>JAAONU010000001.1:6650629-7119403 GCA_012932295.1 Cyclina sinensis
GTTTCATGCAAAGAACATTTCTGTGAAGTTTTGTTGAAATTGGCCCAGTGGTTTAGGAGGAGATGTTCTTTAAAACAAAAGTTTACCCACGCACGCACGCCGGACAACGGACATTGACTGATCACAATACCTCACCTTGTGCACTACGTGCACAGGTGAGCTAAAAAACATAGTAATAACAGCTTAGCTCTTTCCTGTTCATATTAGCTTGGTCACCTGTGCATGCATGTCGGCAAGTGGCAGAGTAAGGATATTTACGGGGAAAAGGTGTACCACAGAAGCAGTTTTCATCTTCATTCAAAATTTTCAGATTACTTGTATATTTATTTTTTGTTTTAAGATTTTTCAATCATGCTTGAAAATGTCTGAAATAAAAAAATGCATATATTTCTGTTAATCAATTTGGAGAAACAAGGTCTGAGATTAGCTAATTAACATGATTGATGTCAAATGATTTCCTGTAAGGAATGTAAAACACTATGATATTTGATTGTCTGGCTCTGTTATAAGATAGTAAACTAAAAAAATACTATTCTTAGCAGGGATGCGAGTCCTGTTTTGCCACAAAGAGAAGCAAGTGTCCCTTCATTCAGACAACGTGAATGAAACTTTGTGCATATGCAGGTAGTGCACATGTAATCCACCGCAAATGAAGTAAAAAAAAACACTTATCTTAAAGCTGAATATCTTATTTCTCTGAAGAATTTTCTATTGCAAAGTGAAATTTCACTTGCCGCTTCTATATAATGTTATTATTACGTAACATTTAGGAAATAGTTGCCATTTGTTTGTAAATATTTACAGAAAAAAAATCAGATGACAGAATACTACATTAGATACTTCCATACATTCAAGTAGAGCTCACTTGTCTTACACAGAGAAAAACTTTAATACAAAATTACAGGAACATATCTGACATATAGCATTGTTTTGTAAGCCATTAAAAGTTTGCAAAAAGCATGCCCACTGGGTCAGTATCAACCTGCTGTGGGGTGATCTTTTCTGATAGTTCAAAAAGGAAATCTGAAGAAAACTCTTTTGTCTGAAATTACGAGGCCTTAGGCTTCCTTGTTTTGTGTGAAGGGTCATCTAGTGGACCTGTACAAAGTTCGCAAAAATTATACTCCAGGGGTCATTGGCCTCTACCCTGGGTTCATCTGTTTGACATAATGAAATTTAACTAAGAGCTCAAAAATCTGCTCTGAAACTGCAAGTCATAGACTGAGCTTTTATATTTTGCATCAGTATTGTGTAGTTGAACCTTTCCAAAGATTACAAAAATCAACTCCCCTTGAGGTCATTATTGGCTCTGCCCTAGTGGTCATTTGTTTGACATAGAGATATATAGAAAATAACTAAAAGAATCTTGTTTGAAGCCAAAAGGCTATGAGCTTTCATGTTTTCCATCTGTCAAAACTGTACAGTTGCAAAAATCATGCCTCTGAGGTCAATGGCTCTGCCCAGGATTCGCTTGTTTATCTTAAGAGTTATATGAAAAGCTTTAAAAATCTTCTCCTTAATAATGAGACTTATCTCTGATAATCGTACTAAATTGTAGTTGGCCACTTTTTAAACACACATCAAAAGATGGTATGTATTGTGGGAACATCCATGGCTAGTGTTCCTGCAGTTGAGCAGCATCCACAGCTAGTCCACTCTCCAAGTCAAGGAGTTTTCATTGGAACTTCACCAAACTTTGTGAAAATATTTGTTGGCATGATATTTCAGCTCAGTTTAATAACCAATCTAATTCCTCTGGGCACTCCAGAATCATGCCCCTTTAATCGTTCAAATCTGTTCTTTATCAAACTTGTTGAGAATGTCTGTTGTCATGATGTCAGATTCCTTTCTCTATTGAATTTTCTTCTGATATCCCTGCAAAGCTCAACGAACAGTCAAATCCAGCCAGGGGCTCTTTTTTATGGTCTTTGTGGGAACTAGAACTATCACTAAAGGTGATTAATACCCCCACATGGGTGCTTGATACTGGAACTGGAAAGCTTAGATTCAATGGCATAATGTGACATAAGAAACATGGAAATATGTATATATTTTATATTTAATAATATTGTATAAAGAGAAAACAATTACCTGTAGACCATTGAACTGTATATTTTCTAGTAGAACTAGCTGATGCTCTAGCTGATCTCTTCTAGAATAAGACATCTAGAGCATTCACGAGCTTTACTTCAAACATGATCATCATCAAATTTTACAAGTACATATTTGGGCTTGAATGCATCCATATCCATCTGGGAATAAATCCCTGACTGTTCCTGTAACTCATGAGGTACATGTATCATCCAGAAACTGTTTTTCTATTCTTAGTTAAAGTGAACAGTGACCTTGATCCAACTGGACCAATTTTCAATCCCAAGTGTCGTCATTATAGAAACTATCTTTAAAGAAAGTTTCATCACAATATCTCATTAGTAACTCAAGTTATTGAGCAGAAACCTTTTTTTTATTTTTAGTAACAGTGACCTTCACATTGACATCAGCAGCCCCAAAGTCGAACTTGACCTGTATTTTATGATGTTACACCTGTGTACCAAAAATGATTTAAATCTGTCAAGCCTTTCATGAGTTATTGTCCTGAAACTGTTTTTTCTATTTTTATTAACATTGACCTTGGCCCCACCAGCCCCAATATCGAACGTGAATTGTATTTTATGATGTTACACCTGTGTACCAAAAATTTTTTAAATCTGTGAAGCCTTTCATGCGTTATCATCCAAAAACCGTTTTTTTTGTTTTTTTAGTAACAATGACCTTGGCCCTAATATCAAACTTGACCCGTTTCTTATGATGTTACATCTGTGTACCAAAAATTGTTTAAATCTGTCAAGCCTTTCACGAGTTATCGTCCAGAAACCGTTTTTCTTATTTCAGTCGCAGTGACTTTGACCTTGGCCCCACCAGCCCCAATATTGAACTTGACCTGTATCTTATGATGTTACAGCTGTGTACCAAAACCTGTTTAAATCTGTCTGGCCTTTCATGAGTCAACGACGGACCGACCGACAAGCTCACTCCTATATACCCCCTCAAACTTTGTTTGTGGGGGTATAATAATATCTAAAGCAAGTTTGATAACCATTGTACAAAATATGCCAGGTAAGCCAATTTCTGTCAGAACTTATAATATCTTTACAAGGGGATAAACAGGTTTAAACTGAAACCTATGTACACTTGCTTCCAATAGCAATCTAATGCCATAACCATAGGACAAGCATATTTGCGATAGTTGATGCTGTTGTTGAAAAAATCGTATAACTGGTAGTCATCACAAAGGAAGTTACATTTGCATGCTATGTCATATTTTGATGGCATAGCACTCTTCCACAGAGACCAGTCATTCTACCAGAAAGTGATGTGATATTAAACTTAAGATCAATTGTTGGAAATAAGTTTATTATGTCCACCTTAACAAACAGTAACAAACTCAGATAATGTTGTCATATCAAAATAAGAACATGTCAAAATGAAAAGTAATCGTAAGGTACCTTCTCTGGTAAACCTTATCTGATTTTGTAGCATTAAGCTGCACCTTTACCATAAAATGAGCACTTTAAATTTCAAAACGAACATATCTACATATCCTATAGACACACCACTCTTCTTTGATGTTCTATGTTTGACATATATCACCCAGCATTTCTGCATAATTAATAATACATACAGAGTTGTTTCCGGAAGCAACAGACTGTTGTTCCACAAACAATACTTTCTTAGTAAATATAAAAATGCTACATCTTCAAAGAAGTATTATGAAATCTAGCAAGTTATAAAAGAGGAGTACTAAAATGCATGAGTAGAGTATAAAATCAATGAAAAGCACTATTCCTGGATGAATACCCTATATACCACAGGGGCCTGTGACCATAGGTATGCCGATTAAAGCTGTCACTCATATCTTTGAGTTAAATGAACAAAACTGGATTTCCTTCATGAAATGAAGAGGTATTTCATTTCATACTCAGGCAGTAAAATGTGTATAATATATAAAATCAAAGAAAATGTACACATTTCAAAAAAATCCAAAGGTTTTAAATGCTATTTTTGTCAAAAGGCAATTATAAAAAAACACCCTTAATGTTACTAGAGAAATTAACAAGAAATCTAACAGCTTTTTGTTACAAAACTTTTTTAAGGGAACTGATTTTTCAAACCCAACAATTTCATACGAATCTGAATCTTTTATATAATATAATAAAGGCTGACAAGTATTTTGATGAAAAAACAACTGATTTTAAAAAGCTGCAACAATCATATTTCTTTCATTATGAATTAATGAATTTTAATTCACAAAAATGACTACAAGTTGCCATTTATAAAAAGCGTATATACATTCCTTTAATAAATTCTTCAGAATAAAAAAAAATAAAAAAAGACCACTTCCTGAGCTTCTAAGAAACAAAACATGGTTTGAAATACATACAGACTAAAGAAGCATTCCTGTCTCTGCCTTGAAGAATATAAACTTTGATATCAAGCCAAGAGTATTAACCCTTTGCAAGACATTTTTGTACTGTAAGCCTTTTCCGTTTTGTTAACAACTAAGCTCTTTTTAATGCATGAATCAATTGAAAATCACAATACAGCAAAAATACTGTACTTTTGACAATTTTTGTCAATAATATTAAAATGCCAGGACTACCCATCACAATTTTATCTCTGGTGTATGGATGCAGCTTTGTGAAATTAAAGGTTTGATGAAAAAAGCTGAATAAGCTAAGCTTTAAAATATCTTTTAAGCAGAAATTAATCTGTTTCAGCTGCTATGGTATCCACTGGCCAAAGTAAAACCAAGAAATCAACAAATAAGAAATAGGTTTCAAATTTACATCAGAATTACACCATTGGGTACTGCTGAATTTGTACCAATATTAACATGGTTTACACAAATTACTGGACTGATGTATCACCAACTTTTTGGTCAACCAACTGGTTGGCACAAAATGTTTTCTAGACAGAGCTTTAAAACTATTACAAAAAAGAACTCAATACTAGCTAAAACTAACTGCAAACTTAAGACCCTGTTTTAACATTTATGAACGATAAAGATGTTTCTGGTTCAAGGTAACATGATCTGGAAATCTTAGCCATTGGTTTACCACTGTGATGACAGGAAAAAAATTAACAAACCAATGTTGCATCATTTTAAGACACTTTTAGTGAAAATGATTAAAACAAGAAAATCACAAAAAAACGCAACTGCATGGACTTTAACATGTTTTAGCAAATTACACAAGAGATGGTAATATTGGACATTTAAAATTTTTTGGCAGTATATGGGTAAAAATACCTTAGGGTATATTAAAGTTAAATATAACTGACAAAAACACTGTTTTAGAAATCTAGCCTACATTAATCTTTTTTTTTTTCAATTTTTGTCAAAATTGTTTTTTTTAAACACTATCAAGTCCATCAAAATTAGCTGTTAAGTCCATCAAAACACAATATACATGAACAATATTCTGACATGTGTATCACAGTATGTATATGTTCTAGTTGCAGAAAGGTGTAAGAAATATCTACTCTAATGAATCCCAGTCTAGTTAACTGAAAATATTAAAGTATACCAGAAAGACCGCAACCAAAGCTCAAACAGAATTCAAATCACATACCATATTAAAAAAATATTGAACTGTTCTGATTGCATCTACACTAATGCCCTTCCTTACTGTATTGTCAATCAAAATGCAGTACGTCCAAAACTTCTAATCTCTTATAGACAAGTACAATAGTTTTCTAGTTTTGTTTTTCAGCAAATATATTGTTATCATAGAAATGATGAAAGGCATGCTGGGTAGTCTAAATGTCCATTTCAAACTGAGGATTTTCTTCCATAACCTTCTCTTCTGTAAGTAAAAAACAGAAACTCTTATAATTTTCCTGTACACAGTATGTTGGTAGATAAATAACTTGCTGTATGTAGAAAAACAAACCATAACAATATAATAAAATGCCTGTTCCCAACTAATACCAGACAGCCCTTTTTTCATGGTTTTGGGAAAGACTGTAGTGACATTAAAATAAGTTTAATTTTTACTTCACAGGGTTGAAATTTGAAGAAAAGAAACATCATACAGATAGCTAGGCTAGCAGTTATCATGTATTTCAATAAAGGGTACTCTAGTTATTAATCGGAAACCGTTTTTAGGATGAAAGTCTGTGGGCTTGACCTTTGACCTAATGACCTCAAAGTCAATAGGGGTCATCTTCTGGTGATGACCAACCAGCATACCAAGTTTGGTGAACCTAGGTCAAAGTTTTCTCTAGTTATTGATTGGAAACCATTTTTAGGATCAAGGTCCCTGCAAGCTTGACCTTTGACCTAATGACCTCAAAATCAATAGGGGTCATCTATTGGTGATGACCAACTAGCATACCAAGTTTGGTGAACCTAGGTCAAAGCGTTCTCTAGTTATTGATCAGAAACCAAGTGTCTACCGACGGACCAACCGACATTTGCAAAACTATATGCCCCCTCATATTCGATGGGGGGGCATAATTAACAAGAAAAACAGTAAGACCAAGTTTCAGAAAGACTGGATTAAAAATGTAACCATTAGAGTATATGTTACAACACTATGTTTGCCAATCTCAGACTGTGACTTAGTTTTTGAACAAGTAACCCAGTTTCTAAGTCATCCTAAGATCATCAAAACTAATATTCTTCAAGGCTGATTGTTTAAAATATATGAACTTTTTAAGTGTTCACAAGGTTTTCCACTAGCTTCAAGTGGTGGCATAGTATTCATACCCATTTTCAACTCATCTAAAAGATAATCAGGACAAAAAACCTGCCTAACTATCACACAAAGTCTTGACCTTGTGTCAAAAAAGCTTTGCTCTGATCTGAGCTTGTGACCTACTTTTTGAACCACCATGACCCTGTTCCAATTGAGTTCAAGCGATCATCAGTGCAAAAATACTCAGTAAGTTTCATTAAGAATGGACAATAAATTTGGCCTCTAGTGTTCATAGCCTAAGTGGACAAAGGACAACTGCCCAGGTGAGCTTAATTCAGAAAAAGAAGACAAGAGACCCAGAGAAAAATAGAATAGTGGATTATATTCACAAAATATCTTACTATTCATTACATGAGCTCCATTGTGATAAAAACCTCACAAGTACATAACATTTACCATTTCTATCTTAAATTATACCTTTAGGGGGAGGTTTTGGTACATTAACACCATTTTCCTTCGGAACATCCACCTCTCCTGGGGAAGTCACTCCTGGAATATTGGCCATGTTTGCTGGAGGGGTCTTTGCTAATGGAGATTCCCTGCACTGCATCAAAAATGCCCTCTCATAAAATATTCTTGTACCTTAAAAAATAATGGTATTGTAGTTAGCACCTAAATAGCTGTCACTAAGATGGCACTTTTGCCTCAGTCTGCAAATGTTGTGGCTTGAAACAATGTTATTTAAATGAAATCTGTTAAAAATGTAGAAATGTCTGTATTGAAACAAATAAATTTATAATCTCTATCATGTCAATCATACCAAATTTAATGGCTCAAGTTCTGCAAACAGACACAATGCTTAAAATGAGTATTGTTCTATTAAGTTTTGTCTCGGTCACAGAATTGTCAGAACATAAAGAAATTCAAACATCTTAAGGCATCAGTGCAAAAACAAATAAGAAATGCTTATTGGTCATATCTAGTCAATCATCTTCTCAGATAATACAGATCCAGGTCATAAGAAAAAGTTCTACAACTTTATTAAACACAAAAAAACTGAAAACACAGGAATTGCACCACTCAGCACTGATGGGCATACTTACAGTGACCCAGTGTCAAAGGCGAACATACTAAACAAACAGTTTGAATCAGTTTTCACCACTCAGTCTCAAACAAATAACTAAAAGCTCAATGTCATCACTTGGTCACCTGCCCATGGCTCCCATATCCATCTCAGTTCAAGGAGTTGATAATTTATTGACAGGACTAAACCCCCACAAAGCCCAAGGTCCAGATGAGATTTCACCTAGGTTACTCAAAGAGCTACACACAGAGATAGCACCAATCCTTAAAATCATATTCCAAAGATCCCTTAACACAGGTATTGTTCCTAAGGATTGGAAACATGCCATCATCACACAAGCATACAAAAAAGGGTCAAAATCAAAACCTAGCAATTACAGACCAATATCACTCACATGTATAGCATCAAAACTAATGGAACACATCATTGTTTCAAACATGATGGATTACTTTGACAAACACAACATACTCTGCCCACAGCAACATGGATTCAGGTCAAAACATAGCTGTGAGACACAGCTCATTGGCTTCACACAAGAAATAGCTGACAACCTTGATCAAGGTTAACAAACTGATGTCATCGTCATGGATTTCAGTAAAGCTTTTGACAAAGTAGACCACCACAAACTCATACACAAGCTGAAACACATGGGAGTTCATCCACACATCAGTTCATGGAGCAGGGTTTCCTCTGGGTCAATTTTAGTTTGCGCCAGCAAATTCGCCACTCAGAAAAAGTTGGTGCCAATGGCTCAAAAGTTGGTGCCAGTGATTTTGTAAGGAGACATGCCTTTCTCTGTTAATATATTACAGAAGTAGTATCATTGTGACAACAAACACTATTTATTTATTTATTACAACTGTTTATTAACCAAAAATAAGCACATTTGCAAATCACTTTTAAAAGATACATAACAAGAAAATAAGAACAATATCTTTATAAGATTAAGCATGAACCATTTATTTTTACACTTATTTAATCTTCCATACACGAAAATGACACCTGCAAACACTGACGATTTTTCTTTTCATCACTGCATTCATTTGCTACAAACACTAACTGACCACACGTGGTTAATTATCTTATTTTCGGATGATTAAAAATGGCAAATTATTCCAATTAACCGATTGTCAGTTGCATCTCAACACGTTCTCAAAGTGTCATAAAGTTTGATAAACAAACTAGTCACGCGTGACCTTATACTAAACATCCGGGCCGCTTATGTAATTTTGTTGGCCGCTTATTGGTTTTTAATTGTACTAGTTGTCGGATGCTTTCTTTTACGTTGGCGCCAGTAAAATTCGCCAATGGAAGATTTTATGGGCCAGAATTAGTATTTTGGCGCATTTGGCGCAATTGGCGAGCGACAGCGGGAACCCTGTGGAGACAAAACTTTCTCAAAAACAGATCACAACAAGTATTAGTGGAAAACAAGGTCACTGACAGGCTCCCTGTGCTTTCTGGTGTCCCGCAGGGATCTGTCTTAGGTCCATGTCTCTTTCTCGCATACATCAATGACCTACCAGGAAGTGTCAGGAGCCGGGTGCGTCTATTTGCCGACAACACAATAGTTCATTTAACAATTAAATAACTAGCATCTGCACAAACCTTACAAAATGATTTGCACAACCTTGAAATATGGGAAAAAGAATGGTCAATGGAATTCAACCCTGACAAGTGTGAAGTACTCAGAATACACAGGAAAAAGAAACCGGTCATCTTTCCCTACACCCTACATAACACTATACTGAAAACCACAGAAAATGCAAAATACTTAGGAGTTACAATAAGTAGCAACCTAAACTGGTCATCCCACATAAACAATATCACAAACAAAACAAAAAACAGCTTAAGGTTCATCAGACGAAACGTCAAAACACAAAACAAACAACTCAAAGAAGCAGCATACAAAACATATGTAAGACCACAGGTTGAATACTGCTCAACCATATGGCATCCATGGCAAAAATATCCCACACACAGAATAGAAATGGTCCAGAGGTCAGCTGAATGATTACCACTATACAAGCAGTGTAACAAACATGATCAAAGAACTAAAATGGTCAACTTTAAAACAAAGGCGAAGCCATGCCAGCCTGGTCATGCTACACAAAATAAAAAACAATCAGGTCAATGTTGATCACAATCACCTTACAAACACAAGAAACAGCAAATTCCTCATTCCACAATCAAAATCACAACATCACACAAACTCATTCTTCCCAAGGACTATACGACTCTGGAACGAATTACCGACCGAGATTAAGGCTACCCCAACTGTACCAGCTTTTATCAGTGGACTAAACAAGTTTTATAGATTTTAAAGTACTTAAAATAAATGTTTAAGTAAGATCTTCAGTTAAATCTTGTTTTCTTTGTTATTAACTTTTATAATTTTAAATGTTCCTGACACGCGCCTGCCTAGTATAGTCAGTATTGACTTTTGGCAGTATTAAGTTGAAGTTGAAGTTTGCAATGTAACCTCAGTGACTAGCTATTTCACAAAATCTGTCTACAACTGAACAATTACAAAATATTAATATTAAATCCATTTTATTTTCTTATTTTGAGCTTGACTTACAAACTATTACTTATATATTGTCCTTACAATATAGATGTTTATTCACACATGCATGTGCTTCCCAAAAACTTGTCAACAAATGTCAGCCATTTTGAATATTATTATGCTACGCAATTAAACAGGTCATTTCGTCAAAAGCAATGGTTGACATCCGTTTTAAACTATTCAGGAATCATCATACACAAAATATAATTTCGATGAAATAAAGCAATTGTTTCCTAGACTTCAAATTTTCCTTTTCACGAGCTTTCTCACCTCCAGGGGTAGTAGAAAATATGGAGCCTCCTGGGGTCGTGGAGTAGTCTGACGGTATATTCGAAATATCTGCTATTCTACGATTGGGTATTTCCCTTCCTGACAATGTTTTTTGAGGTGAAGCTTTCTCAGACATGTTGCAGCAAAAGAAAGGGAGATAGCAATCGTCGAAAGGTCTCTAACTGTGTTTATTTACATCAAACGTCAGCTGTTTTCTTCCCTTATTTACAACTCGAGTCACATGGCACAGATCGCAACTTTCCGTGCATGCTCGTTGGTTTTCGTGAACGGAGCCATACTATTTGTAAAGCATGACTCATAAGTACCTTTCAAACTACAAAATTAAACGAAACGGATTATACACACGTCGAAGAGTTATTTCCCCTGTGACATCAGTAACCACAAAATTTATTTCGGCTGAAAAAGAGCCAAAGTACCAGTAATCTTTTTCAGAAGTAGTTTCTTTACCTATGTTTTAGATATCGTCGCCCCACAGATATGGTTGCCCCACACCCAGATACAAATAGACCAAGTCAAAAGTGTCCAGCGTAGAGCCGCCCGCTGGATAAAATCTGATTATGGTCGAACATCCAGTGTAACAGATATGCTCCATTCCATTCAACTCCGGCAATTGGAATTAAGGCGTATAGATGCTAGGTTATCATTATTTTATAAGATTCATCATAATCTGGTTGCTATCCCAATCAATGACTATCTGACCCCAATGACCCGCTCTGCTCGCCACAGTCACACCCTCTGTTATAGATTAATCACTGCAACCAAGGATTATTATAAGTTCTCATATTTTCCCAGAACAGTGTTTCATTGGAACCAACTTCCCCCTAATGTTGCCCACCTCCCCACCCTACAGCAGTTCAATGCTGCAGTAAGTAGCATTAAACATGTCTCACCCTAGTTCCCTGCAAGTAAGACTTTTTATACTTTTAACCAAAAAATTTTATCTTTACTTCTTTCATTTCTACATTTTTATTCACTATAATCTTTCTCTTTTGATCCCGACGCGCGAAACGTCTACGTCCCCGAAAGGGGTTCGACGTTGATGGAAGATAGATAGATAGATACCATTTTCAGATGTCTTGGTGCAAAGATCTAAAATAGCACAGATTCCTTTACTAGCCAAAGGAATGCACCGTTTAATCACACGGCAAGTCAACATTTTGTCCAGAAACTAAATGACCTATAAAAATCCTAACTACAGTCAATAGCATATAATAAAGTAACTATTTCAGTATAAAGAAAGGTTTTACTCCAAATATTGATATGTTGAACAAATTCTGTTTTAGTTAGTCAAGTGACAAATATGCTGACAAATTCCTAGCACTGCTTACCACACAGGTGGTTTCCTTCTTTGCATAAAACTTTATTACATCTTGTTCAATTTTGTTAAGTAGGATATCATTTTGTAGACAAATGAATGCTCTATTGCATTATACAATTTGTCTTCATCGTTATTTAATAGTTTTTTTTAGATATTTCAGATATTTCAGATATAAAACAAACAAGATTTTTCGAGATCTTATCAAGCTGCCACAAATTTTCGTGAGGTTTACACAAGTAGCCAAACTGTTGTATTTTAGGTCTTTGCTAGGTGTTACATAAAGAAAAAAGTCAACTTACAGGATGTTAGTATGTTGTTTATTTACCAACAATCAGTATAAAAACATGCATGTTGGCAGTGGTTAAAGTAGTGTAGCATGATGTAAATGGTGTGGGCACGTTGCTTGTTCTGGAGTTAGTGTAGAAGATTTATCACATTAGAACTTGAATGACACAGAACAATACTCATAGCAGAGTTATAGGCTTGATTCTGGCTGTTGAGAAAAGACTGACCTGTGAATAGAGGTTGAATTTTAGTCATAACAGTTTTAAACAGACGAGAAATTGCTAATTGAAATGACACCTACTGTGTGATACTTAATATGTTTACAGACTTAGTCTGTCATTAAGTTTGGGCAGTGACAACAAATCTTTACTCATTCATTTTATTATCATAACCTGTGGAGATCAAGGGCACTTAGGTTCTTGTTCTTTGATTATTAATTTGAAGCTACTGATTTAAAGAACCAAGTCTTTTTGCTAAATTTGGAAGTATTTTCCTTTACAGTAGTTGCAGCATTCTTACAATCATAACCAAAGCAAAGGTCTAGTTTACACTATGGAAATTTTTGGTCATCACACAGTATACTTGTGACTTAACGAACTGCAACAGAGGGTCTATTGACAATTAATATGCAGCAGAGCATCATGAACTAGATATTTTCTACACTATTTTTAGATTTTAGGTAATTTCGCTCATGAGTTCTGCATCTGCAATATAGTGCAAAGAAATATAGCAATAAATCAGGCAGTTATACCTACTTCACAATTAAAACTGCAATCTGTAACAAGAGCCATGTTACACATGGTTAATCCCCCAACCGGGAAGAAGTTACCTGAAGGTTGTACTTTCAAAAACTAAATGTAATAATGCGCATATGCAGTTTGAAAAAAATCCCTCAAAAAATTGGCAAGGTAGAGTTATTGTTCTTGACACTGCACTTCCTACCAATGTGCTATTTAAGTGTATTAAATTTGAAGAAAATCCCTCAAGTACTTTTGGAGTTATGCTCTGGATTTTTTTTTTCAAGTAAATCTGATAAAGGGAAATAACTCTAAAAGTAGGCATGGTAGAGTTATTGTTCTTGTCCACTGCACTTCCTCCCAATGTTTTCAAGTAAATCTGATAAAGGGAAATAACTCTAAAAGTAGGCAAGGTAGAAGTATTGTTCTTGTGCACTGCACTTCCTCCCAATGTACTATGTCAGTGTATTAAGTTTGAAGTAAATCCCTCAAGTACTTTTGGAGTTATTCTTCAAACAAAGTTTTTCAAGTAAATCTGATAAAGGGAAATAACTTTAAAAGTAGGCAAGGTAGAGTTATTTTTCTTGTATACTGCACTTCCTACCAATGTGCTCTGTCGGAATATTAAGTTTGAAGTAAATACCTCAAGTACTTTTAGAGTTATGCTTCAGACAAAGTTTTTCAAGTAAATCTGATAAAGGGGAATAAGTCTAAAAGTAGGCAAGGTAGAGTTATTGTTCTTGACACTGCACTTCCTACCAATGTGCTCTGTCAGTGTCTTAACTTTGAAGTAAATCCCTCAAGAACTTTTGGAGTTATACTTCAAAGTTTTTCAAGTAAATCTGATAAAGGGAAATAACTCTAAAAGTAGGCAAGGTAGAGTTATTGTTCTTGCACAGTGCATTCCCTAACAATGTGCTCTGTCAGTGTATTAAGTTTGAAGTAAATCACTCAAGTACTTTAGGAGTTATGCTCTGGACAAAATTTTTTAAGTAAATATGATAAAGTGGAATAACTCTAAAAATGTGCAAGGCAGAGTTATTGTTCTTGCAAAATGTACTTCCTCCCAATGTGCTCTGTCAGTGTATGAAGCTTGAAGAAAATTGCTCAAGTACTTTAGGAGTTATGCTTCGGACAAAGTTTTTCAAGTAAATCTGATAAAGGGGAAAAACGCTAAAAGTAGGCAAGGTAGAGTTATTGTTCTTGCAAAATGTACTTCCTCCCAATGTGCTCTGTCAGTGTATGAAGCTTGAAGAAAATTGCTCAAGTACTTTAGGAGTTATGCTTCGAACAAAGTTTTTCAAGTAAATCTGATAAAGGGGAAAAACGCTAAAAGTAGGCAAGGTAGAGTTATTGTTCTTGCACAATGCACTTCCTCCCAATGTGCTCTTTCAGTGTATGAAGTTTGAAGAAAATCGCTCAAGTACTTTTGGAGTTATGCTCAGGAAAAAAAAATAGGGATGGACACATGGATTGACGTCCGGCCGAAACTGGATAGGGGGCCTTTTCTTTTGTTTAATAGAGGGCCATTGGCCCCTAATTTATTCTATTGATAAGGAATGTACTCTAGTGTTCTCTTTTGTTATGTTTACAGTTAGATGGCCCCCTATTTATTTTCAGTAGTGCGGACAGATGGAAGCAGAGACAGAGACCATTTCTGATATCCCCTCTGCCTTTGGCAGGGGGATGACAAGGATTTCTGAACTGAGGGGTTATAGTAACAGGTCTTTCTCATGAGCACAGAGTCAATTTTGTGATGGAAAGATAGACAAGACAAGACAGGCAAAAATGTCATATACCCCTCCCCCACCTCGAATAAGACAATCTGTCGGGAATAAAGAGAAGGCAAATATCTAATGGTGTAGACACAAAGGTACAGATGCATTAATTAGGTAGTTGCAAGAATATTCTAGTTTTAGGTGAAAGCCAAGTAATGAGTTTAAATTCACATGAGGCAGAAATATTTACTAGCATAGACAGAAACATTAAAGCAAGAAGACAACTGTCAGTACTGAAAGACACATGTACAATTCAATTACTGGGCATAATCCATTTGATGATTTTTTAAGCAGTCAACTTGTACTTTCAATTTTCACATTCACTGGTCAAGGCTCATGAATTTAATCCCACACCCAACCTAACTCTTCATGTAACTGTGAGACAGTTAGCAATGGGTACAAGCACTGGTACCCAGCCAATATAGTCAACTGATGACCCTCATAACTGAAGTAATGTAGAAACATACCAAAATACACAAAACCAAACCAGACTAATTTCAGAGAAGTTGTCAAAGGGTAATATAAAAATAAAATCCTTTTTACAATGTTAAATAAATTTATTTTTTTATCATTGATAACAGTAGAAATGATGCATATTACAGAACATGAAAAAGTGAAAATTAAGACAGACTAGAAAAAATACTTCTTCAGATTCCATAAATATTTCTGTACTCTTATTCAGCAGAATTTACATTCAGTTTTCAAAAATTATCTTAGACTGAAGTTAATAATACCCTTGTCTGTGTAAGATTCACATTATGAAATCACATTACAACTAACCAGTATGAAAACAAGAGGGCCATGATGGCCCTGGATCACTCACCTGAGTACTTTGGCAGTGGGGTTGTTGTTAAACAAACATAATAAGCAGTATTTCATTTTCTAATTGAAAATTTTCAGGTGCCTACAAACCAATTAAAATGTCAGTTAATAAATAAAGGCTCTGCAACAGAAAGCAGAAATATCTATTATTAGCTATGGTGACCTTGACTCTGTGACCTCAAATCCTACCTATGGGTAGAGGTCCATGCAAGGAACCTACATACCAAATTGAACCCAGACAAAATCCACCTGCCCCGAGCTGGGTTTGAATTCGGGTACCTTCGATTACTAAGCTGACACTCTACAACATCGCCATAAAAGCTAGCTGATAGGCAAGGGAGTAGAAGCACCATATTAATATACTTCTGCTACACAAATATCAAAAATATTGGTCTATAAATGAAGGCCAGTAGTGACCCCAGGGACATTATTTGAACAATCTTTGTAGAGGTCCACTAGACAATGCTACATACCAAATTTCAGACCTCTGGGCTTAGCAGTTTTAGACAAGATTTTTGAAGTTTTTCATTCTTGTTGCCATAGCAACCAGAGTTCTTCATGGAATGGAATTCTCTGAACAACTTTGGTAAAGTTTCATGCAAGGAACATTCTTGCAAAGCTTCATCATCTTTCACCCATTGGTTTAGGAGGAGATGTTGTTTAAAATAAAAAGTTGAAGACGCCTAACAAATGACAGACACAGGGCGATCACAAAAGCTCACCTTGAGCAAAAAGTGCTCAGGTTAGCTAAAAATGTGTGACAAAGGTAACATCTCAACTAAAATTGTTGCATGTAGAGAACCTGTTATACGGTACTATCACCTTTTACCAAAGCACTTACAGTTTTATCCATCTATATACCTAGTGACAGAAAGTTTTGCAAGGGTTTTGTTAAGTCTGTGCAAGAAAATGTAGAAGGCATAAAGTTGGAGAATTATTACTATTTGTGGGATGAAATATTTAATACATTTTACCTTGCTGATTATTTATTCAGTTTGAACTAGCCCATTGATTATTTATAGGAGTATTAATTGGAAACATACTAACTGAAAAGAATTGAAGGATATTTTTGTGATCATGGTTTGCAAAGGCAAATACAACTGCTGTTAGCAGGATAAAGATATAAAAAAGATGGAGACCTTTCACCCCTCAGAGTATATTCTGAGGGAGATTAAGCCTTTTCAGCTTTTAAAGTTTAAATCATATTCAATACTAGACCAACATCACATGGAAAAGGGACAAGACTTTTGCCACAATACTGAAAAACAGTGAAATGGAATTGAGTAAAAATTCATTATTTCCAACTTTCTTCAAATGCAAAGTAAAAGATAAAAAAAAAAACAGAAAGCCTGAATATTACTCTTCATAAAACTGACTATTTTGTATACAATTTCTTTAAGGCAGTTCTTTCTAATAGAGAGATTAGCTAAATTTAAACCCACCCCTAAATGATAACAGTTAAAAATTTTGTCAAAGATAAAATATGCTGAAAAGGTAAAGAATTTTATAACTGATTATATAAAATTTAAACTCAAAACCTATCTTGTAAATCTAGTGTCAACAAGAGCTTAAATAAATTACAACATCAAATTCAGGGGTATGACATTTAGGATTATCAATTTAAAGCATCAGTTTCCTTTTCAACACAGTTATTTTATATCTGCTAGGAAGCTGTCATTTTCAGATATAAGTCCTGAGATATCTTTTGCTTAAAATATGCAGATTTTTTTTTCTCCAAAATAATATGTCTGACTGCCCTTTTTCATGTGATTGGTCACTTATGCCCTCCGAACTATTTTTACAATACAAATCTAAATATTTTTTCTACAATGACTTTCATATCAACAGACAAAAGTTTTGTACATGTATATATCTGAGTTGACTGTTTGTAGTAGAGACCTAGAACTGTTCCATACTATCTGGATAAAAACTAAAAGTCGTAACAAAGCCAATCTGTAGGATACTGCACAATGCTGGTCAAATATTTTTCAATTCATTTTTCAACACAAGTGTTATATTAAAACATATGTATAAACCATTGCATTTTATATTTCTTTATTACAAATGGACAGCTGAACTATTCTAAAAAACCTAACAGTTAACATACATTAAAGGGATATACAGGCAAATGAATGCCCCAAAAATTAAAACTGATATCGTTTGCTAAAATCTCGTTCAGTATGAAGAACTTTAAATTCCCAGTATGTTTATAGTGAAATGCAGGCTTGAACGTAAATATTTGAACGTTTTTAAACAGAAAGTAAAATGTGAACGAAATCACCGAGTTATTTTCAAATAGGTCACGTGACAAAAACAACCAATTGTCGTTTCTCTTGGGTTGCTTTTTGACGTAGATCATGTAACAGGTACTTCAACCGTCCAATCATTCACTGCGGAATTTAGCGCAAAATCTAAATTTTCTATCTAGACTCACGTGGGTCAAGTTAGGAAACCACCCGGTTTTTCATTTAAAAAGAGGAAATCTTTGTTACTGGGACTGATCATTGTATTTATTTTGATCACATTTATAGAATATTGATTGAAGAAATGAGAAAGAAAGCATAAAAATTTTGCCTGTATATCCCTTTAAACCAGCAAAACTCATACAGCAGAGTTGCATTGATTTTAATCATTCTTCCAGGATAATTCAGCAGACAACACTCACTCACTGGCTGAACACATTTCCTGTTCTATATAAACAATGACCTTAAAGCATTTCTTGTTCTATTTAAACAATGACCTCAATACATTTCTTGTTCTATTTAAACAATGACCTTAATACATTTCTTGTTCTATTTAAACAATGACCTTAAGCATTTACTGTTCCATTTAAACAATGACCTTAAGCATTTACTGTTCCATTTAAACAATTTCCATCAGTTTACACATTTACTGTTTTATACAAAAAGAAGAGATCTTACAATTTCTTTCAGTCACAATAGTATTTTAGTCTCAAGACAGAAGTGTTCCTTTTAAATCTTCAAAAATGGCTATGGGATTACTTATCCTATCATGATTTTATAATATACATCCAACATGTCCAGTAATGCATGTTTCATTACACTTCATTTGGCACCTTGACACAAGTAACCCATTACTCTGCCATAGAAAATGCAAGAAATACTTGAATATTGCCATCCATCTGAAAGACCACATAAGTTGTCACATTTTTACTTTTAATAACAACAACTGTGTGACTAACATAATTTTGATCTCCCAAATAAATTCTTTTATTGATTTTTTTTAAAGTTTTCTCTTAAAGGAATTAGAAAAGACCATAACTACACTACATCAACCTTTCTTACCACCCTGTTTTCACTAATGCTGCATAAAATCTGTTTTTGTTCTTCATAAAAACCTACATACCGCATGTCTAAGAGCTATATTATCTTCTGTCAATGATGATAGTTATCAAACTGGTCCCAAATTTTTAACTCTTCAAGCCTTCAATGTATGCTACTTTTAAAATACAACTTTGGACTTCCTTTCCAAGAATATTTTAAATTTTACAAAAAATGGCTAAATTAAGAAATTTTTATAAAATCTAAGGTTGCAAAAAAAAGCATTATTTACACAGCAATTCATACAAAACTTTACATTAACTGTCATATCAAATATAATAAGAAATCCTTACAGCTTCTGAAATGTTCTGATTTAAATACCAGTAGACACCAAAATATTACAGAAAACACAAGTTACAGGACATTTCAAATTGGCAAAATCATTAATGAAAAGGAACTCATTTAATTTTAGAATAATGGAATCATGTCTACATACTGATGACTTCTGCTGAACAAATCTCAGCTGCAAAAACCTGCACCATTCATATGTGAAATATCAATAGAAACTTTCTGTCTTCTGTGACAGTGTGGTCAGAAATATATATAAAAAACCATATAATGTATAAACTGCTCATTTTGATGTTTTACTGGTGCATCAAATACAATTGGACAATTCTAAGTGGGTGAATTCAGACAACAATTAGAACTGAAGCAATGTATATCATGCAACAATAAAACATCAAAAGGTGTAGTTTGTTCCTTACATTTACATTTATGTTTTTATATGGTTAAGAATTCAAAATACTAGGCTGCATCTAGGCTGCATCTTTTATACATTTCCCAAAACTTTCTAGTGCACATTTTTGTGTGACTTATGGAACTGCCATAAATAACACTGATCTTGAAAACACTGCTGTTTTCAATAATTTATCAGAATTCTCAGGAATTTTTGACAATTTAAGTAGTCAACAGTGTATTCTTCTTCAAAATTAAAATCAGGGGCATTTCAAGTAATGTCATTGTTTTCTAAATGGGTATGAAAAACATTTTGCTTGTAGTATGTTTATTATTCCTGTGTGCAACTGATTTTTTGTTTCTGTATATATTAACATGTACAATAAACAATATTCCTCAAATATTTTTAGGATTGCAAAAGTCCAGTCACAACCTTACATACTGAAGAGTTTTCTAAACAGCTTAAACATAAACTTGTTCACAAACATACAAAGTTCAAGTGAATGCACTTAACTATAAAATGATTCAGATTTACATCATAAAATACTATCTATAAAACATGTAACTGAATACTTTATAAACAGTTAATACAAAATGACAAATTTTAAAAACAATAACAATAGTCATATGGTATAAGAATTCCTAAAAAGAAAAAAATCAAATCTTAAATAAAGCAAGATTTTACATTCGAATGAACAGCTAAACTGTTTACCTGGTAAAAAATATTCTTCAATGAACTTGTGTCACCTGTCAGTTTAGATATGTGTATTTATCAATTATTTGGGTAATTATTTAAATCTTAAAGACTGAACCTTTTTGACAACAAACCATAATCAAACTCTATGGATTATAAATGTTGCCAATTTCAAATTTTCAATAATATCAAGGGGGTAGAAATGAGTTCTGCACAAATGTAAAAAAATTACAAAATAGTATTTCAAGTGTCATTGCATTAAACATAGTTATTGCTTTTTCCTTTTGTAATATCAGTTAGCAAATATGGAAAAATAATAAGGAAATTAATTCCAAGAAAAAATACTGACATACATGTACTAGAAATTTTAGAAAGCATCTACAAAGCAAGTTTTTCAACATCAAAATTTACACATGGATATATTGTACACTGTACACACACAATCTATATCCCCTGATCAAGAAAAAGTCAAAGCACATGGCCCTATTCAAGTAATAAATACACAATGTTAAATCTTAATATGCCAGTTCTTATCTCTATAATTTTTTGTTCAATAGAACATATAGCATGAACATTAAGTGTGTTGGAGTGCCCTGGCTAATAATTAATCACTGTAACACATTCAGACAAAGTTATTGTGTTACAAACAGTTAAAGTCTACTACCAAGTAACTAAAAAGATGGACCCTCCACTGCCTCATGCTGTTTTTTTTTATTCTATGGAATAAACATGTACTTTGTGTCCCATTGCAATAATGCACATGGCATGATCAAGAATATTACATGTATTATTGTATCATATGTACTGTAAATTGTTTACCTCTGATACCATACAGTGGTAAAGAATCTGCTATTTTTTGAGTGTGGAAGGAGTGTCTTTATTGTCATGGAGCGAATTAATTCTGTGCTAGGACAGGTGAATGGCTTCTTTTCTGCAATAACTTAAATGTGTTTGGACTTCTCTGCACACATTGTCTTTTTTAACCACCTAGCATGCAGGATGTACAAAGTAATTACTTTCCGAGAAAGAAAACTTAAAATTTACAGAATAACAAAAGATTTTTTTTGCACCTGCAATGATTCTGGGACAATATGACTTTGGTATTGGAAAATCCAAGTTATGTTCTGCAAACTTTCAAGGTGAAAACTTTACCAGCTGATCTGAAACAACTGTTCTAAAACCACAGTTACATTAACATGGACTACAGCTTTCATGTCAAATGTCAGTTCTTTTTTTCTTTTTATAGCTAACATGTAGCTATTATCAACTTTCATTATTTTGTAAACCGACTCAATAATTCACTGTACGTTTGTAAATCTATAATGTACTTATTTTTATCAGCAAGAGATGTTTCTGAAGTGTATGCCCCCTTGTCTTTTTGCCATCAACATGGGCTCCTGTTAGCTTGACCATTGATGATGTGGGTGCAAAATATTTATCATTTACTTATCATGCCACACCATCCTGTAAAATTTTATATTTTCTGGATTCAGTTTTCTTGGTTTATAGATCATGAACTACCTAAGAGTGCATTTGACCTTTGCCCATGTGGGTCCCAAAATAAAAGCCTTCATCTACTAATCATGCTAAACCTTCTAATAAATGAAAAGTGCTGGGTAAGGTTACTTAATATTTATGAAATTATCACCATTTTCTTAACTTTGAAGGTCCTGTCCTTAGTTTTACTGAAGTAACTTTTTTGAAAACCATTTTCTATAAGCAGGTTCCTGTGAGCTTGACCTCTGAACTAGTAAGCCTAAAATTAAATTGGGTCATATTATCATCAAAACCATCCTAGAAGTTTGGGTTCTGGTTGTTGCTCTTGAGTTATTACTCAAAATTTGTTTTCATAATGCAGGTCCTTGCAAGGTTCACGTTTGACAATGAGAACCCAAAATCAATAGAGTTTGTCTATTCAGCAAGTCCAGTCATACTACAATATTAGTTATAAGTGTTGTTCTTGATTAATTTGAAACCATATTCAGAGTGCAAGTCTCTACTAGCTTGGTAGGGCTCA
Source organism: Cyclina sinensis (assembly GCA_012932295.1). NCBI lineage: Eukaryota > Metazoa > Mollusca > Bivalvia > Venerida > Veneridae > Cyclina > Cyclina sinensis. The sequence goes on from JAAONU010000001.1 coordinate 6,672,936, forward strand.
TTTAATCATCATGCCCAACCATCCTGTAAAGCTGGAGACTCCTGGGTTCAGCTGTTCTTGAATTATTAATCTGAAACATTTCCAGAGTGCAGGCCCCTGTCAGCTTGAAGCAACAGCCATTCAATTAACATGCCCAATCTAACTATCAAGTGTAAGTCTCTAGGATTATGCAATCTCAAGGTACAGTACAGCTCAAGCAATTTTTCCAAAGTCCGCGGATCCCCGCGATTTTTTTACGAGTGGATTGTCACCGCGATGTCCCTGCGACAGTTGTGACTTTCCGCTCGTCCACTCTATCGGGTGAAATTTGCGCTGCGGGATATCGTCACCGCGGATCACTGTGAAATATTGCAGCGGTATTTCGCTCTCTCGGGTGACCATTAATTTATTTATTACACGGGGACATTTATTACTATTACTGTACGTCTGTAAAGTATAACGAACTCAAACACATTTTTTAAAGAAGAAAATCTTTATGTGAATTATGGTCGTTTCGTCAAACCGTTGTTTCGTCAAACTTATTTCATATAGCAAGCAAAAAGTCATTTCATCAAATTAATAATATATAGTATTTCACACCTATTGAAATCAAATTATAATTTATTGCTGAAGTGTGTTTGTGATTCATTAAAATGAATGTGCAGTCAACCTAATTAGCGGGATAATAATCTAATTTGTATAATTACCGATAAGACAAACAATTAATCAGCGGTACCTTTGCGCAACGTTTAATGTGAACAGCTTTAACATTAATAGTCTGTTTGCATGTAATTGCATCTGTTTGACACTTCGGTAAAATCGGTAATTATCTACTCTAAAAATTAAGTTTGACGAACAAACTACCTGTTTTGTACAGAAAAATAAGTTTGACGAAACGACGGTTTGATGAAACAACCAACACCCCTTTATGTTATGTATTTAAACGACGTAACACCTGTCGTATGTAAATAATTACAAAATTTAAAGATTTGCGTGTGAAATTTCCTCAACTGCTGTATCATATTTATTCACCTAAATAAACATATTGATCATGACTGGTACAGGGTTCCCGCTGTTGCTCGCCAAAATTTAATTTTGACGCATAAAATCTTTAATTGGTTAATTTTACTGGCGCCAACGTAAGACTGACCCTAGAACTTTAGTCATTAACATTTGAAATGACATAGGTGCATTTTTGAGACCAAAAGGCATCCTATTGAACTCTTAGATTCCGGACGGAACACAAAAGCTGCCTTGTGACGCGTTTTGGATCGTTTTTCCGTTTTCTTGAAACTTGTTTTATTGAACTGTTTTTTTATGTGATTCTCCCCGGTAAATGTACATTAATATCGCCGAGCTAATTAAATAATTTTATTGATTAAAATCAACAGTAACATTGTAAGTCTTATTGATTTTTTAAAAGAAGACTACGTTGTACATTTACGAATTAATCACGGCAAATCTCTGTGATTTTTCACCGCGGATTGCAGGTTTTTTTTACTACCCGTCCGCGGTGATTTGTCACCGCGGCTGACTATAGTATGTCCCCCGCGATTTTCCGCTCGCCGTTAAAAGTGTCCGCGGTGACAGAGCGGAAAGTGGAAAAATTGCTTGAGCTGTACTGTATTAAACTAAAACCATTTCATCTACTGACTGACCAACATGTGCAAAGCTATATGCCTCCAACTTCTTCGTAGTTGGGGGCAAAAATAAATATAAATAGGAAATGGCACAAGAGCGAAATAGCTAAAAATTGTTTAATGAAAATTTTATAACAGGGATTAATAAGTTAACTTTAATACACTATATAATTTAAGGTTATAAGAACAGCACCAAGTCTATAAGCAGCTACTTACTAATAAATATATATTTCTGCAAATAAGAAAATGCATATGGAATTCAGATTAAAGGTAAAATGAATACCAGTTGAAATAGAAAATGACTTTTGAAATTTTATCAAATTAAATTAACTTTTAACTGGCAGAGAATAAATCAACAAAAGCTCTTTAAGTTATATATAAATCATTCATGTAATTATACAACTAAACTGAATTTTGTTCTATACTGTAAAGAAATGGACAAAAACTCGATGGATGTAAGTAAAAAAAAATCACTATTACTTAATCACAGAAATGGCAGTAACTCCTTATGTACGGAACTAAACAGATTGTTTTGGTCTTGAATTTTCCCCAAAACAATCCAAGTTTTTTATAGTTTTACACAATAAAAAAAAAAATATTCGAAATACCCTAAGAAGTTTTTTAGACAGAAAGGAGAGCATTCATTTCAACAAAATGAAACAAAAAAAATATAAGAATTTTATTCTTTATTGCTTAGTGCATGACAAAGTTTTATTAGCCTTTGACTCAGTGGAGCCCAACACAGACTAGTCTGTACTGAGACAAAACTTATGTTTTATGATGATCTGTCATAAAACTCTTATAATCATCAAAACATTCTCCTCTGACCTTAGCTGTTGACCTGGTTTGTGATCTGATGACCTACTTTTGAATTTGATTCGAAAATGAGGCCACAGACACTCTGATATTCTATAATGTTGGTTGTAAAAGTTCATTTAACGTTATAAAAACATTTTCAATCTAGTTAACCATTGTTCAACATGACCTGATTACAAATTTAACCTATGTATAGTCTATGAAATCATGACTGGGATAATAATACATGACTAAAACCAATACATTAGCAGCGTTGTTAACAAACTTTGTATCTCATCTTCCCTGAAACTTAGTCTCAGACTGCATCAAACCTTACTGTGAGATTAACTTTTAAAAATAAGGCAGACAAAAAGCCAAACTGTGATCAAGTATTCTGACAAGTGATAACTTAATTTTGTTTAAACAAGGAAAATGTTGTTGGGAGATACATCACATAATGATACATTGCAAATAATTTGTTACACTTACTTGCATTCATATCTTATTCACCAGAAATTACTACACATGTTTTCATTTAAATTTAATAATTTTTCCTAATCAATCAGATAGGGAAAAGGGATCAAGCACATTTTCTCAATGCGTAAGGGTTCTGAAATTCTTGACCAGTATCCTTTCCTTGTATTGAGTTTCCACTGCCTCAAAAAAAAAAAAAAAAAAAAAAAAAAAAAAAACCAAGGTTGTTTAGTATTTTGAAATAATATTTGAACTTTCTTTTATACATGAATAATCAAACTAAGTTTGTAGTTATGACTGAAGTGAAAACATAACTGCCTTAAATGGTTCTTCCATTAAAGATGATATTACTTCACCAAATCTCAGGCACAGTTCTTGATAAAGAATAAAAAAAGCTCACATTCACTTGTTACATAGTAAACAATCACCAGACAAACACAGACAAACAAACACAGACACAAACAAACACAGACAAAGCCAATGTACATGCAAAAACAACAAAACTGTGAACTAAAATTACCTTTTTACAAAATAGTTTATAACAAAGTCTATCTAAAATTTACGGTCACATGATAGCAGTAAAAGAAACAACCGTTCTGTGGTAATGGTTTGGTCATTTGACTTCCATTGAACACAAAGTTGAAGCAAAATAATGACGGAATCACACACAACAAATAAAAAAAGAGCTGCTTGGACGCTGTTTACATCCGAGATCCCTTCTGTTGTAACACCTGAAATAAAGTATTCAAATGTTAGCAAGTTCTTAAAAAAGATCACACATTAATTTGAATCTAATTACTTCCTCGGTTCAAACCAGTACTCATACTGAAGTGTAGGATGCAAACAGTCCCTGGAAACTTTAATCTCTGCTACAGCTGTGGTGAAAAAAATGGATAAGGAGTATATCCTGTGCTAATTCTAAGCTTCTGATCACTATATTCATCAAACAAGAGGGCCATGATGGCCCTGGATCGCTCACCTGAGTACTTTGGCTGTAGGTTTGCTGTTAAGCAGTATTTCATTTTTAAATTGAAAATATGTAAGTGCCTACAAACCAAATATGTAAAATATCAGTCAATAAATAAAGGCTCTATGACAGAAAGTAGAAATATCTATTATAAGCTATGGTGACCTTCACCTTGACCCAGTGACCTCAAACCCTACCCATGCATAGAGGTCCATGCAAGGAACCTCTATACTGAATATCAAAGATATTGGTCTATAAATGAAGGCTCTATGAGGTACAGTAGATGAATCTACTTTTAGCCTCCGTGACCTTTAACCTAATCCAAAAATTTGAAAAAGCTTCATAAAGCTTGCTTCATGCCAAATTTTAAAATTCTAGGTCTTGTGGTTTCAGACAAGAAGATTTTTAAAGATTTTCTTCTATATTGTTATTTAAAACTTGTGACCCCTCGGGCGGGGCCAATAGTGACCCAAGGGACATTTTTCTAACAAACTTGGTAGAGGTCCACTAGACAATGCTACACACCAAATATCTAAGCTCTATAACTTATGGTTTCTGACAAGAAGATTTTTTTAGATTTTCTTATATAACTCTATGTAAAACTAGTGGCCCCTGGGGCGGGGCCATTTTTGACTCAGAGGCCAGGATTTGAACAAGCTTGGTAGAGGTCCACTAGACAATGCTACACACCAAATATCTAAGCTCTATAACTTACGGTTTCTGATAAGAAGATTTTTTTAGATTTTCTTATATAACTCTATGTAAAACAAGTGACCCCCGGGGCTAGGCCATTTTTGACCCAGAGGCCAGGATTTGAACAAACTTGGTAGAGGTCCACTAGACAATGCTACATACCAAATATCTTAACTGTAGGCCTTCTTGTTTCTGACAAGAAGATTTTTTAGTCTTTCCTATATAACTCTATGTAAAACAAGTGACTACTGGGGCGGGGCCATTTTTGACCCAGAGGCCAGGATTTGAACAAACTTGGTAGAGGTCCACTAGACAATGCTACACACCAAATATCTAAGCTCTATAACTTACGGTTTCTGACAAGAAGATTTTTTAAGATTTTCCTATATAATTCTATGTAAAACTAGTGGCCCCTGGGGCGGGGTCATTTTTGACCCAGAGGCCATGATTTGAACAAACTTGGTAGAGGTCCACTAGGCAATGCTACACACCAAATATCTAAGCTCTATAACTTATGGTTTCTGACAAGAAGATTTTTTAGTCTTTCCTATATAACTCTATGTAAAACTAGTGGCCCCTGGGGCGGGGCCATTTTTGACCCAGAGGACAGGATTTGAACAAACTTGGTAGAGGTCCACTAGACAATGCTACACACCAAATATCTAAGCTCTATAACTTACGGTTTCTGACAAGAAGATTTTTTAAGATTTTCCTATATAACTCTATGTAAAACAAGTGACCCCCGGGGCAAGGCCATTTTTGACCCAGAGGCCATGATTTGAACAAACTTGGTAGAGGTCAACTAGACAATGCTACACACCAAATATCTAAGCTCTATAACTTACGGTTTCTGATAAGAAGATTTTTTTAGATTTTCTTATATAACTCTATGTAAAACAAGTGACCCCCGGGGCTAGGCCATTTTTGACCCAGAGGCCAGGTATTTGAACAAACTTGGTAGAGGTCCACTAGACAATGCTACATACCAAATATCTTAACTTTAGGCCTTCTTGTTTCTGACAAGAAGATTTTTTAGTCTTTCCTATATAACTCTATGTAAAACAAGTGACTACTGGGGCGGGGCCATTTTTGACCCAGAGGCCAGGATTTGAACAAACTTGGTAGAGGTCCACTAGACAATGCTACACACCAAATATCTAAGCTCTATAACTTACGGTTTCTGACAAGAAGATTTTTTAAGATTTTCCTATATAATTCTATGTAAAACTAGTGGCCCCTGGGGCGGGGTCATTCTTGACCCAGAGGCCATGATTTGAACAAACTTGGTAGAGGTCCACTAGGCAATGCTACACACCAAATATCTAAGCTCTATAACTTATGGTTTCTGACAAGAAGATTTTTTAGTCTTTCCTATATAACTCTATGTAAAACTAGTGGCCCCTGGGGCGGGGCCATTTTTGACCCAGAGGACAGGATTTGAACAAACTTGGTAGAGGTCCACTAGACAATGCTACACACCAAATATCTAAGCTCTATAACTTACGGTTTCTGACAAGAAGATTTTTTAAGATTTTCCTATATAACACTATGTAAAACAAGTGACCCCCGGGGCAAGGCCATTTTTGACCCAGAGGCCAGGATTTGAACAAACTTGGTAGAGGTCCACTAGACAATGCTACATACCAAATATCTTAACTCTAGGCCTTGTGGTTTCTGACAAGAAGATTTTCAAGTTTTCCCTATATAACTCTATGTAAAATCAACTGACCCCTGGGGTGGGGTCAGTTTTGTCCCAAGGGACATAATTTGAACAAACTTGGTAGAGGTCCACTAGATGATGCTTCATGCCAAATATCAAAGCTCCAGGCCTTGTGGTTTCGGAGAAGAAGATTTTTAAATATCCAACTTAAAAAATCTATTTTTAGCTCCAGTGAACCAGAAATGCAATGGACCAGAACCATTTGAACAATCTTGGTAGAGCTTCATGCAAGGAACATCCCAGGCAAGTTTCATTAAATTTGCCCCATTGGTTTCAGAGGAGATGTCGTTTGAATGAAAAGTTGACGACGGACGGATGGACGGACGGTCTGACGGACGACGGACAAAGACCGATCAGAAAAGCTCACCCTGAGCACTTCAGGTGAGCTAAAAAAGATAAAAATAGTCTGACTTCATAAAAAGTATACATACAGCCTTTTGAAGTTCCAATGTGCAGAATTACAGACCTTAAGTCTAAAGTTCCTTCATGATTACAGTTTCTTCACTAAGTCTACAAATAACTGAGTTACCTTTGCACTAGATAAGAACTATTCTCTAACTGACTTTGTTTGCACAGATTAACAATGACTCTATCTGAAGTTTCAGTTCTTAGATATTCAATTACATACATATAGAACAGAACTGATATAATTATAATAAAGTTGACATTTAAGTTAGTAGGCCTTTTAAGCTATTAGGATGGGCCTCACTCACCTTTGCTCTATCTGAGGGTTCAGCCTCAGGACCATTTAAACTGTTAGGACATTCTTTTGACACAACACATAGGAACTCTACATGATCCTCTGAACCATAGTTGTACTGAGAACCTATATTAATCAGCTGCAATCCAACAAAATAAAACAATATATTAGTTCTGTCTCCTAGGCAGTGGTCAAATGGTAATATCTGTCTATTAGCTACACTTAACACACACAAGAGCTTTAAAATATGCCAAGGAGATCTGTTTAACCTTTGTACTATCTGGTAAATTCACAACTTCAGTGCACTTCTGTGCTTTTGATCTGCTAATTATACATTTGTGCTACCCATCATGTGTTAATTCCAGATCATTTACATCAAGGGAAAAATTATACCTCAATTATCACTTATCATGTTGCATTATCAAGTAAAATGACATCCTCTGATACATTACCAAATACTTTAATCTAGAACACAAGAAATAGCTATGAGCATGCATAAATAAAAGAAAATGATATGTATCTTAATGCCTTATGTCTGGCTCGAAATTTTCTTAGTCTACTGTAAAACAGCTGATATCAAGCACTAGTTGCATGACACTCAGGTGCTGAGAAATTGAATAAAAACAAATGGTGACAATGACGATATTCTGCAGTCCTAAATGGCAAGAAAATGATTGAGTACAATGTTTGATGGGTGCAAAACTTTCAACAATTAGCTAAATATAGCATCATGATAAATGTGCATGGGGAAAATACTGGCCAGTGCACCTTCTGTTCATCCAGAGGGCACCATCTGATGTACGATCGTATTGTTTAATCTTGGGCAAAACACTGGAATTAATTGCAAAAAAATATAGTTCAGCAGACCCCCAGAGGAATAAATGTGATAAAATATTCATTATACACATCACAAGTTGTTTTGAGACCTGCCAGGAATATCAATGCATCTCCACAGATCTCTGCTGTTATTTTGTCAGAAAGGCCACACACATAATTATAAAATACCAACTGATAAGTTTAGGTCTATCAATTTTGAATGACTCAGTGTTATCCGACAGTTAAAATCTTCAGTTTATTATTATCAATGTTATATAGCTGTCATCAATATAGCACTGGCACCAAAGTGATGTACTTAAGAATGTCTCAACACTGAGAATTCAATTTACTGTTTAGACAAGATTTCAGCCAGAAACTTCAAGGCATGCAAATAAACATGTCACATTATACATGTACTCATTCTGTAATTCATGTACAATATAAAATTACCTCTTCAAACCTATTAAAGATACCTATCTGGACTTACAAAAACACCTGTAAAAACTTATCAGATATATGTTCAAACATATAAAAAATACCAACTCAAACATACAAAATATCTCTTTAAACTAGTAAAAATACCTGTTCAAACTTCCAGCCATCTGACATTGTAGAAACCATTTGTGTCAGTTCTTCCTCTGAGCATTGTAACACCCTATATACATTCTTCATGTATGTCTGAAATAAAACATTGAAATACAATTTCAGTGAAACATAATTTCATTGCTGATTTGAAGACTAATAGTTTTCTTTCTTATAGTAATGATCTGGTCAGAATACAATATTTTTATATCACTGGCCAAGAGTAATGAACTTACAGCAAAGCTGAAATCCCATCTGAAAAACAGACTGTCTGTGACTATAAAAAGTATTTTATGGACACTACAAGAATAGTCAGTGAATATTAGTGTACATGTACCTTCCTATAAATGACCAATGGTAATGTCTGTGGTAAAACAGAGCTTTCACATACATGATGAATACCCCTGCCCCCACTCCCTTCCCCTCTACAAAATGACACCTTGCAACAGAATGTGTTTTGGAAAATTTTATGATACAGTTTTAGTTGGGAATGTATTGTCTGTCACTGGGAAGAAAATGTCCTATAGATGCTCATATATGTACTGATGAATTGGCAATATTAGACTTTATATTTATGTTTAAAATGTAAATCATAATTTTTGTTGGTGTAACCTTGACCTTTAAGTCATTATTTTGCTTGCACAATCTTCAAGTTACCTGCTAAATATGTACAAAGTTTTATGTAAGTGTGCAAGAAGTGTTAGTTGAGTACGGCAATTTTCTTTAACCATCAGGGTCTGTTCAAGTCGCCTTCAGCCAGTAAATTTTCTATAAGCACTGCCATAAACAATTAACGGATTTGTCCAAACTGGAAGATGGACAAATACATTTTAGATATTTAGCAAGGTAAGGGTTAATGTTTTAAAATTAACATGATCTACAACCTGACCACAAAATAAAGATTTTTGCACAAAAATAACCTATATATTGTCTTCTCTACAACTAGGAAATTTCAAGTATGGATGGCAAAAATTAATCTGAAGTCACTGTGACCTTGACCTCAAGGTCACTCTTCACACTGCACTTGATATTAGCTATGAACATCTGTGTGACCATGGCAATAATCTCAAGGTCACAACTTGTGTATGTACATCCATTACAATTCATATTTTCCTTATCTACTAAGTTTTAAATGACTGTTGTTATTTGTCTGTATGTTACAAAATGAGTAACATTTTAAAATATTCAAGGTTGTACCTACACGGACAGACATACAGATAGGAATGGTCTGTGCCTGTAATTCCTATATGGCCCCTAATTCCCTTTGTGAAGCTGGGTATAAACAGTTGATTAAAAGATAATTGTTCAACTGTTTTGAAAACTCTAGTTAATGCTTATTTTATTTCAGTCAAATTCTTGTCTCAGAATTAAAATAAATTCAAACAATTTTTATAACATACCATAACACACAAAAATAGGCATTTCTATGATATCAGTACTATCGTTCATCTGTTTTTATTAAAAATGTTTGATAACCATTTTTGCAAGAGATGAGGAAAGTGTAATTCAACATGCATGTGAAACCAAGAACACTGTTTGCTAAATGTATATACCATGCTCTCATCAAGAAATGTGTGTTATCTGTATATATAATATTTTCCTTGATTTACTAGTAATATTCACACATTGAGCATTCAGCACAATAATGTTGTCTCTATCTGATACTTTTTTGTTTTTTTCTGTTTATTATTGTATGACACATATCATGAATAGTGGTAAGAGAGACACCACCATGTCTCAGATAACACTTCATTAAGCAAAGAAACATATACCTGATTCTGTTTTGCATCCCTTTCCCGTATTTTATCCTTAATTAACTTAATTAAGTCTGTAATGTTGTAGAATTCTGCTTCTTCTAAGATACCTAAACAACAGAAAACAGGATATTTAGTTATTTTCTACCTTTAATAGGTAATATGACACTAAAGTCTTGTTTATCATCATGTTCACATTAACAACTTTCATGTTTATTGTTTTCTCTGATATTTGGAGCATATTTCAGAATGTTTATGCATATGGAAATTCAATTTTCATTCAAAAAAGGACCAAACACATACCGGTACATTTTCAAGACAGAAGAGAGTGCTTTTTTTAAACAATTCCTTACACTTCTTGAAATGGCTTTTTTCTGAATTTTATCATTTCAAAAATTACTAACTTTCAAACATAGCCTTTGACTTCTACAGCTGAATGGCATCTGCTTCCTAGTTCACAGACCCATATATAATATTACACCTTGCAAAATTAAAGCGCAATGGCTTCATCTGCTTCGGTGCAACACTAACACATATCACACAAAAAAGCTGATAAACAATATACAGCACTCATACCCACACTTTGTTCATCATTTTTGTGTTACCATTGGTTACCTAAGAATCAATGATTACCTGTCAAAATCAGTCGGTATTTACATCAGATATCTAGACATTGTCAAACTTAATGATGAGAGATGAGACCAAAGGAAATACTGATATACAAATGTAAGCTTAGCTCCTGTACTGACACATACGTTTATGTAGCCTATGATTATATACAACAACAGGATGAGGGGACCTTACTGACACAAATGCGACAAGCATTGTGTGGCAAAACAGTTGTCTTAAGTAATTTCTTAGCTAAGTTTAACTCCACTTGAATTTTCTTGACGGTTGTTCAAAGGTGACTTTGAATCAGTGTTCATTTGTGTATAATGTTTGTTTATCCTTATCCACCAAGCTGAAATTATTTGGAGGAAAACTATTTTGGAAAAGATTTAAGTTTTACAAGATGTTTTATTATACTGCCTAAAAATATGTCAAGGAAGTCTTTGAAGTAAGAACACAGTGTAACTTTAACCTACCTTCTTCTGCTAAATCTTTGTTATAAACTAGTTTTCCATGCCGTAAATAATTCAGTACTGGACCAAAGTATGTGGCATCCCTGTCTATAAGGTAGGCTCCATTCTCATCCTGGCAAATATAAAAATTCCTCATTAAAATTCCTCATTAATTGTGCACATGCTATGAAGCATAATATGAATATCACAGCTGAAGTACTATTTAATTTCAACAAGAAATCGGTAGAACTGATGGATGCTCCCCAATAAATGCCAATTCCAAAAGGGCTATTGTTTAATATGTTTTTTTTTTACAGTATGAAAAATAGCAAAGGGCGATAACTCCAAAATTATGCAAAACAGAGTTACGGTTCTTGCATGCTACACTTCTCCTCATACAGATCTATCTACCAATAAAGTTTCATGTTAATATCTCTTATACTTTGTGAGATATGCCCCGGACAAAAAATAAGTATGAGAAATTTCAAAAGGCAATAACTCAAAAATTAATAAAGCAAGAGTTATGGTTCTTGTGCACTGCACTGCTCATCAATGAGATCTATCTACTTATAAAGTTTCAAGTTGATAACTCTTATACTTTGTGAGATATGCCCCGGACAAAAAAATAAGTATGAGAAATTTCAAAGGGCAATTACTCAAAAATTCATAAAGCAAGAGTTACGGTTCTTGTGCACTGCACTGCTCATCAATGAGATCTATCAAATTATAAAGTTTCAAGTTAATAACTCTTTTACTTTGTGAGATATGCCCCGGACAAAAAAATAAGTATGAGAAATTTCAAAGGGCAATAACTCAAAAATTAATAAGGCAAGAGTTATGGTTCTTGTGCACTGCACTGCTCCTTAATGAGATCCAACTACCTATGAAGTTTGGTCTTGATAGCTCTCATAGTTTTTGTGTTATGCTCCGGACAAAATTATGACAGACGGACCGACGAACGGACGAATGGACAAAGCGACAACTATATGCTCGCCCTTCGGGGAGCATAAAAACTCAGTTTACTGACCACAAGATGATGACAACATAAATCAAAGATTATGAAACAGCATGACATATTTGTAAGTGAATTACACATGAAACAGCATGACATATTTGTAAGTGAATTACACAGCATAATAAGTGACCATCTACATAAAACGATAAAAACCTAAAGTTCATTTTTCAATGGGAACACTACTAGGGTATATATTGAAAACTGACTTAATAGGAATTTGACTAGGGGTAGAGGCAAAAACAATTGCTGCTACCAAGGCTGAATCTCAAATTCCAATAAAAGCTTTGATCTGGCAAATTTAAAAAAAGAAAGATAAAGAAATAAACATCCTGTAAACATTACTTTTTCAATATTATTAGTTTTTACAAAACACAACATTCTGGCAAACTTAAAGCGACTGACACACAGAATTTAGCTTAAACTGTTTTTTCTTTAAAATTAAAGAGAAGTTAATATACTATGAAAAAAACATAATTTTATCCTTCTATATGTTATGAAAACTGAAGAAAAAGAATCTGATTTTAACAGGATTTGAACCCATGCCTTTCAGGTCAAAAAAATTAGGAGCAGCCACCTAGACCACTGAGCTACCATAGAATATTCTTTAAAAATGTCAAAATTAACAATATAAACAAAGCATCTGCCCCATGACTAACAGGGTAAGTTTTCTACTGATAAAAGTGTGAAAAACTTTATATTATGATGTGTTTCTGTTTCAAAAACTGAGACAGTAACTTAGTTTAGATATGTTCTTCACAACTACAAACATAATTTTTGGGTTATGCCCGTTAGGGCATCACCCAGTATAGTGGCAAGTTTTTGTACTGCAACAGAGCATCATCTATTGACAATGAATATGCAGCAGAGCATCTGGAGTTGGAGATTTTAGGACTTCCTTGTTCTGCAGCCCTGAGACCCTATCTGTGGCCCCATTTATGGCCCTAGTTTTAACAATGTCCAGTCATTATTAGATTTCACTAAATGTTAATTAGCGTTGAAAAAGTTGAAAAATGAAGGAAGCTGCATTCAATGTACTGAATCTGATTTTTTTCACTGTGACTGGCAAATATTTGTTGGTTTTTGTTATGGTAAATGATGTGTTTAGATTTAACAGAGAAATTGATTGTAATGTATATAATTTTGCATAAGCAAAAATTGCAACAGCAATAAAATTAAAATTCATTAATTGCCGCTACAACAGCAGACTTACAATTCAGACTACGGCATTTTTGCAACTGTTTTGCAACTGTTTTTGCCTTAAAAGCATGTTATACACCTTTAAAAACCTTTTATAAACACAGTAGATTTGATCTTTAAAAATGAAGCCCCATTTGAATAAATGCTTAGAACGTCAACAATTTTAACAACTAACAAGAATTCAGAAAATACTTAAAACGTCAGCATGCAATGTGAGCAATGCTAGAATAGCTGTGTCTCGCTCTATCTATTAGGTATCAGTTGTGTATATGACCGACGCCCCCCGACAACATTAGTTAGGGGCATAAAAATGCAAAATACAGTTGTTTCATTTCAAATGTGTAAGTGAATATAATGCAAACTGGAAATTAAGTCTTGTAAAACATAAAATTGTTATGGTTTTCTCTTCTTGATATTTTCCCTTTTTTCAGCTCTATTTACAATACTTGAATACTTGAATTATTGTCAAAAATTAGATGATCCTGTTTGAGTTCTCAAAGATCATATTTTATAGTGTATTAATTATATCCTGTTATTTGGTAAAGACTAATAATATTCATAATAAAATTACTTGCTAACTTTGTTCACACTCTGACAATATTTACAAACATAGACTAAAACATTAAAGCAAGAAGACAAACTATCAATATGGCAAGAAATATTGCATGTAAATGCAATCACATGTACAATTAATAACTGAGCATAACCCATTGGATGCTCTTTTTTAAGCAGTCAACTTGTTACATACATATACATTTTCTTTTTTATGCATCGTTGACTCATCTGTGAGTCACTTAGAAGCATCCAAGTGAAGTTTAATGTTAGTTTAAGTCATGTTTCCTTCAATCATTTTTTGCAATAAAAATACATGTACAAATGTGTGTAAAATTACATGTATGTTATTATTAGCATAAGAATTATGATAATTTGCTAGGAAAGTCATGTCATATCTCTACTATCAAAGTATAATATATTCAAAGTCTGTTTTCTTTGAGCGCATAACATGATTTTAATCCAAGAATATATTGGACAACAGTATGCTAAAAGGCCATTGGTACATGTATCATAAATATACCAATGAAGTAGTTAATATTCAGAAAAACTACCGGATATGGATATATTATAAGGCTTGTTTTCTAACCAAGCCTTTTCTGATATAAATATATATCTAGAAAAAAAGCATGCACCAATTTGAGAAATTTACCCTAGACTGTAATTATGTCTTTGACCTTTCCTAGAGCAAGATATTTCCTGATAATTTCTGTAGCTCAATACAGACTTGGTCCAAAACATTGTGAATGACTAATTCATGGTACTTTTTGTAGCATAAAAAATCAAAAATAGTATCTTCAGTCACCTTGACTTTAACCATAGAAAGATTTCCAGAGGACAGGCATGTGACAATCATACTAATCAATAATACAATCATAACTAAGGGAATCTTTAAACCGAATATTCAACAAAATAAACTTTAGCAATAAAGTGGAAACCCTCAGTTATTTTTCTAGTCATTTTCTTATCCTAAATCAATCTCTAACCGATGTAGATTTACAACCAATGAAGATTAACAAGGGCGATCAGTGATCACATGTGTCGCCTGATGATAGCCAATTAAACAGTAGTATTGAGAGGTGATTGGACAGTTTGTAGGCTAAAACGCCTTTTTCATTCAAGGGCCATAACTCAGCCAAAACTCATTCAACCAAAAAACCCGTTAGACATGCGCAAGTACTTGAGGTACTGATCAATCCTGTAAAATTTCATTCAAATTGCATTAGTAGTATAAGAGAGGTAGTCAGGACAAACTTTAAAAATAAAAATCATAAAAGGGCCATAACTCTGACAAAAATCACTGGACTGGAAAATACCAAAGATATGCACAACTAGACTTGGTACTGATCATTCCTGTAAAGACTGGATGAAATCACACCAGTAGTTTCTGAGGAGTAGTTTTGACAAGTTTGTGATGGACGGACAGACGGACAGACAGACGATGGAGAAGTGATCCCTATATGTCACAGCTACTTTGTAGCAGGCGACACAAGAACTGTCTACTTTACACATGTCTTTATTGCAAAAGTCCTAACACACACACTGACTATTACCTGTAAAGATGTATGCCCCAGGACTCTCGAAGAAAAGGTACAAGAGGAAATTGATGATCATGTGTCAAGAGCGAGAGAGCACATGGTTTTGCAAAGTATCAAAATTAAACTGAAGACAGGTCTTTTCAACTAAAAAAAACATTTACCATCCTTGTACTCAAGCAAAATCAAATAAAACTGAAAAATCAACACCTCTGGTTTTACACTAGAAATTCTTGACTTTTTCAAATTGGACAAAGTGTGATAAAATGGTATTTAGACTTGAAGCAATCAGATATATTACTGTAATATATAATGAGATTCAGAAATTTGATAACATCAACAGTAGGTTCTGACATACATTGTTGTAAGAATCTGATGACTGACACATCAAGCTATCAAAAGAGACACAAGATTTTAGCAACAACTGAGTATCAAAATTATTTGCAGGCAAGGACTTTAATGTGATAAATATATGTTCAAAGCCAGCTGTCTTACTGTTTTTTGTAACTTATATGTGTATCTTTATCCATATCAAGTTTGACTTCATTTGAACTGCCCTGGCTTCATTTTCATCAATCTTCGATTACAATCAATTGTCTAAAAACAACAGCTCATTCACATGGCAAAAATAAAAATAAAACACAAGTCATACATGTAAGCCCAAGAGTGCAGTATAACTGCAGAAATATTCCTGTTAATTTTACACCATAGCGTAAAATACTAACGTTAGTTTAGCCTAAGTAACAGGCAGAAAGTACTTTGTATGATAACAGACAAATCCTGCAGTTAAAGAACTTATGATTGCATATATACCTGCATGGTATATCTGAAATATATAAAGTACACAGTCGAGCAACAAAGAAAAGTGTTGGTCACTATGGTATGAATATGACTTTTACAACAGTTGAACTAAAAGATCTTTGAAATTAACTGTCCATTTAAATAAGCATGAAATACGGTACCTACATCCCATAATGCAGTGGCTAGCAATCCAAGACACCTAAATGCTAGATCTAGAGTTGATATTATGTTTCAATATTTAACATTTAAAGTTGAATGTCTAATGTTTGACTGCTTATGATACCACCAGCTTTTGATGTCAAATTGCAATTACAGTTACTTTCAAGGGGAAATCACAGTAGCAAATCAAAATAATGACAATAAAATCATTGTAATCGATACTGTACTCTGTCATCATGACTTGAACAGTGTCGATAACATAAGGATAATTTTTCCCTATATCATGACACTGTTAAAATCAGGAAGAAAAGGGTGTAAACAGTTATTTTGTCAAAGCAAACATGTGATAATCTGATTGCAAGTAATTTTGATATTTGAGTTATTACTGGTGAAGTGGATAATAATTTGTGAAGAGCAATTTGGTGTTTTGTTTGAATTTTTGTGTATATATGTTACTGCATCTACATGTACATGCAAATTTATTTTCCTTTGAGCTAACCTCAACAGCTGATAATAGGAAAAATTTCTAATCCTGTAAGCAGCTAATCGTAAGACATGTCACCTTAAAAAAGATATCATTACAATAGATGTGAACTTTTCTTAGCCTTCACCAGTAGATTTACTAAAATATGCCTTTTGGACATGTATTAAATTACATTGTAGTTAAACACTGACATACTTTGTAACTGCCTCTTGCATTGGCTAATAACAACTACTTCACTCAATGAGAATTTATCACAGGCAAGACCTTGTGAAATCTGCAGACAAAAGTAACAGATAATATCATGCATTTGCCTACATGCTTTAAAGTTCTATATTTTACTCTTGTATTTGGCACTACAATCGGTAGTACCAGTAGATACATTGAAAAAAACTGACAGTAGAGTTCACATTGCAATTTGGCTGTGACCAACTGAAGTTTGTTGGCCAAGGTTTCTAAAATGTCAAAGAATCCAAAGTGTGAATGAACACTTTTTAACAAACGTAGTTGTTTCAGCAATCTGACTGAAGCACGCGATCTATGGTTAGATCTGGAGGCGACACATTCAATTCTATCTTCTTGATAATCTGAATTTCCAGTATTGTTATTTATATCCCAGCCAATGAGACTGCATCTTATGACACATCTTTACAGTTTACCTTACACAAGGAGTGTTAATATTGAGTGTGTAAACTTCTATAGCATGTTTAAATCATCTTTAATATTTTGAAAATATTTTATGTTTCGTAAGATAAAAGAATTCTCCTTTGATTGATATAAGTTTATTAAAGTTTCGGTTTTCATTTACTAAATGAATATTAATTAGAGTATCAGCATGGTGACGAAAATATTCAATTTCATGTAATCAGGCCTGTTCATTTTGGTATACATGCAGTATCTATCAAATGTTAAAGCTACAGAAATTATTTTCCCACACATGAATTATCTCAATATTTTACAAGTTATCTTTGACATGATTTTTTTGGGATTCCAGTTAAATATAGATTTTTCACAATGCGTTCAAATGGTTGAAAATCTTCTGAACATGAAAGCTATGCACTGATTGGCTGACTGAAAGGCCATGAGAAGGTGACCTTCTTTAGGTGACGTTCGGATGATAATAGCTGAGCATTATTTAGGAGCTGATTTAAATGAGATGGTTGTTTCAGTTATGACAACGACTGTAATAACCAACCAAGAAGATCCAAAGACAATATGATTGCACCCCTCTCATCTAATTACCTTAACTATTTTTTATGCTGTTACAAATAAATTTGTTCTGACCATTTTCAGATTATAATCCGAAGTCTGGTACATTTTGTTATAACAAATGAGCATAACATAATGAATAATCTTTTTTTTAATGTTTAAAAATGCACTCACACTTAAACATATTAATTACTTTTAAAAAATAACCTTTAAAGATGCTAAAAGGTAGTTATACTGAATTCAAAGCTAATTCTGTCTTCATAAACATGTACTAGGCAATAGCTTTCAATGCTAATGTGACATACAGTATGCAGAGGCCAGCCTTGAATCACAACTGAATTTCGATTTTTGCCATTTTTTAAATCAGCAGCAAAATGGATGTACAAACTGAAAGTAAATCTTAGATTCTCAAGCTAAGCATGTGTATTTCTACTGAGTTTATACTTACAAATGTACATGTATCTCACTGTTCAGCAATCTGTGCTTATTTCTCATGGTTTAAATTTGGAGATAGAATGATGTTTGACAAACTTAACCATAATCTTTATGTGTTTGTTCAACAGCTGAAGAACAAATGAAGGGTAAATGCAGCAAATTTTATTTCACCTGACAAGCATGCCCCATGCTAAAATCTTTAAACAAACAACAGTCAAAAACAGAACATCTTAACCCAGGATGCCTTGTGGTAGCATGAAAATTTCATGGCATTGTGATGTACCAAAAATTACTTCAATTCATTTTAAACCTTGAAAATATTTGTAAATAGTGGGCAACCATACAGCAGTTATCTTTTGACAGATGTCACAATTTATCCCACCATACAAAACCACTGACAGCATCTTTATTAAAGTAAAAACTAAAATATATATGGCAAACAATTTTCTTTTATTTTCTAGTCCCGGTATCCTTTCCACTTCAGGATATTGAGATATACTTTTCACATTATAAATGCCCAAATGAAACAGGTTAGCCGAACGACTATTACATCAGATTACTATTTTTCATGCTGTTACACATAAATTTGTTTTGAACACCCATGTTTGGATTATAATCTAAAGTCTGGTACAATTCTGTTATAACGAATTAGCATAATATAATGAATAAAACAGTGTCCTTTATTTTGTACACATGACATATAAACATGTATATACAGTACGCGCCAGGAGGAACTCACATTTTCTGCTTTATTTCGCGGACGAGGAAAAAAATATCCGCCGCAACATCGAGGAAAAAAACAGATTTCCTTGATGTCTCGACATCGCAAAATATCTCGGCGATATTTGACAACCACACGAAAATAATTAGGGTCATAACTCACCTGGATAAGCTGAATATTTAATGAAATGACCGTAATGAACTGTGCATTTTACGTCTGCCAATTTTGTTACATTTGGTAAAATTAAAACCAAATTTCTAATACATTTGCTGTGTAGGTTTATGTGTACTTCCGTCATTGAAAACGCTCATTATTGTATAGCTAAATCGATCAATAATTTTGACGTATACATAGACGATACAGATGTCCCAGTAGGGTTTACATGTTGTATGTCTTCTTTAATATAGGAAAGCAATTTTAACACGTGTAAATCAGAAACCAGTCAATTTTCTGAAAACAGGGTCAGCTGTTCCGAGAAGCAATTACTTTCGGTTTTGAATTGTCATTCCTTCCGTTAACAAATACAAGCATACGTAAACAAATGCATCAGAATGAGAGTTTTATACATTTAAATGATATTTTAAAGCGTAAAATTCGCCGAAATGCATGTAATCAGGAACTCTGTGAGCCTCGATACGTCAATTCTTACCTGTGAAAAAGTTCGCGGAACCATTTAGCGGACGTCCGCCGCGATATTTGGTGACATTGACAATGTCTGCGGTGGTGATCCTCGAAATGCAGCGGATTTGGTCGCGTTTTAAGGAATGGGTAGTCTGCGACAACATCGAGGAACACGAGAGTTCCTCTTGGCACGTACTGTATATATATGCGATATCTATCATACCTATAAATATAGATGAACAAATCATGTAGATTTGTTCATCTACCCTCAAATAATAATTTCTGACATACGTATCATTACGCATGACAAAGGGACCCATTAATGCAATGATTTAAGTTAAACTTTGGGCAAAACGACTCGAGCGAATGTGTTACTTGGTCAAACAGACTCAATACCCAAATGATAACCACCTTGTCTGTATTCAAGTCTGGTTCATCTTGAATTAACCGAAATAAGAACGAGTTTGGATCCTTTAAAAGGGTTGTCCTTGTTGTCATAAACACTGTTCCACCAACATTCAATTTTATCCATTCATTTCTTCTGCCATTTTCCTCTGAATTTTGGGTGGAGATCTGTTTACCACAATCACAATTTTCATTTGTATTTTTACTAGTTTCTGCCATTTTCAAACTTGACAAACAATATTCATTGAAATTTTGACAACAAATGAGGCTTTCCTTTAATTTCGAACACTATCACATTCAGACAAGGTGTAACAGAGCGAACACTTAACTCCATTCACTAAAATATACATCAAGTCATTATTTCTGTAGCTTTCCCATTCATTTATTTTAAATCTCGTACACTCCGAGATTTAATGGTAAATGGACTTGCTTCATTTTCACTTTTGCTTTTCCACTCAGTGTCGCGTCTAATCGAGTGTTTTGGCGCTAACTCCACGCAGAGTTAATTCCCCTATCGGACATCAGTTTATTTGGTCTGAAACAAATTAGAAAAATATTTATAAACTGGCTTCAGATGTATTATTCTTACCCCTTTTTATGACTAAAATCAAATCTCATATAATTTAAGACGACATTAAATATGAAAGACTGGGTACTTGCGTAATCTCACAAAATCTTGTGACAGCAGGGCCTAATTAAGGCCCTGGAGACAGGTAGATAAGATTACATCTGATAAATCTCCATTTATATCTTAAACTGATGACAACAAATTGCAACATACAAGATAGCATGTACACTTCTACAAAATACCTCACTCATCCAAAGCAGATCAGAAATGTTAAAGTTTTATGTGAAGTAAAGCCCCTGTGTTTTCAGGGATGTTTGAAATTTGTCAGTATATCTGTTTGCTTCCTTGCTAACTTAAAAATACAATTTCTACAACTCAATCAAATATTATTTTATGCCTACCAATGAAATATAGGGAAATATCAGTGAGATAAAAGTGATAATACACTGTTTTGAATCAGTTAATTACCATTTTGATAATACATGTTTGTGCCCGAACTATTGAATATTGAGTATTAATCCGCTTTTATAATTAAAGTATGTATGGCAAAATTCAATAAATATTGATAAACTGTGTAGACAAAAATAAATATTATTTGATGAAAGTGTATTCAGTTTATTTCAGCAGAAGTAAAGTTATCATATGTATTGGAGATTGTCTGCACTTTTTTTTGTGCGGAGTAACCAAAGTACGCATTAACTGATTTGGGGCTCACAATGGGGAATTTATTGAAGGCCCTGATTAAAAATGTCATAAAAAAAAACATTTTTGAAGTGTTGGCATAAAATAAAAAGAAAATTTGTTTGTTTTTTAGTGGAAGATGGGAATTTATTTCATCTCGTGAACACCATATGTTGATATTTTCACTCGTGGCTGCGCCACTCGTGAAAATATCACATATGGTGTTCACTCGATGAAATAAATTCTCATCTTCAACAAAAACAAACAAATATCCTCTATTTCACAGTAAAACAGTTCCGTCTATTTATGCAGAACTGACCATTTATGATATGATAATCATTTCCTATCAGGAGGATCACTATGTTCAGCATTTTGGAAATTTCTAATCTGTTTATTTTGGGCGTTTAAGTTCTTTATTTAAGATGTATTAATACAGGTATGTATATTAAAATATGTGCCTAATTAATATTATAAAATAAAAGTCTTTAAGAAATATCAGCAATCATCATCACATAATGTGCTCGTGGGCAGTGATAACTGTACTGTTAAGGGGAGTAACTGCTGCTGTTTTGCTCAGTAGATTGTCCAAGACTTACTAAGAAACAAACGCTTATTCAAAAAGGATGACATCACAAAAATCCATCTTTTCAGCTGTGCTTGGTTCTTACATTAGCTTGGGTTCTAACAAACATTAATTTATGAGGACAATCTATGATGATGAAGGGAGGAGAGTTGGGGGATTTTAGTTATTCAAGTCCTCATGACACACAGAATATTCCGGTTTACCAAAAAGGGAAGTCCTTAAACTTTTAAATTACTTCTGATAAAAACATGTTTTATGTATAGCGTAGCCTCGGTGAAAAAAAAGTTCAACCAGAATGGTCCATTTAGCAATATTACATTGGTGTTTTCTGAAGAACAGGGCTTTAAGAAGCGTAATATGTGACATACAAAGAAGATTTTATACATGAATTTAAAAAAAACACTGAACCACCTGGAACCATTCTTTTAAGTCTACAAATGTGAGCAGTGCCAGAGATTAGGGTTAAATACACTCCGTATATTGCTTTATTTTGCACACTTTCTATGTCTAATTCAGTCTTCACCTATATTATATTCACTTGGAAACTATTCTAATGCATCTATTACAGTTTAAGTTCTATGGATAAAGACGAAGTCAAATAGAACTGGATTGGCCATCCTCCCAACTGAAAGATTTTGCAGAGGCATAGAGTGAATGCCTACTTACTGAACTTAAGTGCAGGTAAGTGAAAATATGTGACAAAAGGAATTATAAATTTGATATTTGAGTGTTCTTTATTACAGAAGAACCTTTTCTTCAAAGTATCAGACAAGATGAGGGTTGTAGTGCTGATGACCATGTGTGAAGACTTGCTTTTGTAATACAGAACTGAAATATACCTTCTCATTTTTTTTCGTTGTCTTACTGATATTACATCAATAACCTCCATTCAAATTCTATTATAGTGAGTGTAGAACATGTAGACTGACATTGACCAGACCAGATCCATTAATTAAGAAAAAGCCATTGACGTCTTTGACAGTTCTGTTTCTCTAAAGATGCAAAGGCTTTAGAAAAAGTGACAACAAAACAACACTGAAGAAAAATAATTATTCAGTGCACCGACACTCGGAAAAACACTATGCTCAAGTGTACCTAAAATCCAATGATTGTCATTGGCTCAAAGGCAAGAGGTAAGTTCACTTAAAGGTCAAGGCCATACATAAATGGCCTTGACCTGACAACACTAGGAGTGTTTATAAATATGGACAAAACCTTTCAAGCAGTATTTTAAATCAACATGATAGAAATTTTTGTCTACATTTACCATCATAAAATATCAGCTGGAAGGTTTATTTAACACAGTGATGGATAGAACTGTTCTTCTCACATATGAAATACCAGGTAGGTAGGTCTGACATCAATGTGTTTAGTGCCTCTCACTGGATAGTTACTCCTTTGTTGATGATTATACAAAAGTCTGTTTTCAAAGTAACTGTTTCTTTCTATTGATCATTTGCAGATATATTACACATCTATTCATTAATAAGCTCATATGAAATATTTTCATGTTGTGATCATGTTAAATTATGATGTTGCACTGACACATTTCAAAAACAGAACATCAGTATAGAAAACGACGACCTTCCATAAAAGTACCACAAAGGTGTGACTGTCAATTGAACATTTGTTGACTATGGCAAAAGTGACAAAGCTCTCAGCTACTTTGTCTGCTGGAAAGTTCATGGTATTGTATTTCGAGTACAGAAAAAGCCAATTCAAGCCATCAAGGCTCAGTAACTCCTACCTCTTACCTCAATGCTTTAGTAAACAGACAATGGGTTAGAGAAAGTTTCAGGGACTGTATATAGACATTAACTTATCATGAAAGCAGTTTTACATTAGTGGAAGGGTCACCTTCATCATAACACTTCCACAGTCTTTGATGTGGCACATGAAAACCTAAATACTTATTAGATACATGCCTTGCATGAATTCAGTATTTATCTACACATTTGTTCACATACTATGGTCCTGTTAGGTAAAACTGCTCTTTTTCAGAAGTCTTTCATGACACCTCAAAAATCAAATCATTACTGTCATAGATGAAACAGAATGACAAATAATTTATATGATGAAATTACAACAGATTGGTCTGCGATTTTCCAATTCAATTCAGCAATTTATGCAATTATTTAAATTTTGGCAACTTTTTGGATAAGACATATTCCTGAGAATAAATCAGGAGTATATGGTCATGGTATTCACCAGAAATGAAAACATTTAGTACTGGTTTGGATTACTATGCCAGACTATGACCTTGACCTACATAGATACAAAAACTCTGAAGTGACATCTTTCAGTGAAACAGGACAAAATGTCAAGGAAGGGCTCAGTAAATAAGTAGCTATCTATGACACTGAACCTACCCTTTTGTCAGCTGACCATATATTGTAAGGAGCCATTTTTCAGCCAAAATCCTTTTTCAACATGAAATGTTTGTGAAACACTTATTAAAACACTTATTAGAAATTGCTCGATCAAACCCAAAACAGAACTTGACCTAGATATTCTTATGATAAATCTGTATACCAGATTTTATTTCAGTATGTGCAACCGCTGCGAAGAAAATGAACGGACACTTTTGGTGGACATACAGACAGACCGACCAAAAGACAGCAGCACAGCAATATGGGGGGTGGGGGAGGGGGGTGGGGGGCATAAAAAGAAATATTCCAATAATTAGAACTGCTTGATTTTACTGTATTCAATTAAGGTGGCTGCTCTTTTATTAAACTACTAAACTGTAGATTTGCAATCTGGTATGATTTTCTCATACTGAAATTTACAACAAAGCAGAAAGACAAAAGATAGCTTGTCAGGTTTATTTGACAAATAGAACCAAACATGAAAGCTAACAGACAAAAGTATTGTCTCTACTCAAACATCTTCTAAGAAATGTGGATTAAATATAAACATTTATACAAAGTAAAGATCATAAAAATACTGAACACTGGTGAATTAGCTGCATTTACAGAGCCTCTATGAAACAAAACTTAATATTAAACATGCACAAAAATGGCAATGTATCCACAAAACTCCTCTGCTTTTGAACACTTAAGCTCATGAATTTGTATGTCTTTGTAGCCCAGCTGTGCTAATGTATACATGATTTCCATACAGATGCAATGCAGATGCTGTAGTATTCTTGATTTTTATGCTGAAGGAAAGCATATTAAATGCTGAAACTTTCTGTGAAAGATAGGACTTGGGCAGCTTAGTGGAAAACTATGGCATCTCCCTCCTATCTTACATATGTTGCAATTGTTTTGCACCCATCCCTCAACTTGATAAAGGATTGGGATTTTATTAAGCAGTGCAAGTAAAATGGTCCTTTTTTTTTTACTAAAGGAAGATAAAAGATGAATTTTAACAACACTAAGATTCTAAGGTTTAATATAAAATCTTTCATTAAATATAGCTCAAAAACTGTTTGGTATTATTACCAGCTTTGTTTTTAGCTGCAAATTACTTACCAGTACCAAATGAACTGGTAATAAAATTACTTACCAGTAACAAATGAACTGGTAATGAAATAACTTACCAGTAACAAATGAACCAGGACAGAAATGGTTCATTTCTAATGGACATCTTAAAACCTCATGAGCAAAATAATGCTGAACAGTGCTGTAAAAGAGTAAAATTAAGTGATCCCCATAATACTTGTAGTGAAAAAAAATATCTTAATTGAGTGTGATCTGTGACTGTTATAATAATTGCTAAATCTTGTGAAAACCTTTTCTCTGTATTCTTAGTTGAACTAATTAACATAAAATTTTACAAGAAAACTTCTTGTAAGTCAATAAGACATTTTGTCCAATGCACCTTTGCCTTGACTTTCAGGGCGAGCTTGCAAAGTTAGGATCAGCTAAATTACTACCATTACAAAATACACATATTGCAAGAAATAGATCGACTTTTCCCTTTTATGTAGAAATAGAATAGCTTCCAATATGTTGCTCAAGTGAAACAAAACTAACAAATAAACAATATCTAATGATTCAAACTTCACTTTCTTTAATCATAAAACTTAAAATATAAATACATGTACACCCAACATGAAAAACATGTCACAAAACAAAGTCTGAACACAATCAGATTCATATGCACATTATAATACATTAAATAGTTTGCATCTACATGTAACATACACAGAATATTTACACATGTTGTGACACAACTGTTTAAAAAAAAATAAGAACAGAAAAAAAACAAGGAAATAAATTGTCCTAAAATGCTCACAAAGATGAAAAACAGAACATTAGCAATGCATTGTATCATCTGTACAATTCATTTAGGGAAAAAAACTGACGTCTAAAATCTGTATCAATTCAACTATTTAACCCCCTAATAATGTGAAATGGAGTGATCATAATGCTCATATTAGACCAAGGCCTATAACTTCTGACATGTAGGTCTGTTCTATTCTTGTCAGTAAACTACATAGGGAAAAAAGCTATAAGCATATGCTTCATTTAATTTCTATCAAGTTTGGTCAAGATCTTGTGAACATATTCATTGCAATCAAGTAAATGACTGCCTGAAAAAAAAACAAGAAACAGACTGAAAAACTTACAGACATCCATAAATCAACATGCAAATATTTAATATTCAGGTGAGCTAAGAATAACCTGTAAAACAAGTCTGAAACTGTCAATAACACTAAGGTTAAAATTTCACAAATGTACCCGAAACAGTCAGGGAGAAAGAACAGCCGTTTTATCAAAACATGATAATGAAAAGAAAACATGACCAAAAGATGCTTAACTGTTATCAAGGTAATACTGAAATATTTTTCAAACTAATATCAATTCAGGCTGACATAAGTGTCTGCTGACTAGGTAAAAACTGAGTCATTTTACAGCAAATGCCAACAGACAGCTGGGAGTAACTAAATGGCACAGTTAAATATAGGTATTGTCTAGGACTGAGAATAATACACCTAGCACATTTAAACAGAAATTTTTTGAAGTCACATTATATACATATATTATCAAGAAATGCAAAGCAAAAAGTAAAAGGTTTGGTGTTGGTACTGAAGTAATTTATATATTAGGAGATGCTGCTAGGAAACTGTTTCTACTGCTTACAAAGTCATAGATACAGCTAAATGTTTTGAAGCCATTTTTAAATTTGGAAGCCCAAATTACAGTACAATGGCACTAGAAGAAAGTTTTCTGAGCATTCAAAGCTAGTTTGCTTCAAGGCATTCAAAGTTCATCTACTTCTGAACATTCAAAGCTCATCTGCCTCTGAGCATTCAAAGCTTATCTACTGCTATGCATTCAAAGCTCATCTGCTTAAAAGCTTAAAATAAGCTTAAAATGTTTTGCTTGTAAGTACTGGTAGTTTATTTACATCAGAAGCTTACAATTCAGAAAATGGTAATTATATGAATACATTTAAAATGTTAGACACAAACTGACTCCATTTTTTTTTCCGCACAGCTCAAAATGACATGTTGTGCAGGTCCTTCGCAGTTATATATATGGAATGTATAATAAAACAAAAATTGCAAAAGCAGTACAGTTAAAAAGCACCTTTCAATCAAAGAAATAAAATACATTATGAACACTTCAACTAATGTTTAAGTTATATTTGTGGTCAAATATACCCTGAATATTCTAGAAAAAAAAAAAAAAGTTTGCAATGATGTACATGTGTATATCCTTAGAAGAAACGAGATCTTGTGTCAGGAACCAAACTTTAGATAATGACATAGCTACACTCTTATTGTTAACACATCTTATAAACTAAATTCGGGATTCTGTAATGGTCAATAAATTCATATATTGTTATTGCTATTAGTAGAAGCTGAAAAATATTCAACTTGCAGAAAAACAATGCCCTAGGCTCTTCTCTCAATTCAGAAAAGGGAGAATACTTCATAAAAGTGGTTGACCCAGTTTGTAACTTAACAATGTCATGACCATTTATTTGTACAGGTCAATAAACTCATTAACTGTCTGATATTTGTAGAAGCTGCAAAATATCCAACCTGTCGAAAAAGGTTTACCAAATCACTATGTTCAGGAAAGGGAGATTATTGCAGAAAAATGGTTGATGCAGTTATGTAACTTGACAGTGTCATGACCTTTAGTGTTTGTTAGTTAAAGTGTAAATTGCCAAGTCATTGCTATTTGCTGAAGCTGAAAAATATCCAACTTGCCAAAAAAGGTTAACCATACCTACTTTTAAAGAGAAGATTACTGGGGGGAAATGGATGCCACAGTTATGTAACTTGGCAGGATCATGGCCTTTGTAGTGGTAATAAGAAATAAAATACATTATGAAAAATTTAACCAATGTTTAAGTTATATTTGTGGTCATGTAATATACCCTGAATATTCTAGTGTGTATAGTCTGAAGACATTGGTTCTAGTAGAACTTAATATATATCAACTTGCTGAAATAGGTTCACCATACTTCTTTTAAAAGGGCATATTGGGGAGATTACTATATGCAGGGGACGTAAAAGCATAATCTTTTTACTTGAACATATTCACTGAAAAAAAAGTTGTTCTCCCATAAAGTGAAGTTGAATTTGGTAAAAATCTTTTATGACTTGCCCAGCCCTAAATTAAATTCACAGGAGGATATACAGTAAAAACTCACTTACATTGTATATGGCTAGTCAAAATACAGTATTATCAGTAAATTAGTATTAAAAGCAGGACTAAATTGTGCTAAATTTTAGAATTCAGTCTGTCCGAATTGCTAATTTTAGCATGGTTATGAAATGATCAAAGTCTTATTAGTATGGCTTTACTGTATCATGATTTACTGATTTTACAGAAATGAAGAAAGTTTTTGTTACTTCTACTTTACATGATTTCTGAACATTCTGTATGTTTTCAGCATTTATATTGACTGTCATGCATCTTTAAAAAAATATGGACAATGATATAACTTTACACATACAAGATATCATACATGTACAAACATTATCCTAACAATTCTAAATATAGTTGAAAGTTACAGTCTTAGAAACAGATCAGTCATAAAACATTTCAGACATATTCTATAGTAAGCACAGAGTCTTTTATTCCAAACCTTTATAATCATTTCTAAGTATGACATACTGGTTGTTATATAAACCAGTTACACTGACATTTTTTCCGTATTTTGTAACACTGCTCACACAACATGCATCATAGTATTCTTACACAAACACAAAAGAAAGCAATTTGTAACATTATGCAATAATGTCAAAAATTGTAAAAACTAACAAAACTTCTGATAGCTGTACTGTTCAAGCAACATGTATATCTTCATTATAACCTTACTGAATAAAGACACCTAGAAAAAACAATGGAGACAAATTCTTAGTGTTCATGTCATAACATTGTCACTGACCTAAACATGCTCAGTATAGTTTTACCATATTAACTGTTACATAAAATAACTAGGTTTTGTCGTTGACTAATTTTTTGTTGAAGCAGATTTCAATTTTCAAAAGATAACTGTCAAACGCTTTTAAATTGACTGGTTTAATTGGTTTGGTCTGATTGAGTTTAACTCCCACTAACAAAGAAAGTCCTATTGATCAGGCAGTTTAACTTAACACTGTTCCTGGCAAAAGAACTTGACTCCATTCTTCTTAAAGGGACTGACTCACAGATGGGCCAATGCTGAAGAAAAATGAAAATGTTTATACTGACTCACAGATGGGCCAATGCTGAAGTAAAATGAAAATGTTTATACATCTAGAAATTCCAGCTGTAATTGTGAAGAACTTATCTAAACTAAGTTACTGACTCAGTTTTTGTTACAGAAAAGCATCACAATATAGTTTTACACACTTATATATTGGTAAAAAAAATTACCCCTTTAGTCATGGGGTAGATACTTTAGTTATATCATTAACTTTGATGTATCTTGATAACTAGTCTCTATGGCTCAGTGCTGTAGATCGTCACACACATATATGCTACAAGTCCATAGAAGTGCTTGAACCCATGACCATCAGTCAGTCAGGGGTTAAATGATATGGTCGGCAACTTTTTATTACTTAACCATGGTAATTGGTCCATTTTCATATAGCAGATTTGTTCATATTTTCAAACAAGAGGGCCATGATGGCCCTGTATCGCTCACCTAAGTATGACTGCTTTTTATAAAAGTGGCTATGGACCTGGTTAACTGACCCCAGATGACCAATTTTCGAACTTGACCTAGAAATTATTATTACAATCTTTCTGACAAATTTCCAGGTTGTTTGGACAGAAAATGTTACCACTAGAGTGTTAACAAGGTATTTCAATATTTGGGCCCTGTGACCTATTTTTTGACCCCAAAGGACCCATATCCAAACTTGAGCTACAAATCATCAAAACAACTTTTCTGACAAATTTCCAGGACATTTGGACTGAAAATTTATCCTCTATGTGTTAATAAGGTTTTGACCTAGTTTTTCAACCCAGATGACCCATATTCGAACCTGAGCTAGAAATCATAGAAGCAACCTTTCTGACAAATTTCCAAGTTATTTGGAATTAAAATCTTACCTCTAGAGTGTTAACAATGTTTTTCCATATTTGGCCTCTGTGACCTAGTTTTTGACCAAAACTCGAACTTGAACTAGAAATCATTAAACCAACCTGTCTGACAAATTTCCAGGATATTTGAACTGAAAATGTAATCTCTGGAATGTTAAAAAGGTTTTTACATATTTGGGCTTTGTGACCTAGTTTTTAAACCCAGATGACCCATATCCAAATCAGAGCTAGAAATCATCGAAAAAACCTTTCTGACAAATTTCAAGGACATTTGGACTGAAAATGTAACCTCTAGACCATTAAAAAGGTTTTTCTACTTTTGGGCTCTGTGACCTAGTTTTTGACCCCAGATAACCGATATTCAAAATTGAGCTAGAAATCATTGAAACGATCTTTCTGACAAAATTCCAGGTTATTTGGACAGAAAATGTTACCTCTAGAGTGTTAA
Organism: Cyclina sinensis; assembly: GCA_012932295.1. NCBI lineage: Eukaryota > Metazoa > Mollusca > Bivalvia > Venerida > Veneridae > Cyclina > Cyclina sinensis. Next base: position 6,704,026 of record JAAONU010000001.1, read on the forward strand.
CAAGACTTTTCCATATTTGGGCTCTGTGACTCAGTTTTTGAACCCAGATGACCCAAATTCAAACTTGACTTAAAAATCATCAAAGCAACCTTTCTGACAAATTTCCAAGATAATAAGACTGAAAATGTAACCTCTTGAGTGTCAATAAGATTTTTCTATTTTCGGGCTCTGTTTTGGGCTAGTTTTTGAACCCTGATGACCCATATTCGAACTTGAGCTAGAAATCATAAAAGCAACCTTTCTGACAAATTTCCATATTATTTGGGCTGAAAATGTTACCGCTAGAGTTTTAACAAGGTTTTTCAGTATTTGGGCTCTGTGACCTAGTTTTTGACCTAGATGACCCATATTCGAACATGAGCTAGAAATCATTGATATAACCTTTCTGACAAATTTCCAGGATATTTGGACTGAAAATGTAGCCTCTAGAGTATTAACAAGCTTTTTCTATATTTTGGCTCTGTGACCTAGTTTTTCAACCCAGATAACCCATGTTCAAACTCCTACGAGAAATCATTGGGACAAACATCCTGACCAAGTTTCAAGACAATTGAGGCAAAAATGTGACCGCTGCAGCGTTAACGAACTAAGTGTGGACGGACGACAGATGACAGTCATTGAGAGATCCAAATAGCTAACCATGAGCCTACGGCTCAGGTGAGCTAAAAAACTACTGACAAACCCAGTATCAAAGTAGAGAAGTCAGTAAAAAAAAAAAAAAAACTTGTTTAAAATTCTACAACCTAAAAAAATCCTTCGTAAAAGCAGAATTATAGTGTCAACAAATTATCATGTGCCAGAGCTTATGATATAATCATGCTTGCCACTGAAACAGTCTCATAACCAACTGCCTGCAGTTATGTGGAGTTAAAATATCTTGGTTTTATGACATACATCATGAAAAAAATACAATATGTTTGCTTAAATGACAACTACAAAACCATAACTGTTACAACTAAATTTCAGCCAGCATAGTTCTATATATCGCAAAATAGTCTGATTTTTTATGGAAATGTATTGTGATTGTAATTTGTGTGTGTTAATGCCACATACCTAAAGATATTTCACACACACACACAAAAATCACAGCAGAGAATAATAAAACACTATAAGATTGCTTTTTTATTCTCATTTTCATAACTGACCTCGTTTTGAATAAGCTTATCAAATGCCTGACTTTGGTACTTTATAAATACATTGGAGAGACCAAATCCTGTTAAGGAACTAAAAGGCTAGGGGGAAAAAACAGATCTCCTTTCTAATGAAATGTACAGTCTTACAAAATATGCTTTTATTTTCATGTATGTCACAAAATAAATTTAGGACATTTATGTTTAAGAAAACAGTATGGCACAATGGATGACTTTATTACAGAAAGTCTGAACATTCAAAGTTATCACACTAGTTTAAATTTATGTCATAATAATAATATTTCAAGCCTGTCCTCTTTGGACTTAACATACAAAAATAATCTTCCATGATTTCTAAAAGAAAACTGAACACTCAATGAAAACTAAAACATGCCTCACACATTTAGTGGTCCAAATAAAACTGTTAATAAACTGTGAATAAAACTGTTATCAACAGGTAAAATACAGAAAATCCTAAAACATAAAACTAGACATTTTTAACAGTGATAACAAAACTATTGCCTCCCCCTTCATTACTAAATATAACTCGGATTCATTAATATCTCTGATAAAATGTATCATGTTCTCATACCTAAAGATCATATCAGGCTTAACAACTGTAAAAAATCCGAACAATTTGGCATCAAATAATTTCTCCGATGACAACAATAAAATACACCAATGACACCATCAAGTACCATAAAACTCATAATAAACACCCCATCTTTTTACTCTACTGAATAATCAATTGAAATGAAGCCATTCTCCACTGTCAACCAAATCCCATCTTTTCATCAATACTGTAGTTGTTATCAAGAAAAAGCTGAGATTAATACTAGAGCTATTTAACAAAAAACAGTGCAGTATATACCTTTCTGTTCAAAACTGTAAGATTCCTGGGTCATTTATTACCAATTTCACAGTACACATGCAGTAAACTGGGCATGGATTGTCACACGACTTCAGCTACTTAAAATAGTGATGCCTTATACAATAAAATATTAACATTACTTTTTTTATTAACAAGCACATTTGAAGCCAGTTCAATTACTGATATTACATACTACCATAAATTGAGTAAAACTGAGTTTCTGTAATAAGACTGACCTGTGATTTACTCACTTTTACATTTGTGTGTTAAGCCTGTTTTGGCTGCCACTTAAAAAATAATACAAGAAATTCTAAGAAGTCTGTTGGTAATAACAGCTCTAAAAGCTTTTTCAGTACCATGAAGCTAATACTGAACCCTGATTTTATAAACAAAAGCTTGAACATTTACAGAAGAAATAATCCTTCCATAAAACCTTAAGAAAAACTGGTTTTTGCATTTCACAAAGGTACAGGTTGTCAGCTATGACTAAGGTTAACTTATTTAGAAAAGAAAGTACTGGCAGGGAGGCTAAGTGCAGTAATTTTTAAAGCCTGCGAAGTTTCAAAGTTTTAACAATAAGGTAAACATATAAACTTTTTATCAGATCTGTCAAAAAAGCAACAGTAAAGTATTTTATGCATAGAAGAAATGCTACAATAGCACCTGCAAAATATCATTAACTGGTTTGGATTAGATCCAAAATTTTGGAACAACATACAATTATGCAGTAAAACAATAAATCAGCATGAGATGATCTCTTTAAAAGCTTAGATCAACACTTCCATTTAGCAGTTGTATAAAAGGTATTTAACTTACTAGCTTCTGAAAATATTGTGTAGAGCAAAATACACATTTACATGTCAGGCTTCCTTAAGAGTCCAAAGGAATTTTACTACACTGTAATCTCTTTCACCCTTCTTTCAAACATTTTACCACATAGATTCTACTTGTAAACTTGACTATCAGCTCGTTAGACAATTTCAAAGCAAGTAAATCTAAGATCATTATTTGTAGGAATGCTTGAAATTAGTCAGAGTTAACACCATCCATACAAGAATTTCTGCGAAAAAAAGTTCTATTCCTATTTCTTTCCTGAAGATTCATTCAAACAGCACTTGATACAGTTCAGATATGGGCAGGACTCTCATCCACATCCAGATATAATGATAACTCTGCATTCTCTTCCTCATCAAGGCCAGGAGATCTGGTGCCATCTAATCCAAGGTCTGTAGGACCAGTACCTTCAAATACATATAAAAACATTAAAATACCTGTCAAAGAAACATAATTAAATATGATATCATATATTATATACAGTGGCAAATAAGTATCACAAATACATAAATGTAATTAAACTGATTAAGAAATAAACAGTTAGTTCCTGTGTTTTATCAGCGGATAAAATATGGATATTTACTGAAAACACAGACATTTAAATTTAAATGAAGTTCAATCAAATGTAATTTCGTGTGTTAAAAGAAAACATTTGACCATTTAATGGTCATTAACCACCATCCTTGTTAGCTCTTGTTTGCTCTACAAAATGAAGCTGTCTCAAATTAGACTTATTTGTATTTTACAATGACACCGACAACAAGTATACTAAAGTCATAATCAAAAGAATGTATCCACAAGCCTGAAATGAGTAAAAACTGACTACAATTTCTAGATATATACATGCATGCAAATGAAACAGAAGACAAAATATTTTGATACTGCATGTGTACCAATTTTCAGCAGAGAAGTGAGAAACAGACTAACTGAAGTTTTGTCCACTTTATAACAATTTTTCCTTTAATTTTTTTTGGTTGTTATAAATTTCTATTTTTTCTTGCTCTTTACAATACCAGCAAGCTAAAACCTTGATATGAGGTGCATTTTCTTAAGACAAATTTTGTAAAATCCATGTACATGTATCGAACCTGTCAACAGCTTAACATTCTGCATTTTAACTGCTGTTAAGGCAATATGATTATTCAATTAACTTTGTTCAATTGCTAAGCTAAACAAATGTTATCATCTGTGTAACTTCAGTTTGGGATGTACTAACACTCATCAACCCTGTCAGAGAACCATGTCATTATTGAAATTCAGAAAAAAATAACATGGAGAGTGAAGAAGTTGATCAATCTACAGTGAAAATGACAACAAATTAGTCATAGATGTACTACACCAATTTTGCTTTAAATACTTTTTTATAGCTTGACTGTAAACAGCAATAAAGTCAGCTTAGACTGCACATGACTGAAGGCTATAGTCAAAATACAAAATGTACTTCTTTAAACAAATTAATCAATTACCAAATAATATTATGTTGGCAACAAAGCCATGCAACTGTTCCAACAAACAGCCCTATCAAAAGAAATACATTCTACAGAAAAATTTGAATATCTTGCATATATAGGGTCAAGTATTTAAAGCAATGCCACTACCAGATACTGAACTAAATACATACAGCATTACAGTACTATGTAATTACCTGAATACTTCATACTGTGAAAAACAGAAAAAAATAACACTAATAGCATTGAGATAGTCTAGAGAAATTATGGACGTTGAGAGGAAAACAAATACATTGCCTTCCATATTAATCAGCAGGTAAAAACGATTTCAACTCAAGAGTCCATAATTACCTTACAACACATTCTTTAACTACCGGTAAGCAGTAAGAAATTTTCTGCCTTGGTTTAATGGTTCCCAAGCTTTGAAGATTTAATATACAACTTTATGTGACAGCTCTGGACAGAATCACCTCTGTAAATACAACTACCAGTATGAGTTATTCCACAATACACTGACATTTTCCCCTATGACACTATAAGTGTTTCTCTAAAAAGAAATTGCCTCTGATTTAACATGGCGGCATTTTAACAACTTTCATTCTAGTTTTATACCTGGGCAAATCACTAGTTCATGTATAGAGCTTTGGTGTGTTTGGACCTTACTTAATTTCCTGAGATGGCTGAGTTGGTACAATGGAGTCCTTTATTCAATGGCAACCTCTTAGTAATAAACACAATACCAATTGGGCACACAATTAATTGTTATACATTCTTGTGCAGCAGTATTTTTGCACATCGACCTACACCACATATGAGTACAGTTGCTGTAGCATTTTCTTTTATTTGATTATGTAATCATATTAAAGGATAAGCTGAAATTTCTACATGTCTTGAATTAAAAAAATTACGTATAAAAACATGCATTACAGATTATGTTTCAAGGACATCCTGGAGATACCAAATGTGATATATTTTAACATTTTGCCAGGTAACAGGACATTAAAAGAGACTGTCAATAAAGTAAATAATGAACATTTTTCACATTTCTTCATAAAAAAAATGACAGATACAAAAGTGAAAACTCGAGATCTTTGATAACTCAACTGGATTACTCAAACATTTTTCTCATCCCCTACTGACTTCAATAGTTTAAATTTTACATATAAATTTGACTGTGATAGAAATAACACAAAGAACTGAATTTAAGTACATAACAAAAGAAACTCTGAAAAAAGAGATATGAAAGCTTGTTTCCCATTATCCACTTATAGATATTAGTGACAGAAACTCACAAAAATGTATACATTACCATTGGGAAATGTGGTATTCCCCATGTACAAGATCAGACAGGATACTGGTACATCACTTGGATTAAAGGCACTGTACACCCGCAGCCCTTGACCAATGAGTCTGCTCACACCCGTTGGTATGACATCTTCCAGCATGTGTATACTATCAGTAGGCAGTATATCTACCACACAGTAACATTCATGCTCTGCATTCAGACTAAAGAATTGCCCAATCAGTTTGTGTAGATAACATTTAAAATTGACTACTTCTCTATTTATTTTGCGCAGAATAAGCACTTTGACCAAACTCTTGGCTAACAAGTTTTGTGATATTGTTTCAAGCTTGAATTCAACTTCTCGTGCTACATATAGAACCTTGTTAGCATGATCTAACCGTAAAGTTTCTTCCCTTGGGTACACATTTAATTCAACACTTTTGTTATGTAACCGTGGTAACAGCCAGTTTATCACAATTTTCTTCTCTGGAAATGGTCTCAGCTGCTTAGTTGAATACGAGGGCATTAGAGTACATTTAGTCCACTGATACATGTTTAAAACTGACCATAAGTCATGTACTCCAAGCATAGAATTTGGCAGAGACAGAAGAAGAATAAAGAAATTGTCATTTATTTTCAACACACGCGAAACAGTCGTTTTGTACTTTGTGTTAATTGTATTGGAGAGTTCTTCCAAGCGAGATTCCATGTTTTCACTTTGATCATTTAAACTGTACAAACATTCATACTGTTCTACTGACACTTCTGTTAGAGATTTTATAAATCCCTCTGTGTTCTGCTGGCTGCAAAGGAAAGTAAAAGATAACATTTTACTTCTGTCTGTTATAAAATACTTGAGGACAAAATATAATGTTCTGCCGATATACTATACAAACATGTGCAGCCTGTGTATTTCAAAGGGCATAAAATCATGGTATAATTTTCAGTTAGATTTTGCAAATTATGAGTAAATTTTTGTTTTCATTTACTGACAAAAACTCTGTGTTTTGCCGTTGTAATCAGTGATATAAGCACAAGGTCTGCAGTGACAGCAGATGAGAACTTTTGTCATTAAGTATACTTACTTATATGTCAACAAAAATGGCAATGCAATACATCTTATAAACTACCATTACACTCTGACAAAATCTTGACAAAGTTTTTAGCCACGAGTCTTAAAGCCTCAACTGCATGCTAGATATAAGTACTCTATAGTCTGAAATTTCTGTCATCTCTTTTACATTATAATGATTATATATCTGTAACTTTAGTCAGAATGATAATAAGTTCAAAGTATTTTAGAATTAAGAAGACATCATTTTTTCACATTCGCCCTGTAATTTACTCACGTAGAACACAACTGTAAGTGCTGGACTGACAAAATATACATGCAGTATTTTTCTGGCATAGATATTACATGACAATCTGATTTTATAACTGAAGGCCAAAGAAATGATAAGATGAGAGTTTAAATGAAGCAAAGATCGATTAAAAGCTGAAAAATATCAAAATGTTCAAATAACATGAATAGAGTTTTTTAGGCACAAATGTTCATCATGAGACTTTGTTGGTTCTTGGTCTCGGGATTAGCGATCAATTGAGGTTTTGGTGTGAGATTTTGACTGTTTTTTGAAAAGTTAGACAGATTTTTTTTTTTTGGAAATTATCTGGACCGATTTTTAAGGACTTTTGGACATCGAAATCGGTCCATTGAGATAAAATTCGGTCAAAACCGGCAAATTTTCGGTTTTTGGGAGCCCTGCTTCAAAGAATAAGCAAGATATAGACCGAACATATCCGGACGGACACAAAGACGCATGGACGCACATACACAGAACTATACGCCAAAAGTGGCGACTAAGTCGAGCTCACAACAAGCGGGCTCTACAAAAATGCAATAGAAAAAGGGTTGAAACTACATGTATTTCTTGTTTATACTATGAATAACCAATGAAACAGTTTTAGTTGCTTAGTGACTACAATTCTGAATTATTTTTTATGATTTTTTTTTCACTGTACTCTCACCTTCATGATTTTCTATCAATCATTTTATATTAGGGATAATAACTAATGCATTTCAAATTTTTAGGCCCCAGTTTGGTGTAACCCTTCTCATTTGCACATTTAATTTAATATGCTTCATGTCTGACTGTCAAAAAAGGTATTTAATTTTGTCTTTTAGAAAGTGGATGCTGTCTTTAGAAGCAATCTTATAAGCAACCCACCAGTAATATCATACCAACCAATCCAATCAATACAAATATAAATAAACATAGTGCACAATTATAACTGTATTAGAATAAAACATGTAACATTTAAACATCATATTAGTAACAGCAGGTATGCTATCTTGCCAGAAAAAGAAGTTTCTTGCCACAAAACCCACCTAAGCTTATTGGTTAAGTTCCACATGACATAGGGCATGTGTTTATCTTGAAGTCCCTTCTTATTATAACCTTTAGGCCAAAGGAGACAGGTTTCCTCAGAGCAGCCAGCCTGTCTGCATATGGTTTTTAAATCAGCCACCTCTAATTTGCTGGGAATGATTATATGAAATCCTACAAAGAAGTGAACAAAACAATGATGGTTAATGGAATAGCTAAAACATAGTGCACATTCTCAATCTCAATCTTGGTACCATATCAAAAATGTCTGATTCTTGAAGTAACAATTTCCCTCAGTTTCACTCACAGGTGGATGCCAATAAATACATAACAGCTGACTGGGTAATACTGGTAATTACTTAGTCCCTTGCCTATTAAAATAACTTGTTAATAAAGAAGCCTGTGTGTAAATAACTCTATGACTTAGTATTTCTTACATTATGTAGAAGATAGAAGGGGGCAAAATGATATATTCCAATATAATCAAATCTATAAATAAATTTCTTTTTCCTTGAAGGACAAGTGATTAATGATAAAAGTAGCATCCTAACTCAAGGATGAAGCAAAATGAAGTTTTTTAAAGATGTGAAATAATCAACCTCATTTTAATGCCCAGGTATGTCTGAAACAATGTAAGCATTTCCCCCAATTTCCTGGCACTGAGTCCTCAACATGCTTCTGGGATGAAAACAACGGTATCTCAGTAGTCAGTAATATAAATATTTGTGATTGATTATATTTGTGATTGATTTTATAAAAACCTTTTCTTTTAAAGCTCAGTCTATAAGGATTAATTTACTTTGGGGAAAGTGATACCAAATTCCAGGCCATGCTCTAAATAGGTTGATATCATTATTGTTAAATAGGGATGGCAACAGTTGACCAGCTAACTGGTTAACCATTCGAACCTCCTATTATCGGTTACAAATTTCCCTAACCAGTTATTTAAAAAAAAAGGAAAATAAAGAAATTAAAAAAGAAATAATTAAAAAAAGATAATAATAAAAACCTCAGTTTCATGGAAATAGAATTTTTTTTTAACACAACAGTTGTTCACTCTATACCAAGATATCTATTAAATATTCAAGTTACTTGATTGTAAAATACAGTTCAATGCTTGGGGAAAGTTTCTTTGATTTTAATGAATACAAGAATGTTATATGCAAAATTTGGACAAATATTTTTCACTTGAAAACATTTTTATCAAACTTAAACAAAGGTAATTATTTACAATCATTGATAGGTTTGATGGGCTGATACCCCTAAATAATTGATAAAAGTTTCATAGCAATCCCTCAAGAGAGTAAATATTTTTGACCTGAAATGTCCAAAATATCATGCAATACTTAAAGGAAATATTAAAATGATCACTGCCTACTGAGAAACATAAAAGAATATGCATGAAGAACTAATGTCTGGATCAGAATTTCAATGCCAATGGGTGTCCAATTTCAACAACCCTAATAATCAACTAGAAGGGCTCAGATATCATATTAGTTAACATGTAAGCATGCAAATTTACATAAGAAGAAGAATTAACTCAACGGTTGGACTGTTTGGGATAAAATCAATGTGCATGATTTGATAATGGTTGTCTAAAAACTGTTAAGAAAAAGGATATGGAATAACATATAGGAATGATTTTGTGGAAGAGAGAACACTGCTTACAAAGCAACTACTAGAACTGGGAAAAGCCATTCTAAATGGAAAGCCATGCTATGGGTCAAAGGACTACAGTATGTATAATATTTACACAAAGCAAAACTATACCAAGCTAAACTACATCATTAAGTAATGTTACTATATCCAAACTTTTATAAAATCTATCTTAAAACTACAACAGTAAAAGCATACTGCACACTAAACAATATAACAAATATATTCAATGAAAAACTGAACATAACAGAGCCGATTTGTTGAAACCATTTGAATTATCTTGTATTACTTAACATCCAGCTAAAGTCTTTTTGAGTAATGAAAGTCTGCTGTGGATTAAGGAAAGTCTGATGTGGATTAAAGGAAGTCTGATGTGGATTAAGGAAAGTCTGATGTGGATTAATGAAAGTCTGATGTGGATTAATGAAAGTCTGCTGTGGATTAAAGGAAAGTCTGATGTGGATTAAAGGAAGTCTAATGTGGATTAAGGAAAGTCTGATGTGGATTAAAGGAAGTCTGATGTGGATTAAGGAAAGTCTGATGTGGATTAAGGAAAGTCTGATGTGGATTAAAGGAAGTCTGATGTGGATTAAGGAAAGTCTGATGTGGATTAAGGAAAGTTTGGTTAAAACTTGTGCAAGACTACATTTTTATTGACTGCTGATTTCCAAAGAGAAAAAATTTAATACCTTATCAAAAACTAGCATTTGAAAATGGACTGTTTGATTTTACTGAAAGATTTGTACAAAAAAAAGGTACAAAAAAATCCATTTCAAATTTTGTAAAAATCAATATATATCAATCAAAATCAATAAAAATCAATCTATAACATGATGACATATATGCATTATGCACTTATCTAAAATCAATTCCAACTAGAGCATGTCAAGGAAGTGATGAATACCTCCCCACACTATTGGTCACATGATTGAAAACTTTGTAAAAGGGGTCATTATAAAATTCTTGCATGGCAGTGGAGTGAGCAAAGCATATTTATGATGCTATTTTATTTCATGGTAAGATGTGACAGGAAGCCACAGAATACCAAGGTGGAAAATAACCAGGAAAGTGACATTTATTTCAATAGAAATAAAATCCCTCCATGCATGGAGAAGTTACGGCCCGACAAAATCATCTTACACGCCGTCTCATCTAGATGAACAATATGCCAGGGTATTTCAAAATCCTTTAATGCATGGAGAAATTATGGCCCAGCCAAGGACTATTATTAACATGTATTACATTTGACATGTCAATGTGACCTTGACATTTGAGCTATGGACCTGGTTCTAAAATATGACACATCACTTAGCATAAAGCTTCCTACACAAAAAACCAGCTACTGGCTGTGCAAAGTGTGTCAAAACACTGAGGTGAACTGAGTCACTTTTACAATGTTACTTGTGAAACAACTTTTGATCAGTCACTTGAAATGTTTGAAGAAATTAGGGTTGATATTTAAATGTGAAAGATTTCCATATATGCACACTGTATTTGACATTTACTTGTTTTCCCAAAAGGTCACTTGAAAAGAAGAAAAAAAAGTGACAAAGCATCCACATGTACATGGGACATTCAATATATATAATGCAACCTATTAAATAATTTCAGAAATAAATATTTTAAGGTTGTTACTGTTCTACATTCCTTGCAATAATATCCTTTGTCGTCAATGACAGACTTCCACCTCTTTGGCAGGTCATCTATACTGGTTGCTAGGCCATGACGCTTACAGTGACGACATATAACATCATTATACAAGCCATTGCGTATGTTAGTTGCTAACTGCATTTGTATTGAAGTATCTACATGTCAAGTTTGAAAGGGATTGGTTGCATACATAAGAAACTATTAGATAGGTTGCATTTATATCGAATGACCCTGGTATAATATTAATGGAAATAAGACAAAATGATTACACATTTGGTGCCACAATATTAGTATAATGATAATGTGCTAATGAGTATTTGATGGTAACTAATTCTTCAAGTGGGATCATACAAAAAAATCACCAAAATAACAAAACATTTTCCACATTTTAAACACACAACAAATTGAGTACTGTTCTTCTAAAAAAAGCAATAAGCATAAAGTAAAAAGAAATGAAAACTGAGAAATGCCATACCTTCGTCAATATTTCTGATCTCATGCCGACTATTTTCTGACAGATCTGACTCATTTGGGCTGTTGCTTGTGTTAAAGTCTTCTGAGACCTCACCACAAGATTCATGTTCTGACACCGCAGTAAAGAAACTGTCTTCATCACCATTTTGCCTTCTACCAATATAAAGAAATTATTGAAAGTATAAGGTTGAGTATGAAATTCTTTGGCAACTGTTGACTAAAAAAGAATACTAAATCCTTTGAAATTTTTCAAAACTACTGCAAGGGTAGCACTGAATGTTTCAAAGTAGAATTTTAGTTTCATACCAACCTCCCTTGGGATTCAACTGATGCAGAAGGAAAATTTACAGGCTAAATTTTTGAATATAACTTCATTTTGTCAATGAAATAATTTAATTAAGTTTTAGATTCTGTCAAACAAATTAAGTCATGAAAGTAAAAAGATATCTTTTGAGTACAGTTCGAAATACATAAAAAGCATTCCTGTGAATGCATGGAGCAGAATTGTTTGAGTAATTTAAGAAAAGGCAATATAAGAAACATTTCCATAAAGTTTGATGAAAAATGGCATGTCAGTGTGTCGTTTGAAGCCAAATATTGACTAAAATCTTTTTTTTACCCTGGTGGTCATTTTGTGCAACAGAGCTTAACCACCTGAACAATTTTAATCTGGGCAAAATAAGGAACATTTCTGTAAAATTTGGGTTGAAAATGAGCTTCTAGTTTAGGAGATGTTTGAATTTGTTTCTATTTTTAGCTTCTGCAACCCTTATGTGCAATGCAGTGAAACAGTTTGAGCAATTTTAGAAAAGGGCAATAAAAGACACATTTCTGTTAAGTTTGATTAAAAATGGCCTTGTAGTTTTGGAGGAGAGGGCATTTGAAGTAAAATGTTGACAATGGACGACTGACACCGGTTGATCCCAATAACTTACCCTGAGCATTTGCTCAGGTGAGCTAAAAATATACAAAGAAGAGTTAGGGCTTCTATGCACTGCACTTCTCTACAGTGAGATCTATTTACCTATCAAGTTTCATGTTGATATCTGTTATTGTCTTTGAGAAATGACAGAAATATGATACGAAAATTAACATAGTGCAATAACTCAAAAATTACTCAAAGAAGACTTGCTGTTCTTATGCACTGCACTTCTTTTTTATAAGACATGTTAAAGAACTTAGCAAGTTTCCAGGAAGTAGAAAACACTGGATATTTCTCTGACTGGCGTTTTTTCTCAGTTTGTCTCGCTTTATATACAGGTACCTTGTTACAGTAAGCATTGCTAGATTTCCGTCCACTGTCATTTTAGCAGTGTGAAAACTAGGATTCTATTTCTGTTTTTTTTTAAATAAATTAAAACATTCATGTCACAATCGCGTGGTCATCTTTTGAAAACACATGGATTTTGATGATGTATTTGAGTTTATTTATCGACAGTACCGGTTGCCCATATGACCAATGCCCCATTCAGAGATTATGTTGTGAGGGGATAGTGCAAGATACAGAAGGAATCCCGTTCCAGAGACACCACTGGTTCTTTTGCATGCTCAGTGTACAGCACTGATACATGGGACCTTGGTTTAACATCTCATTCGAAAGACAATTAGTAATGTTAGTGTAGGAGCAGGGGATCGATCTCGAGACCCCTGTGTTACCAGTCCAGCGTGTTACCACTTGTACTTACTAATTGGTTCACGAACAACTTGACATATTTAATCTGTTAATTGCCACAAACTGACACTCACATGTATATTACCGGATATTACAACACGTGGACTGCGTCTATTGATTTATTACTAGTTACCCCCTATTGATATAGGAAAACCAGTCAAGCGCCTCGATCTGAGCTAAACATTCTATTTTTTGACTCGGGGATTTCCCAAAATGTCGGAAGTCATACTTTTAGCATGTTTTCGCCAATCTTGATTTTTTTGAGCCAATTTTCGCAATTTGGAGCCATTGGCTCCGTTGGCGAATGCCAGCACGAGCACTGCTAAGGGACCAATTCTTTTGTTATTTTCTTTTCTTGTACAGGGGTTCAGGTCCCCTTATTCTATTGAAATGGAGTGACGTCTACTGTCCCCTTTTCTTCTGTTTATTGTTATAAGGCCCCTAAACCTCACTGCATCACTTGGACGGACAGACAGATGGATGACCCCGGAAGGACAAAGCAGCAACTATACGCTCACCCTGGAAGTTTTTCGGGGAGCATAATGATATATACAGAAAACGTTTGTTAACTCTTTATTATATACTAAGTAAATTTATCAAAATTTCTTGACAATCATTACATTAAAGGATAGTATAGATTTTTCAGTTTTTTGGTTAAATGTCAGGGTAGGATTTAATAGCAGCCACGTTAGGTTGCATTAACATGGCAATAGAGCAACACATCAAACTGTTGATTTGGTATCTGTTCATCTGTCATACTAAATTTGTTTTGGAACAAGTCAGAAACAATTAACTGGTGAATAATTGATTATTCTATGGAACAAGTCAGAAACAATTAACTGGTGAATAATTGATTATTCTATCATGTATTAGATGATAATTTCTATTTCAAAAATGTAAAATAGTTAAAACTAACATAAACTATAAAAGTAACTACAAACCCGTTTCCAAAATCATTTAGTTTATTCCTTTGATACAGGAGAGATGTATACTGCCGTTTTGTCTCTGACACAACTTCCTCCGATGTCATCCCCGGGCTAGACATTTCCGACTTGCTCTCTTCCTTCTTGACAGGTTCGACTTTCTGTGGATCATCAACCTTGGCCTTCTTGGATGGTGGCTCATTGTCAGTGTCACTGTTGTCATCATCTGATCTGTCATCATCAACCTCATCACTTGACTGATTCTTTCCAACAATGTCATCAGCTTGACATCAGATAAATAAGAATCAATAGTTTGCCCTAAACAGCTAATTGTGCTGTATAACAGATCTCTCCATACTGGTATAAATATTACTGTGGACAACATTGCGTGGTAAGTTTCTCAATTATCAATTTTATATAATTTATTTCACACAAAATGTTCAGTACATGTACTAGTTTCTAGAATCCAGCAAGGTTTTCTCCAATAGGTAAGATGATTCTTTGTGCAATCATCAAATCAATTATTTGTTACTTCAGTATTTATAAACCAGAGGGCTATGATGGTCCTAGATCACTCACCTGAATACTCTGCCTGTGGGTCTGCTGTTGAGCAAACATCAGAAGCTTTTTCTAAGATTCTCCCTATATAAATCTATATGAATTCAAGTGACACCTAGGGTAATGCCAATTTTCACTCAAGGGGCATAATTTTGACAAACTTGGTAGATGGCCTCTAACTGATGCTCCATTAAAAATATCTAAGTTCTAGGCTATGTGGTTTCAGACAAGTTTTTTTCAAATTTTCCATATATAAGCCAATGTAAAATCAACTGACACCCTGGGCGAGACCAAATTTGAACAAGCTTGGTAGAGGTCCACTAGACAATGCTACATACTAAATCTTAAGGCTTAGGACCTTGTGGTTTCAGACAAGAAGATTTTCAGTTTTCCTAATATAAGCCTATGTAAAATCAACTGACCCCTGGTGCAGGGCCAAATTTGACCCCAGGGGTATAATTTAGCAAACTTTGTAGAGGTCTGCTAGACGATGCTACATACCAAATCTTAAGGCTCAGGGACTTCTGGTTTCAGATAAAAAGATTTTCAAATTTTCCATATCTAAGCCTATATTAAATCAACTGACCCTCCGGGCAGAGCCAAATTTGTCCCCAGGGGTATAATTTAGTCAATTTGGTAGAGGTCTGCCAGACAATGCTACATACCAAATCTTAAGGCTCTGGGCCTTGTGGTTTCAGACAAGAAGACTTTTAAATTTTCCCTTTCTGTTGCCATGGCAACCAGAGTTTTTGATGGAATCAATTCTTTGAACATCTTTGGAAGAGCTTCATGCAAGGAATATCCCAGGTATGTTTCATCAAAGTTGGCTTAGTGGCATAGGAGGAGAAGTTGTTCAAGTCAAACTGTTGACAACGCACGATGCATGCCGACAGACACCAGACAATCAACCAATGATCCTAAAGCTCAACCTTGAGCACTTTGTGCTCAGGTGAGCTAAAAAAGTGTTCTCATCTGACCATAAATACTTTAAAACACAGTATTTACTATTTCCATCATCATTTTTCAAGAATTATAACATTTACCATGATGTAAATGATTAAATACAGCACAATTTACAATACCAAAACTTTGTTTCTCATACAACCTGATTCAAACTTTCTACAAACATAAAGTAGAGCTGAAAAAGCTTTGTTACCACTCAAATTATCTCTGTATCTGTTCTCATGGTCTTGGCAGCAAAATACTCTAAAGAGAACACATAAATAGTTATTATGGCTTAACATACACAAATGAGTGAGAACTTTAATTATTTACAGCACCTGAAGGAATAAGTGGGGGGGTTAGAGTGCTGGACTCCCTATCAGGAGGTCACTGGTTCTAACCCCATCAGCAGTGAGAATCTACAGTGACTTTTCTCTTACCTCAGTTTTGGCACAAATACAAGCTTGAACCCAGGAAGCAGTCATCAAGACGGATAAATACAGGTTGCAAGTGCTTGCTTCCCATTTGATGTAAAATAAATAGGTTTAAACTAAAGGCTCTTTGAATTAAATACTGACATTCTCTTTGTAATGTGTATCACTGAAATAAAACTCTTCAATAAAACTTTGTATTACATTAAATCAAAGCAAATTATCCCCCTACGAATATGAATTTACCAACTGGAAATGGAATCATTTAAATGCATCATGGTGGTATGTTCTCTTATCTGACAAATTGAAAGTCATCTGTGGTTTATCTGAGATTCAAAGCAAATACCTTACCAGAAAATCTGATGTCTGTTTTGTTGATACATCAGTTATTAATTATCATAATGTCATAATCACGTCATGCAAAATTTCTTTGCATTTCTTGGACATGAACAGAAACTGTAAGAATGTTTTCTGTTGTTTGGGTGATGCTGGTCAGCCAAATCATTTGAATTTCTAACAAGTCCGCTATAACAACCACAACTTGCTAACTGAAGAATACATTGCTGTTTACCTGTACAAAATGACGACCTTGTCACCTGCTGCCACTCGGTATCGTTTAGCAACGGTTTTGGGATTCATTGAGACACATAGATAATGGAACGTCTTACGACAAGAGGCCCATGCACAACCAGATGTAGCACCCTTCTTCATCTTCTTTGCCTTGTCTGTTTTACATATGTTACATATCTGAAATATACATGCTGCCATAATGGAATTTTGGTAAAATAAAAAGTTAAGTACAAACAAACAGATTCAATGTTAACAAGAGCTCCACGCAGCGGCGCCAACGCACGCTGTTTTACATGTCGACAATGGGGGCCAGAGTTATGGTTCTTGTGCACTACTCCTGAAGGAGGTCTATATACCTCTGACGTTTCATATTAAGATGTTGATATTGATTTTATTGATACCTTTGATACGTTTGATCATTCAACTTAATAAGCAATTTTGACAAAAATTATAAGTAATAAGGGGCATAACTCCAAAGATATAGCTTTCAGAATAATGCCCATTGTGTTACAACTGGCTCTTGTCATGATAAGCAAGCAGTCCAAGTTTCGTATTGATATCTTTGATAGTTTTGAAATCATTCAACTTAATAAGCAATTTTGACAAAAAGTGTAAAAGTGTAAAAGGGGCCTAACTCCAAAAATATAGCTTTCAGAATAATGCCCATTGTGTTACAACTGGCTCTTGTCATGATAAGCAAGCATTCAAAGTTTCATATTGATTACTTTTAAATTGTTTGAGTAATGGGCTATATAGTTTATATAAAGTTTTTGCACAACAACAACGACCCAGTGATCATACTAGCTCAACTTTTTCTTCGAAACAGACAAGCTAATAAAACTATCTAGAAAAAGGTATGCGCTCCAGGAGACCAGGTTTTAAGCAAAGAAATTAGATAGCTGTGTAAGTTACATTCTATATAATGATCTCCCATGACATGATATCATATATTTCATTTCAGAAAAAGTTCAGTAAAAAGTCAAATTAAAAATGCACCTGTTACTTATTGTCTTTATTCACATTTTCTTATTTACCTCTATCATATCAAATCAGAAGCACAAATGCTCACTGTTTAAGTATACTGAATAAATTCATTTCTATTCCCGTTTATAAAACAATGAATCAAAATTTGTATACACAGACTTTTATTTATATAATTACAAACATACCTAATTTCAAAGAAAAATCATACTGAAATATTCAACACATGTTTTAAACTAAAGCAAAGAAAGGCTAATCTTATAGACATGACTGCTTGTAACAGAATGATGCAATGGAACATGAAATAGACCACCCAGAGGAGGTTTTGAGCTCAGGTCATCCCAACCCAGTGTAAACCAACGCTCCAGATGTCTGAACCAAAGAATCAATTCGCTGACGCAGTTGCCATAGGTTGTATTTATAAAATTACAGGCCAGTGTACAAAGGACCATAGCGCAAGTCTATGGATTACAATTTTATGTTTTATTTTGGACTATAGTTATTTGTTAATTTTAAGCCTTCCAAAAACATATCATAAATCCAAGACCATTTTTGCTCAAAGGGAAGCCATACCAGTCTGCTTCCTCTCTTGATTTCCTTCACGACCTCTTGTTTCTTAAAACCACCAAAACTGTCAGTCTTATACTGCACCAAACATGCTGAATATTGCTGAAAAAGGCAAAAAAATATTTTCAATGAACTTTAACAAAAGACCTCAATATGACCTCATTTCTCTAACTCAATAAGAATCATCAATAATGTATTTTTTAAACCAATATTTGAGGGATATAAATTAAGTTTACATAGTCAGTAGCTATCAAAGCTAGTAACTAGTGAGCTCACTGAGCTAAGCAAAAAACATATGAGCTCGGCTTTAAACTTCAAATTTCAAGCATACATAATGTATTATTAAAAAAAAGCATCACCTAACTGAATGCGAGTTTATGTATTAAAGGAAAGTGAACAAAACAATTTTGACCTTTTACCCTATAACCCTATTATACAAGGATTATGTTATTATGTTAAAGCTATTAAAATCTAGAAAATTTATTTATTTAATACAACTTTTATTTCTTTATTTATTTATATGCCTTTCAACTGGGTTAAATGATTTTAACTGCTTGCAGATATTACACAACCAATGATTCAGGACTCACACCGCGGAAACTTCTGAAAATGTTAACTTTTTTACATGCGAAAATATCCACTTGTACAGTATATACTCCTCCAAATTCATTAAACAATGTTCCAATACAACTTGTTCTGCTAACAGATGGTTCTGTTTAAATAACACCGAAATGATTCAGATTTTCTTTCCCAGAAACTAAATTTTCGCTTTAGTGTAAAGACACAAAAGCCTGGTATCTGCAGACTCTAGGTTAGAAACAAGTGAAAACTGTCTATGAAAACAGCATGATTTTGAGAATCGAACATGACCTAAATTCACCTAATGGTGAACAGCCTGATTGCAATGCCTGCTGACAAAATTGTTGTAATAGCTTGAAAAAATATCCGAAGTATAAATGAATGTCATTATTTTACTGTTCACAGATTCAGATGGATAATAAAACTCAAGGAATCATGCAGCAAAATATCATGATTATTTCTGTCACCTGACATATGTATATAAGAGATCACAGGTATTAAGATGTGTTATTGTTATGCAAATGAGTTATGACAATGCGATTAAACACAGCAGGGATCAGCAGGATGCAGACCTCTTACAGCTTCGTTGCACAAAAATATTTGAGGTGGATGGTGCAGAGTTAGTCATCAAAACATTATTTATTTAATTATGTGTTAATTTAAGTCTGCTTGTTGTTTAATTTAGGAAATTTTACACTAGGTGGGACCTTAAATAATACCTTGATAAAATCAGTTCACCAGAAAACAGTTTGGTAGTTTGGCAATGTTCTCAAATAATTTATTCACCCAGTTTTATCTTTTCCCATGTACATTAAGTGGGAAGATGCTAATTTACATCCCTGATACCATAAAATCCAGTAAAAATAATGTCCTTGTATTCTGCAAGGTTACAAATCATTCTTTACACTTACTATGCTAAGTATCTAAAATGGATTTGTCCATCTTTCAATTTGGACATTTCGATTGATAGTTTATAGGGGTGGTTACTGAACCTAGACAATGCTGCTTTCAATTCAGTACTGTAACTATTTCAAAGGTCAGACATATAGTTTTTCAACTTTTTTTATACTCACCATGCACTTATGGTGTGCACACACAACTTTCCCATCTAACTTATCTTTATGGAGTGTACCACATACTGACTCATTCTCTTCTCCAGTATGGCAGAAGCCACACTTGTTCTCTTCCATCTCTCACTCTGAAATGTTGATTATAGAATGATGTACTTAATTAAAATAACAACTGAAAAGAATTTCAAACAAATGAAAACTGAGAAATTCCTATTCTTTGGCCCCCCTCTGACCCTATTTAAACTTTTGAATGTATGCATATTTATCAGTATAAAAAAAACAATAAGAAAAACAATAAGTATAACACAGTAAAATAGAAATAATTTTCCTAAAATTGGTACAGTATTTACAAAATAAAAAAAGAATACAATGATTCTTTAAAATACATTATTATGTAACAATTTCCAGTAATAATCATTAATAATTGCTTGGAAGAACAATGCAGATGAAATGAGGTATTGCTATCAGTGTTGTTAGTGACCAATAGGCAATCGCCTGGATTAGACCCCTATGTATTTTTTCAGGAGTAAAACTTGTATATAATAAACTAAAGAAAACGGAATGAACCTTATATATACTCCTGGTTTAGACCCCGGGGTCTATTCCAGGATATAGCTGACCAATAACTAACTGGAAAATGTTATCAACTGTCACTGTACTGCCAAAACTGGAAATATTTACCACTGTTAGTGACCTGACATGTCGCAGACATACAAAAAAAATAAAGCTTTGGATTATTTGAAATAAAAGAATACAAAATGAGTTCTCAGAATTTTTAAACTAATCCCAGTCATGTGGCTTTCTACTGAAAAATGTATGCGGTTACGAATAAAGGTGGGAACGAAACGAACTCCCACCAAATTTCAGCCTAATTTGCAAAATCGTTGACATTTAAACTGTGTCTGTCAGATGCAAACTAGAATATTACGTAAACTTTACCGAAAAATTTGGAACTTTACCAGTTGTATAGACTCAAACAGCGTAACAATTAAATTTTGAATATTTTTATTTGAGCAAAACGACATCGGTGTTCATGAAATTAATTTCTGATGAAACTCACTTAAAACATGGCGGCGCCCACGAAAACAGCAAGGATTGGGTTGTTATTTGACGACCCTAGTCTTGAAAACTCCTGGTTTTTAGTAGATTTTTCAAGACATGCCAAAATAAGTGATATAGAATCAGAAATAAAAGCATGTTTTTCGTCAGATGCCTGTGGGAAAGTTGTATTGAAAATCAACAATTTTCTGTTGCCATCCGCCAGCAGCTGTAAATTGTTCAGGGAAAATGATATTGTATCTGTCAGGTGTGACTTTTACATTTTTTATGACATATATTTTATAAATTAAAAGTATGCAAGAGTTTTTATCATGTGTCAAGTTATTATTCTGCATTGCATACAATCATGGAATTTTCAGGGCACATCCTTAACTGCTGATGAATTAGCTGACGATAAAGATTATATAGTAAATGGCAGTGGCTACTGTTATGGAACCATAATCCTAGCCCTCAATAGTAAATTGCTGACCATATAGGTAAACAAGGATTATCGGAAAATGTAGTAATATTATTTAGACCAAATGGTCTTGCTATTGAGTGTCAGTGGCAAGGTGTGAATTCTGTTTTTACCATTTATTTCTCACCAGTTTTTTATTGTTTTTAGTTTAAATAATAAAGATGAATTTTTACTTAAATTCTGTATGTTTTAGCCTTTCATGCACTTTTGGCTTGAATTGTGAAATGTTCCATTCTTTGAGGTGTTAACATTATATATGACAATTAAACAAAATATCTCTAAGTCATTTGACAAGTATTTGCCACATTATGAGTATTTTCTGGACTGGTAAACACCAGGGTTGGAATTTACCACCCAACCTAATAAGTGGGCAATCAAACTCGCAACCTCTGGACCACTGAATATGTATATACATATATACAGAAGTTGAGAAGTCAGTTGGTCAGTGTTAGTTTGTATATTATATTAATTGTGTATTAGACTCATCAGACCGCTTGTGTTGCTAACTTGCTATCAAAGTTTGATTGTATAATTGAGTGTTTTACATGACCAAACATTAATTTACTTAAAAAAATCATTGTTCTAAGTAACTATGAATTCATAAAATTGTATAGATACATTTATACTAACTTTTGAAAATGTCTTGAAAATTAATGATTATTTTTATGTTTTGAAATAATTTTTTAGAATATTTTGTCAAAAAGATAAATTTCATGTGTACAGGATGATTGGTAAATAGGATGATGTTATGGTTTTAAAGTTTTAACTCTGGTTTTTTTTATCTTAGGTTTGAAAAACCTGTCCAGAGTGAGATACAGGCATCTTGTGATACAGACTGTCTTTCTAGAAAAAGGGTATGCTCCAGAATAGATGGCAATACTGAGGATATTGTGTTTGGTCATTCATCTGCTGGAAGACATGAATTACAGGACTATAAAACAAAGAAAAGAAGACATTCAGAAATGGATAGTAATCTGGAAAACTCAGGTGCGTCATAATACCCCAAACACAAAATG
Organism: Cyclina sinensis; assembly: GCA_012932295.1. Taxonomy (NCBI): domain Eukaryota; kingdom Metazoa; phylum Mollusca; class Bivalvia; order Venerida; family Veneridae; genus Cyclina; species Cyclina sinensis. Next base: position 6,726,583 of record JAAONU010000001.1, read on the forward strand.
TGTAGGGGCTATATTGGATTAGCTTTATGTCCATCCATCCATCTGTCTGTCTGTCTATCCATCAGACCCAGGTCCATAGCTCAAAAGTCAAGGTCACAGTCACTAGTTAAAGGTGAAAAATTTGATTATGGACCTTGTCCAGACCATAACTTTTCCATCCATGGAAGGATTTTATAATATCTTGGCATTTTTATTTATGTTGATGAGACAGTGTGTCAGGTGTAAGACAGAGGTCTATAGCTCAAAGTTCAAGGTCATAGTCGCTGGTTAAAGGTGAAAAATGTTGTTAATAGACTTTGTCCACACCATAACTTCTCAATTGCATGTAAGGATTTTAAAATGCCTTGGCATGTTTGTTCACCTTGATAAAGTGGTGTGTTGTGTGAAAAACCCAGGACCGTAGCTCAAAGATCAAGGTCACATTCAGTGGTTACAGGTAAAAAATGTTGATTAAAGATCTTGTCCGGGCCATAACCTCACATGCATGGAAGGATTTTAAATTATATTTGCATATTTGTTCACCTTGATGAGATGGAATGCCAGGTGTGAGACCCAGGTCCATAGCTCAAAGGTCAAGGTCACAGTCACTGATCAGAGTTAAAAAATGTTGATGAAAGACTTCTGGGCCATAACTTTTCTAAAGCTTTTGAAACACCTTTACATGTTTATTTATCAAGATGAGACAATGTTCCATATGGAAGACATGAGTGTCTAGCTCAAAGGTAAAGGTCACAGTTACTCGTCAAACTGTACACCTTGTCTGGGCCATAGCTTTTATATACAAGTAAGGATTCTCAAATATCTTGGCATGTATGTTCACTGTGGAAAGGCTTTGTGTCACGTTTAAGTCTTAGGTCCATACTTCAAAGGTCAAGGTCACAGTGACTGGTCAAAGGTCAAAGATGTTGGTGATAGATCTTGTCTTGGCCATAATTCTCCATACATGGGAGGCAAATATTTCACCTTCCTGGTTAATTGTCTTCTTGGTATTTTATGACTTCCTATTACATCATACCATAAAATAAAATACTTTCATAAACATGTTTGTTCATTCCACTGCTGTGCAAGAATTTTTCAATGAACCCTTTTACTTGCAAAGCCTTCAGTCCTATGACGAAGTGGAGTGTGGGGGTATTCGTCACTTATTTGACAAGCTGTAGTTGTACCAGTATTTGCAGACCTTAATCCAGAAAATGACTCTAAGCAGTAACATTTATTTAACTGTCAGAAATAATGTACAGAATAGCTTTACTTGCCTATAAATATTTTTTTAATTATGAATTTTACTGGTACTGGTAGTACTTGAAACTCGTCAGGAAAAAAATGCTAATGTCTGTGTATAAATGAATTTAAAATTATGAAAAGTCATAGGTTGATTTTTAGCACTGTAATTATATATATGTAAGTTTTAGAAAGGTACTGTTTTCTCCAAAACCCTTCTTCATTGTACAAACATTCAAATGATGTAAAATTTTCAGAGTGTTTTTTTTTTCATTGATTTCAATAACTTAATCATTATGCAGACACTGAAAAGAAGCACAAGTCCTCAAAGCACAAAAAGAAGAAACATAGTGAGGAATTCATGGAGCATGGGGAATTGATACATGAACTTGCAATAACAGATAAAGGTAAGGAAGCCAAGTCAAGTAAAGACTAGAAACAAAGGTAAGAAAGAAGAAACAAACAGAGGTACAGGTAGGAAACAAATGAAGGTAAGCTGTAATGATAAGAAAATAATAATAAGGTAGGGATAAGAAACATATAAAAGTAAACTGTAAAGATAAGAAACAAATTAAGGTAAGGATAAAAAATAAACAAAGGTAAGGATAAGAAATAAACAAAGGTAAGGATAAGAAATAAACAAATGTATGGATAAGAAACAAATGAAGGTAAGGATAAGAAATAAACAAAGGTAAGGATAAGAAATAAACAAAGGTATGGATAAGAAATAAATAAAGGTAAACTGTAAAGATTTGAAACAAATAAAGGTAAGGATAAGAAATAAACAAAGGTATGGATAAGAAAAAAATGAAGGCATGGATAAGAAACAAATAAAGGTAAACTGTAAAGATTAGAAACAAATTAAGGTAAGGATAAGAAATAAACAAAGGTAAGGATAAAAAATAAACAAAGGTATGAATAAGAAACAAATGAAGGTATGGATAAGAAACAAACAAAGGTGTGGATAAGAAACAAATGAAGGTATGGATAAGAAACAAACAATGCTGTGGATAAGAAACAAATGAAGGTATGGATAAGAAACACATGAAGGTATGGATAAGAAACAAATGCAGGTATGGATAAGAAATAAACAAAGGTATTGATAAGAAACAAATGAAGGTATGGATAAGAAACAAATGAATGTAAACTGTGAGGATCAGAATAGTAATAAAGGTAATGATAAGGAACAAATAAAGGTATGGATAAGAAAAAAAGTAAAGGTAAACTGTCAGGATAAGAAACAAATAAAGGTAAGGATAAGAAACAAACGAAGGTAAACTTTTAGAAGAAACAGGGTATGGATAAGAAACAAAGGTAATGTTAAGAAACAAATAAAGGTAAGGATAAGAAACAAATGAAGAAACAAAGGATGGTAAGGATAAGAAGCCAATAAAGGCAATGATGAGAAAAAGTGAAGGTAAACTGTAAGGATAAGGAGCAAAGAATGGTTAGAAAAAAACAAAGGTAAGAATATGGAAAAAAATAAAGGTAAGAATATGTTTATTTTAAATCCCAGAAAAAGAATATCCATGGACAAGAAACATCAACAGCTTTTACAAAAGAAGAATTTCAATGAAATACCAGTTTAAATTAGGGTGTAATTGTAATTCTTTACATGTTTTCTTGAAGTATTTGAATGAAGTTTTCTTTTTTGTAAATGAATGAAGTTTTCTTTTTTGTAACATCATTTTAGATAGAAAATAACATTTAAGTGAAGATACCTGTTAAATGAGAAACAATTAAGCTCTGTACACTTGCATAATACATGAGGTTTGAAGGTTATTTGCGTATCAGTGGAGTATAAGACAACTGGTAGAAACTACAGTTGAGAATTGGATTGAACAAGGATAGAGAAACAACCAAGTCAGTTATTATAATCATGTTTAAATAAAGTGTCACAGAAATATTTGGAAGTTTCGATCTTTTTTTTTTATATTTTAGATCAATATAAAGCCAAGAAGTCTAAAGGAAGAAAAGATAATGCAGAAAAAGACACCGATTCTGAAAACAAAAACATGGCCAGTGGTGATGCCATGCCAAATGGTGATGAACTGGTTTCAAAGAAACCAAAACCAAAGAAAAAGAAGGAAAAAGAAAAGTCAGAACTAGATATGTCAGAATCTGAGAATGGCTCAGAACTCACCAACAAGGGCATAACAGATACACAGTGTGTTGAAGCAGATTCCCAAGAGATAGAGATGATCTCTGATATGCAGCAAGGCGGTTCTCTGATCGAAAAGGATTCACAAGCATCTGGTTGTGAGAGTGAGAAGAAAAAGCGAAAAAGAAATAGAAAGAGGAAAAGAAAGTCAGTTGGATGTCTTTCAGTAAAAGATACTATGGAAAGCTCTGTAGATTCTAGTGTATCAGATATGAATGATGGTCAGCAGAGGTATGTGGGGAGAGAAGTTAGTAAAAGTGTTACTGGTTTGTATGGTGCTCTTCCAGACAAACTTGAACCTCCAAAATATTATCGTCATGGATACCGCAACTTCAGTACATATGACGTTGAGGCTAATAAACATAAACGGTTCAGTGGGCAGTCTGATCCAGAGGAAGAAAAAAGTACACAGCAGTATAACTTCCTGTGTAAGTCTAGGAAAACTTTTGACTCAGATACAAATGGGGATACTCTTTTAAGTACGTCAACTGAAAACAATGGTCATAAAGAAAATATGCCTTGTGAAACATCCTTACAAAATCAGACTAAGACAGATAAAACTGTTAACTCAGAAAACAATGTGTACACCACGCAAGATAATGATAATGAACAGTTTGAAGATGGTTTCAAAAATAATGGGGTTCAGGAAGTTACAGAGCAGATGACACAAAATGACTCTTTCACAGCTGTGCCATTTACTTACGCTAACTCATCCTTTGAATCATGTGTGACAGAAAATAGTTCAAGTTTACCTTACACCAATGCGGAGTATACTTTACCAATAAAATCTTCTCCTGTAACCTTGGAAAGGAAGACATTGACCAATGGGGCTTCAGTGTTTGTAAGACAGAGGGCCAGTCCTGGAGCCAGGTTTAGGGAGTTATCCAAACAAGAACAGCTGAACTCATCTGCAGCAAATGTCTCAACTATATTTGTTGTAAGTTTTAATGTCAAACATACCGATAATATTGGAACAAATATGTTATGCTTTGTACCAATTTTGTTTCTGTTCAAATGCAAAGAAAATTCATCTCAACTGTTGATCTCCTTCTAGACACATCATTTATATGATGATAAGAAAAAAAGTAACTTTAATTACTGGTTCTTATTGGCAAGTGAAGAAATGATGAGTTTGCTTATAGTTATTCTAATTAAAGTTTTACAATTTTTATACAATGGAAATAGCAAAAGCCTATTAAATAATTAGTACACAAAACAGTTTTGATAAAATTTAGACAAAGTTAATGTTAATAATATGGCATCTCTTGATTCTAAATTTTATGGATCACAAATCAGGTTAGATCTGAATAGTTATTTGTTTTAAACAGATAATATATAATTATGTACATGTGTGTATAGAATCCACCTGACTCTGGGTTTAAAGTACCATCAAGTCCAGCACCAAAACCTTCACCTAAAGCAGTAAAGGATTTTGCAGTATATAACAGATCAGAAACTATAAATAGGACAGATTTAACAAACTTGAAACCTTTGATCGGAGCACCTAAACCTGGGGACACCATTGCCTACAAGGTTTGTAACATACTTGTCAAGTTTAATGCTTTCATTACAACATGCTTATGGTTGTTTGTTGCAAATTACTAGAGTTCGGTAAAGGTTTAATAGTATTGTTACAAGTCAGTCTATTTAGTGTTGAGGATAGTAACCTTCATGTAATTGTAGAAAACCATACTCCTGATCTGGTGGTCACTGGTTCAGATCTCAGTAGGGGCAAAACACTTGAAGACTCCGCAGTGACATACCACACTTCCAGCTGAAGTGCTGGTTTGAACCCAGGAAGCAACCATGGAGTGTAACAGATATTCAGATAACTTCAGATCAGAAAAAAACATTATGTGATTAATTTATTTTCTTATAAAACATTCTAATTAGATTGCTTATACAAGTCTAATCTTACTTAAGGTTTAACTGTTGTATTACTTGCATGAGTGCTTTTTAGTGAAAACATTGTGTGAGTTGTCATATTTCAGGTGCTAGAAATATCCTCAAGCTGTACTCCTGAAGTTTCTGATTATAAGGTATATAGAATGTTGGTTTTTTTCTATTCAACACTATGAATAGGACAATTATATATTTTGGCTATGTATTTTACCATAAAAAAACTGTTTTAAGCAGAAATAGAAAAAAAGAAGAATGTTATTAGTAAATAATGACACTTTACAGTTTCCAAGAAAATTAATGCATTATAAGTGTAAGGAATGAGTAAATAAGGATTTTTTTGATTAACATAAACCAATGCAGTGATGTTTGCTTTTCATGGGAAACAGATTTAAAATTCCTACAGATATGCTGAATTACTTAAAATTTGTATTTCTGTTCAGTGCTGACAAAGGCTGGTATGAACAGTTTATATTTGGTTCCAGATGTTTTATAGAACCAGTATTTTTATTTATTCTAGATTGCCAAAGTTTATAGTGTTGACGATAAACAAATGTTGGAGTTGAAAATTCTAAACTCACAAGGTGAGTCAATGTTTTAATTTAACATTGGACAAAAGTAATATTTCTTGATCGTCCTTATGTATGGTGACCATTGCTTTGTCAGTCATGTTGATCAGTGTATCAGATGTAGCACTCTATGATTTATTGACATTTATTAGTATAACTAGTATCATTATAGCATTATACCAATGATGAATAGCAGGAATATATTAAAGTTTAAATATCCTGGATCCTGGAAGAAGAATTTTGTATCTACATTCCGCTTGTACACTTCAGTGAAATTTTGAATTTAGTTCTTTCTGTAATGTTTGTTACTGATTTTAAAAGAGATAAATGTTCATAAATTTTATTTTAATATCTACTTTATAATTTCAATATCAGTTACTTCAAATCAGAAATGATTGAAATGAAATTTGTTTTACAATACACAAGTCACCTTCCTGATAGGGTCACCGCACTTACTTGTGTTTTGTACTGCAGACATAGATCTGCAGAACATTTGAAAAGTGTAATAAGTCTGTGCTGAATAATATAACACTTCAGAATATATTTTAGACAAAGAGAAAAACAAATTCCATGTGGAAATAGAAGATGATGATGAGATATTGACAAACACAGGGAATGAAGAAGAAAGTGTTAGTACTTATAAACAGTTATATATAAAATTTAAGCTTTAAGTACCTGCATTGGCATTTGCTGAAAGAAAGGTTATTACCTCTCGTAGAAACTGTCACATAATCAACAGAGTGATTTGGAAATTGTAAGATAAACTGAGGATGGTGCAGAGAGAAAGGGTGGTGAAGAGTTTAAGTGTAGATGTGGCCTGGACAGTGGCAGATGTTGGTAATGTAATAGTTGTATAAGGGAGAATGGAACAGATATTTGATATTGTTACTACCTTCCAGACGTTAATGGATGCTGATAAAATTGCCAAGTTTATCTAATTAATAAATCAATAAATCTCAGCTTAATTATTGCTCTCATTTTTGCTGAAGTTTTGACAAAATTCCTGATTGAAGATATTGGTTTTCAGAATTTGTAAGCATTGGTATTAAACTCAAAGGTATATATAAGTGCACAGAGAGAATCATGGGATTAGCTCTCATGTAATAGTTTTGCCTGAAAGAGTCTTAAAGGAACCAATATTTATACACTTTGTCTTCATTTCAGGTAACTTTACACCTGAGTTCACTTTTACAACCTGGTATCATTGCTAGTGGAAGTGCCTGATTCAGTACAACAGAAAGAGAGAGACCTGTTTCCAAAGTTTCAAAGGCAAAAAGCCAGTTTGACCGAAAATGAATCAGTTCTTTACCACATGTTGATATAAAGTACATACAATTGCTTCTCAGGATCATGTGTTAATTCTTCCATTCAGCATTTGTGAAATAAAAAGTAAAAAGTGCTCTGGGTGACACTGTGAATTCATAATTTTTTTGACAATAAAGTATGCTTTTGCAAATAAAAGTTTTTATTTCTTGGTCAGTCAAATTTCTAGATTTAATTGAAAGTTCTAGTCTGTTTCTGATTTGTCTTGAAGTTATATGAGAGTTCAAAATGTCCAAAAGTGCTTGACCAAGATAAATGCTGAAAACACAGTGAAAGCTCAGATATCATGTTAATAAGACGTTAGAAAAAGGTGGATATAAATAAAGATATACCTCTCAGTATATTTGTATATTTAATTTATGACGGGGTTAGTCATGTAAGAACTCAGTGGGAATAAAAACTTTGTCAATGTCTAAGCAAAGAGATTAATGTTAGTTTTACTGAGGTGTTTTTTTAAAATGTTTTGTGTCACTTTGCTTACCAATATTGCTTTAAGAGTTCACAAATCCTTCCTGTTTCCTCTCTATTTTGACTGTCTTGAAAGTTGTTACTGGACTATATAAACCACAAGATGATTCTGTGGCAGGCTTTTCCAAAATTTTCAAACATAGTGCAGATCAAAGACCCCTCTTTTCTGAGATTGTTAAAACAAAATCATAGTTTTAAAGAAAATGTACATAGTTGAGCATTATACCATTTCTAACCAGTCCCTTGTATAAAAATAAGTACATACCTTTTCAAAACTGTATTTCTAAAAAACAATATTAATCTGTCAAGGAGATTATCTAAATTTAAATATTTCTAGGAGGAGTGGCTACAAATGATTAGCAAAACCATGTGGCATTGTTTTTATTAGCTCACCTGAGGCTAGAGCTTAGATATTTGGCATGAAACATTGTTTAGTGGGCCTCTACAAAGATTGTTCAAATTATAGCCCTAGGATCAAAACTGGTCCCCCCGCTGCGGGGTCATGGGTTTTCCTTATATACATATAGTAAAAACTTAAAAAAAAAACTTCTTCTCTAAAAACACAAAGGCTAGAGCTTAGATATTGGGCATGAAACATTGTTTAGTGGGTCTCTACAAAGATTGTTCCAATTATAGCCCTAAGTTCAAAACTGGTCCCGTCCCTTATATACATATAGTAAAAACTTTAAAAAAAAAACTTCTCCTCTAAAACCAGAAAGGCTAGAGCTTAGATTTTTGGCATGAAACATTGTCTAGTGAACCTCTACTAAATTTGTTCAAATTATGTCCCTGGGGTATAAATTGGGCCTGCCCGGGAGTAATAGAATTTCATTATATACATATAGTAAAAACTTATAAGAAAATTATCCTCTGAAGCTTCAAAGGCTAGAGCTTAGATATTTGGCATGAAACATTGTGGACCTCTACAAGGATTGTTCAAATTATGGCCCTAGGGTCGAAATTGGCCCTGCTCAGTGGCTGATGGGTTTTCTTTCTATACATATAAAAAAAGTGATCTCTGAAACCGAGAAAGCTAGAGCTTAGATATTTGACATGAAACATTGTCTGGTGGACCTATATCAAGATTGTTTAAATTGTAGCCTAGGGGCAAAGTTGGCCCTGCCCCAGGGGACTCATTGACCTCTTTTTTTGTTATTTGATATACAGCTATGAAATTTGGACCATATGCACAGTTTCAGATGTAGATATGAGCTGGCCTAGATTTTGACCTAGTGAACTACTTTCTTGTTTTTCGATGTACAGCTATGAAATTTGTACCATGTGCACAGTTTTAGATAAAAAATTGAAATTTGATATCAGCTGACCTAAATTTTGACCTAGTGAAATACTTTCTTGTTTTTTTAGGTACAGCTATGAAATTTGGACCATATGCACAATTTCAGATGTCGAATTGGACTCTTATATTAGGTGACATTAATTTTGACCTAATGACCTACTTTTTTGTTGTTTGATGTACAGCTTTGAAATTTGGACTATGTATATAGAAAAAAAATTAACAATGTATTTTGCATGAAGTATGGTCTATTGACCAACATTGTTCAAATTCTTGTAATAAACACTAGCTTTCTCCACTTTCACACTAATAACAGTCTGTCCTCAGGTGAGCGCTTTGGGGCCAATGGCCCCCTTGTCAATTGGCTTCTTACTTTTTACCAGTATTCAGAGCAGAATGAAAGAAATTCTTTTACCTTGATGAAAGTTTTATTCCAAATACATACATGAAGTCCAAAAGGATTATTCCATCAGAATGTGTAAATATAGATTAAATAATTGTCCTTCACTCTAAAAAATTATTTTGTGTCTGTACATTTTAAAAGTGTACCACTGCAGTTTATTTTGCCATTATGTAAGAATTCTTGATAAAAACACAATAAATTAAAAGTTCGTTTTGACAGTGATACACATTTTTTGTGGTAGAAAAACAAGTAACCATCCTCGTGTCCAATTCACCATCTTTATACATATCATTTTTTATGTTAATAACTTGTCTGTTAGTCCCATCTGTGATAATGAAAAACTGCTTTCCAGACATCAAAATATTAAGTTAACCTGTACTACAAATTGTTCCAGGTTTTGCTACTTTCTGTCCAGTTTTGCCTCACAAATCTTTCACCCATACACCAGATCTGCTAGACTTCAGTTATATGATATTTAATATTAAAATTGGTGACCGTATTTATATTACCTGCTGACAAACAACATATCAAACTAGCAGAACAATTATCAGAAAGTAGCAAAAATAAAAGCATTGTTTGAGCCAGAAAATTAGTGAATAAGTAGAACAGAAATATATTTGATTACATTCAACAAAGAATGAAAAAGCAAAAACAATTACAAATAAACAGAGATGTGTCCATAGGACATGGATTCCCGCCCCCAAAATACACAGGTGCGTAATTTCACATGCAGACAACTATTTTTAGAAAGTTCCATGGCTCTAGCAGTTATACACTTGGAGTTACATGCGACACAAGTCTAAAAATGCTATTTTTTTGCATAGTGAGGGGGCATAACTCTGCCGATCTCCAATAAATTTGCGTCGAAAATACCCAGATGCGTAAGTTCACATGCTTACAACTAATGTTAGAAAGTGTAATGGCTCTAGCAGCTATACGTTTGGAGTTACAAGCAACACTAGTCTAAAACTGCTAGTTTTTGCTTAGTGAGGGGGCATAACTCTGTCGATCTCCGACAAATTTGCGTCAAAATACCCAGGTGCATAAGTTCACATGCTGACAACCATTCTTATAAAGCTTCATGGCTCTAGCAGTTATACGTTTGGAGTCAAACGCGATACAAACAGGTCTACATACGGACAGCCGGACGACAGACAAGGGCATATCTATATCCCGCTCCCCCTCCCCAAAGTGGCGGGGACATAAATACAAAAACATATATTCATATTATCTAATACAATGTAAAAAAATCTCTTTATGTATTTACCGCTGTTGAAGAATGATTACCAAATAATGGAATTATGCATTTCATCTCTTGTTTTATAGTCAGCTACAATCAGAATGTTTCTCGTCGGAACCGGTTGCCCATATGACTGACGCCCTCTGCAGAGATTAGTTATTAGGTCGTTGGGATTAGTTGTAGATACAGGTACATTCTGAGACACACCTATTTCTTAACGTTTCCATAAACTCCAGTGATGGTGGGTATTTGAGGATGCTAAATAATTTATAGTACTGCTGCATGTTGACTGTACCATATTAGATACTCCAAAAACGTAACGTTTAAACCAAAGAGTTGTAAGAAATTTGACTGCAAGAAATGATGGCCTCCCGTTTTCCATTGGCAAGAGTTTTCCATTGTTAAAGTCTTGCGATTTTCAACTAGAAAATTTACAGAGTTTTAACATACCTGTCGTTTTCAACTGACAGAATCAAGAGGGTTTAAAGGCAAACAAAAAGCTGAATGACCGAATCAGCAGACAGGCTAAATAAGTTTTAATTGATACATGTAGTTTTGTCATTTTTAAGGCCTTTTGTCATTTTAACAGCAACAAGAAGGGTTTTAAGAGATTAAGTATGTTCTGTGACTTTCTACTTGCATTGCTAAACTTGTTTTAGAGTAAAATATCATATGGATTCTAACTGGGAAAAATGACACTAGCATTTACAACTGACAACGGGTTATTAACTGCGCATGGAAACTTGAAGAAAAGGAGAATAAAAATCAAGGCTTACAGTAAAGCTCGTGTTTCTTTACGGATATCTGCAAAAGAGATTTTTTTTTTTTGAACTCTGCCTCATCATGGCTATGGTGACGCTAAGAACAGATTTTTTTCTGGGCTAAAAAAGTTCAAAGGGATGAAAATAGTGTTTAACTTTCAAGACAGTAACTGTCCAGGCAGGCCTGTGTTAAAGCAAAGAAAATAAGAAAAAAGGCATGTATGATAGAAGAAGAGTAACGATTTACTACTTCTATTTCCCAAACAACTCATACTTCATCATTGTTTTCAAAAATAATAAAAATAAAAAAAGGAAATTGAAAATTGGGGAAAGATACTGCTAGACAAGCCCTAACTATCTTGATTCTAAGAAAATAATGATACTTGAATACCTAAAGATGTTAAAAGTTAGTGTCGAACTGCATGAAATTAAACGCGCGATACTCTAAAATACCCAAAATTTTGACATGTCTGCAACACGTAACATCTACATCTCCATTTTGACACGTGAGTGCAATATTAATGGTGTATGAAATTGCTGAATTCTGAAAGTATGTAAGTGATTTTTAATAAAGTTTTATAAATCACGATTTATGTTTCAACATCTCCGTATCAACAGATGATTATGCGTCATCCAGTAGTTCTTTATCGGTACGACTGTTACGAAGTTTTCCCTTACAAACAGACATTGTCAAGATTGATAATCAGGCGATTCCTGTACCGCAAATTTAGAAAATTAGCCGAAGAAAGGTGAAAGGGGTCTGATGACTTTGTTCAAACCTGCAAAATCGTTAAAATAATTTTCAACGCCTCGGTTAGACACTATTGCTCAATATATCTAAAGTTCAAATGAGCTTGGAATGACGAAACTGACCGTCCTATAGGGCAGTGCCAATATTTCGTTCTCAAGATATACATGTAGTTTAAAGAATTATTTTCATTTCGCTAAGGCATACTTTTGAACTGACCTTTTCCGTCTCTATTTTACTCAGTAGAGTACAAAATGTGATAAATACATCTGTGGAATCTTAAAACTTGGTTTGTTCATTTTATGTATAGTTCTGTCAAAACGATTTGTAAACTAACATCAAAACTTAAGTCAAAAAGGAAAGATATTTCTTAGATGTCAATTAAATTCAAGAAAAAGTTTATTGGTTTAGCTTATACGATCAATTGAATTAAGGGGGCGGGATTGAAATCTGTCTTCGAATAATGGACGAATTCGTGAAACTAGAATACGACAAAAGTTTCATCATTGTAACAAAATACTGAAGAATTTCAACTCGTTTGTTTTCCCCAATAATTGCACGTGTAAACTTCCTGTAGAAAAGACAAGTTGGGTGAAAGAATTTTTCTACAGAGATTTTTTCGGTTGTGCAATTTTCGTTTTGTAGTCTGTAGATACTTTATTAGCAAAATAAAACCCTATGTAGACCTATACTTTCAAGTCTTAGTTCCCTTGTAGTCTAGTTTACGAGCCGTTCGGTCCCTTAATTTCATTTGGACGTAAGGATATTGCCATTCAGTACATGTTGCCAGTCAGAAGTATGTATCAATATCCTGAAGCAGAAAGGATGCCTGAAAGCTAGACTAAAGTTACCCTACGGTAATTTCCTTCATTAATTCAAGATCTGAATCACGAAATACTAAAGTTTCGTAAGTCAGAATCGTAGTTCGAAAAAATATATTTTCTGTATAGAAATTTTTCACTGAAAGATTGCAGTATGATTCTGATATTTTTAAAATCTCATGTTGTTGTTTTAATTTTACCGGAATTAACAAAAGTTCGACCTAATAAGGCTATTATTCCGGAATAACTCGTGGTACGATGTTTTAGCTAAGACGACCTTATTTTTGACCTTGACATCACGTGACCTGTTATAAACAAAACACGTGTGAAGACGATACGGAGGATCTTTCGAAAATTCAGGTTTGTACATTGTATTTGTAAATGGCAGATGTGAGATTTGGACTCAGAATATGTACTCAATGTTCAAAGACAGCGAATGGGACAAGTATTATTTATAGATTTACTAAAATGTCCACAGCAATTAACAAATTCATAGGGTCATGGTCACCAATCCTAGAACTGAAGTTATCACGTAGACGAACTTGAGGACGAAATTTAATGTCAGTCTTCCTTTAGCATATAGAACAAATATTGTAAAAACAAGTGTAATTATAAGTTGACCAGGTGGAACAGTGATATTTTTCTATTTGTTTATATTTGATGAAACACTTTATTCTAAAACGTCTGGTTTAATATCTGTTGAAACAAATATTTAAGGTGTGTTCTGAGTGAGTTTATTCATATTCCTTTAACACTAAGTCTGTTGCAGGGGTGTAGACATTACAAGTTAGTTGGTTCATATTGTAGCCTATAATATTTCATTATGCTTAAAGAGTTGAACTTCTTTTATAGACCAGGCCCCGTGATTATGAAAGCTTTTTCATGCTCAAATCATTTTCAAGCTCAAATTTTAAATATTTAAAACCTTAATTTCTTTCATAAGTTATAGATCTAGATATGTTCCAAAATTATTCCTTAGGTAAGTAAATGTATGTTTTCATCAGAAAAAGTTTTATTTCAAATATTTAGATTTAAAGAATCAGTTTAGTTTTCACCTTTGTAAAGGAATATATATCTTTAGGTTGAACATAATTTCCCTTTAAAGTTTGATCTCAGGACTTAGCTTAGATTTTGTACTAGGTCTTCAAAGTTCAGAAGGGAAACATAGTTGGACTATACAAGTACAGTCTCGGGTAGTTATAGTACCTGACAGCATCTGTTCTTTCTCAAAGTCATGATTTTTTTAAACAAGTTGTGAAGCACATTAGCATAATTATTCAGGAACTGTGATACCATTCAGTTATGTTGGGTACAGTTCATAGTCATTCCAGTTCATAGTCACAGTAATACAACTAACCATCTCCATTTCAGGGTTACTGATTTAAATATATATCTCTTTTCAAGCTTAAACCCATGTTTATTTATGATATGTGATGGCTTATTTTATGACTATTTCTCACATTCATTTACCATATGTTAGTTAACTATTATTATTAATGGCAACTAGCTAGCAACCTTTTTTTTAATTAATAGCTTATAATCAGGCAATTGAAACTTAAATTTTACTATACATTGTGTCAGCATTTAGTTGAAAGTGTTGTAGACTTCAGCACTTGTCGCCATGCAAAACTGCATGTGATGTTTTGTTCCCAATTCATGTCAGTAAGAATAGTAATTATGATAATTTTCATTGTGCTTTTATGAATTGTCTCAGTGTAAAGTTAATACAGAATGGAAGTATATTAGGTATTGTTTGAAGGCATTTATTCCAGCACATTTAGAGAAATAACGTCTTATTCATATGGTACAACACATGATGACTCACATGATGACTTGTACAAAATTCTCATGAAATTTCCAGGTATTTGAAATATTTTTAATTCTGATGATAGAAATAATTTTCATGAATATTTCAACAAAAAATAAGATCAAAGTATTACAGTTTTTTCCAACATGCATAAAATTAATGTCACATATAAACAGTTAAGTGTTCAAAAAAGTTTTTGAGTACTTGAATATTAAATTTGGTTTTCGATGACACCCCTAACAAAATAACAATGAAACACAAAAGATGAATACAGCATGCAGGATATTTAATAGAATACAGCATGCTTGATAGCTGTGAACAGGATGACATTTGCACAGAATGTTCTTTTCATAATCAAATCATATAAAATGTTCCATGTGAATTTGTTAGCTTACTTACTTGACCTGACATTCTGGAAAAGAACTATTACATCTTTATATAATTGGTACAGATAGTAAATGTTGTAGGTGCTTTTGAAATACTTGTCTTACTTTCACTAGTTCATAGGCCTTCTATTGGCAAGTATGACAAAGGTTTCTTGTGAAAAGAAATAGATAGGAAAAAAAAAAGTCATGTAGATAAAAGTTTTCCCAGTGTATCAGAGGGGCATATAGATTTGACCTTGTGAACTATCAGAGGGGCATCATTATAGATTTGACCTTGTGAACTATCAGAAGGGCATATAGATTATAGATTTGACCTTGTGAACTTCTAATCAGAGGGGCATATATATTTGACCTTGTGAACTACCAGAGTGGCAAATAGATTTGACCTTGTCATCCTGTTTCTGTCTGCTACAGTTATTTTGTGTTGCATTGTTCCACAAGTAACTAATCTTAACAGAATTCATAAGCAGCATGTAAAGTATTGCACTTGGGTTTCATGTATGAATACACACTGTAGATGCGGAGTAATGGCCCTTAACAAATAGTGTCAAATCTTTCTAAGTATGTATAACAGCCAGAGTTTGCAAACTTAACAGACATGTCAAGTACCATTTACCTCGGGGTAAATGCCATGTGGGTAATGGTAGAGTGTAGGACAAAAGCCCTCCTGGACAATTTACAGGTAAGACAAAAGCCCTCCTGTCAGATTTACAAGGTGGACAAAAGCCCTCCCATCGAACTTACAGACAGGACAAAAGCCTCCCACATTGAAAATATATCAAGGCCCACTTTTTTTGACAAAGTTAATACTAATAAACACATAAATTATGGTAAATACTTTGTAATTGTATAGTGCCATGATCATTTTCTACATTTTATTATTATTTGAAAGTGGGATTGGAAATGCTGTAACTGTGTTACTCTAAGAAGACAAAATGTTTCCAGTGATAACTTTAGATTAAGGGCAATCCCTTTTGAAATTTGCCTATATGAATGAATTGTATGCATTAAAATTTAGTTTTCACAGCAGATGTGAAATAATACAGGGGAGAGCTCTTGTTTTTACCAAAAAGTATTTCTAAGATCTAAAGTGATTTATTTTTTAATGTATTGCATTAATACTTTATCCTTTTGTGTACATGTAAAAACAAAGGGCTTTTCTTAAGTGGGAGGGCTTTTGTCCTCTCTGTAAATTTGACAGGAGGGCTTTCGTCCTATCTGTAAATTTGATGAGGGGGCTTTTGTTCATCTCGTCATTTTTTGATGGGAGGGTTTTTGCCTCGGAGGGCTTTTGTCCATATCCCGTAATGATCATTGACCAACGAAATTTTTAATATTTTGCATGAATCTTAAAAATGTATAACAGCTTAAAGACATCAGACAGAATTGTTACATAATATGTAAGATTATGTACTTAAGATTTCATGTATGGATGCACCCTTTAGATGCAGAGTACTGGCCTTTAGCTTATAAATATTGTGTTGTGTATATTAAAATGTTGCAACTATCAAAAAATGTACAAATGGCCAGAGTCAGCTTTTTCCAAACAAATATTATGCAGTATGTTTATAGGTTGTTTACCAAGGGTTTCACATTTGGATGTGCCCTTTATATGCAGAGTAACAAACTTCCTATTTGTCTGAAAGTAAGTCAAGGGTTTTGAAATAAGAGAAAATAGCTATTTTAATTATCTGTTTACATAAATCCCCTAGTATTTAACTGGGATTTGAAAAATTTTCAAGAATGTTGGTTAATGTTAGAAATTGCTGAGAAAAGATTTTCTGTTGAGAAAAGATTTTCAGTTTTTGCAGAGCACTATATTGGAGTTTTGGCCTTTAAAATAGAAAAAAAGAAGAAAAATTGTCAAGCCTAACAAATTAAGTGTATGAATGAAATAAAGTAATTTTTTAATTATTTGCTAAAAATTTATGCAAAACGTTAAGGTAGAAAAACATTGGTTTTAGCATCTTGTGATGTAGGTACCTGTATATTGCCTGAATTTTTCAACCTTTACTGGAATACATGTATTGTTAAGTATTATGTAAGGGACAAAGGATTATTGTTTTTGTGCAGAATAAGTAACAGCAGAGTTAGTTAAAACAAGGGTAGACAATTGTAAAGTTGTTTTAATGTCTTAATTACGGAGCACAAAAATGATTTGTTTTTTGGTCTTTGCCAGAACCATATTTCTGTGACCCTCTTACTGGCTTCTTCGACAGTCGCATTATACTTGAAGATTATTCCTTACCAATTAGTCCCGAATGACATTTATTCACATTGACTTGGTAATTGGAGAGGGTGAGAAGTATGTTCTTTTTGTAGATTTTCACTTTGCTTTATATTAATAAGAAACAAATGTCCTCAGGTGCCTATTTTTGTGTGATGGCAGTCATACAATGTGTATGTGATTAAGTACATGAACCTAAACTTCAGAACTTCTAGGTAAAGCATTGTAGCATTTGCATTACATCCCTGTGTGGCAAAACAGAAGTGACAAAGTGATGTAATTTCTATGCACTGACATTACCCAGTCTAGAGCAGTGAAATTAGTATATTTCTTTTTCATGATATTTTGCTTATATTGTAGATTATTTCAAATGTCAGGTCAAATACATGTCTGAAGTGCTTTTTTTGTAGTACACTTTGTTGAATAAAATTATTTTAAACATAAAACATGTTCTTGGCCACAGTTGAAGAAATAAGTTTTACATGTAAGTTTTTCTTCCACATTTTTAACAAGATTTCAATTTGCCCTTATAGTTTCAGAGGAAACATGTATTTAAAAGTAAAGAATTTTGATATACAGTAAAACGATATCTCAAGTCAAGTCATCAGTGGAAGAGAAAATGTTATTTGAGAAAATTGTTATCAAAGTACAAAGTTACCAGAGCTCTTTGAAACTGCTGTACCTTTTAAAGTTACAGTTACTTAAACAAACAAACAATTTTTCAGTTAAATAGCTTATGATCTTATTTTCTCATTTTAATGAAAGGTATACTATAGACATGGTTGTTTATCAACCTTACTTTATTTCTAATCCCCTGGTGAAAAGTTAGATTGCAACAAATTCAGTCAGTGGCTTTAAATTGCAAAAGGTAAATTAGGAAGGAAAAATACCCAGTGGGACCACAGGTGGTCCTTGAGTTACTGATGCTGAAGTTATCCATGGTAATGAAGAGTTGACTGTGAAGAGAAATTGGCCAGGACTGATGAAAGACTTTGAGTCATTCCCGGTTACATGGTTAGGGTATCCCTGGTTACATGGTTACATGGTTAGGGTATCCCCAGTTACATGGTTACATGGTTAGGGTATCCCCGATTACATGGTTAGGGTATCCCCGGTTACATGGTTAGGGTATTCCCGGTTACATGGTTAAGTGCTTATAGTTGCTGACTTCAAATCACTTAATCTCTCAATGATTGATGGTCATGTTTTCAAGCACCTTTACCAACCATTATTATCTATATAAGAAAGATGGCAGTTTGTTATGGAGAATGGGAGTGTCCTTACCCAGATACGATGTTTAATACTTTTTTAATAGCACTTATCTCAAAGGTCTCATTTGAAATTTATTTAGTGATGCAGATGGATGAAAAGGCGATAAAGCAAGTTACCACTAGACACAGAACTCTTGTTGCAAATTGCATGGCAGCCAGAATGAAAACTTTAAAACATACTGTCGAATTTCTTTGAAAAATATCTACTCCTAAACAGCTTGGTAGAAGTTGATGAAACTTGGCAGTGATGTTCCTTACAATTAATTCTCTTTCTAATATTTTCCCAAAATCAAATACCATGCAGAACTCTGGTTACTGTGGAAACAGAAAGAACAGTTTCAAATTCTTGTCTGAAACCACAAGGACTAGAGCTGAGATATTTGCCATGTTATATGTCAAACAAGGATTGTTCAAATTACTTAATTGTTAAACTCAGGGTCACTTGTTTCTTACTTGAATTTTGTGACACTGCATTTGTTTTGGGCAGTGTTTTTTTTAACATAGAGTTCTTATTTGGTTTATTTTTTATGACCATTAAGGCCAGTATCATAACTTTAATTGAAAAAGTATTTTCTATGATATTTCTAAACGTAATATCTATTGCCAATATATGCACAATCATGTATACTTCATTATTTTTCAGTAAGAACTAATTTTTATATAAAATTAGGGATGGCAACGAGTAACCGGTTAACTGAGTACTCGATCGAACGTCCGAATATCGGTTAACAAAATTGATATTTGATTGCTCGGAAAAAATGTATAATTTCTATTTTTTTGCGATATAATAAAATTGAGATGTGAGCAAATTTCACACAAACAGCCAAGTATTTTGAATGATTTGCAAACACAATAGATTGATTTTTACTGAGTTAAAGTAAGAAAACATAATCGACATTAGCAGTTTGTGTAATCTTGATTTACGTGTTAAAACAGCAAAGCAAATGCATAATTCTATTTTATACTTCTTAAAAAAAGCTGTTTAAATGCATGCATATTTGTTTATATCTATTAACATGGTTGGTTAATCAACTGCATACAACTGTTTCAGATGTTTGGTTTCGTTTTTATTGGCGTTTAATGCCAGTTTTAACAACTCAGGTCATTTCCCGGCGGTCAGTCCACCTAACTAGTGTTTCTGGGTATCCAACCAGTTTATTAAGTTATTTCTCAACATGTAACTGACTACTTCCTCACTTGCTTCAGAGTTGAGGGACAAATGAGATAGATGCATGAGATGCATTTTCTGAGATCAGTTATCACAGAGAAATTTTGCCAGCCCTGATGGGAATGTTTTCAGATGTTATGTATTTACTTTGCTACATGCAGTCACTAGATGTACTATTTATTTCATTTTGAAATGGAAAGGCTGAAAAGCTTTCGCGAAATAAAATAAATCTATGTTTGTTGCTTTAGATATTAACAAAATACATTAAGTTTTTAGTGTTATTGTCTAGAGAGGCAAGTTACATGTATTATTAGTATAGTGCACTGTAGAATGCATGTTACAATCAAAAACAAAGAAAACATAATAATGTAACAACAGCATTGAAAATATAATTTGTTGTTTATAAGAAACTGAGTTTGTTATCCAGGCATAGCATACTTTGGATATAAGTAACTAAATCAGTTCGCCTGTGCATTTCGCTTTATCAAAGTTTCACTGTATTTTATTATAAATTAATTGCCAGATGTAACTGTGGGTAAAATAAATAAATATACATATTAACAAATTCCTAATATGAAACCACAAATAAAGTGGTTAGTTAAAACAAGAAAATATTTGTTTGGCCTAACTTTATAGTGAATGAAATGACTGAATGTATGCAATGTAAAAGTTAACATGAGTTAATTGTTAGATTTTTATAATATTTTTGTATCCAGGAGGAGGAGTTATCCAGTATATAAGTTGAGAGTAAGATGCAGTGATGTTTTGCCATATAGAGCATCATATTAAGTACGAGACAAGTGAAGCATGGTGGATTATCAGATGTCATTTTGGCTTTTTGGTAAGCTGTCTTTTTTTTATACACAATACTAGTTTCTTTGAGTACTTTATCAGGATTCTTAAAAAATCAGCAAAAAACGTAGATATGCATTGATTATAATACATTTTCACTGAAACAATACAAATATATTGACATATTATTTGTCATTTAATTGATAATTATAATGTATGAAAACTGATATAAATTGAAGATCAAAGGATTTGGTGATATCTTGACTTGAAACACTAGCATTCAAAGAGTTCTTTGTGAATTTTAGGTAAATATGGGTTTTAAAAAATGGCATTTATGTCAATATAATCAGTGATTGGGAAGGTATTTTTGGCAATGGGCAAAAGGGCCCATGCAGTCCTGAAATCATTGGGTGACTTTTACATTGAATAGCTTACATTTGTCTAGTTCATACATTTGAAAAAAGTTTTAAGATGTTGGTACTTACTTGTAAAATAATCTGTTAAAATGACAGTAACAAATGTGTAGCTGGTAATGCTGCTTATAAATTGCAAACATGTTTCTTCAGTCTGAAGCGGAAACATTTGAACTTGCTCTGATCAACCAATTCAGTTGAAAAAAAAAAAACATCAGAAGTTTGCATTTAAAAAACATTTTGATATAATATACAGTGAGCAATTACAGTTTACCACGTTCATATACAACAGAATGTATATTATAATGTTTAAGAGCTCAATATTTGACTGTCAACATCTGTAATGACACGAAACTGTCCAAAACTGAGTGAAAAATTGTTGATTTTTAATGGAAATAAAAACACTCAACTTCAGATTTATTTTCTGTTGGAATGATGCATACAGTCAAGTTAATTGATTTCAGGATAAATATTATCAGTCTACTTTCATTTTCTGTAAATGTTGAAAATACGTTGAAATTACATGGATAATGACACACCTTTAATTAAAAGTTAAATTTCATTTTCATCTCCCAAACTGGTAAGAGCTTTTTGGAGTCACTCCTAAATAATTTAGAGTCATTTCCCTTCACTTTCACATCTTCACATAACCAGTTCAATTTTCTTCCAGAATTTAGGCACAATAACTGTCATATCAAGGTAATAACAGATATGGAAACAAACAATTATATACAGACATAGTGAGAATGTAATTGTGTTTTGCTGAACTTTAAATCTCAGGAATGTGTCAGGATGATGTTATGTTGTTTCAGTGTCAACCGCATACCTGACAATCCTCATGTTTCATAAGCAGTAAATTAGAAAAGTTCAAACTTTATGTTTCATGCACCTATCAGTATTCTGCTCTGATGGGGAGGGTGGGCATGATAAGGCACTATAGGGCAGATGGAATAATAACAGACTCAGTGAGAATAGACTAAGTAGGATTTTACATTCCAAGAGGTTTTTGATTTCGAGAGCAATTTCCAGCAATCTAGTTCAGAATAAGATGCCGGTTTAGTACATTATATAAAACCCTGGGGTATTCCTGCCATCTCCTCTACCCACAATGTGGAAAAAACATCAATAGTTTCTGAGTTTTAAACAACACCAAATTTCTGCCTCTAAAACTGAAGAAAATGTAATATGTTTTCTATTAAACAGATAAATAATGTAAACTACAAATATTAAAAAAAAGTCAGTAGCCTTGTAGCAGTTTGTGATCTGTGCCAGGAGATCAGTGATGTAACAGGATATAATTAAAATATCCCTGTCAACTGTACAAAAAACACAACTGTACATGTGGACTAATTTCAATAATTGGTAGGTGACCATCATAGTTATCATATGACCAACAGCCACTGAAGAGTATAGCCATTTCATCTTTACAGGGCATAACTAGAAATACAGAAAGCATTCAATTCAAGAAATACCCCCAGTTCTTTAACATACTAAGAATAAACCACTAATAAATGGCACATAAATATAATGTCTCATCTGAAAGACTGTTAGCTGAAGAGCAGAAGAACAAACCCGCGACCCACAGTTCACAAGACTTAGTGTTCACAAAAGATAGGTTGCTTCAGTTACCACTGTTTCACTGACAGAAATTTTGTCAGTTGTAATTCAAATTGAAAGACACACTCTTTTGATTTTTTTTTTCACTGGGCATAAAAGTTGAAACAATACCAGTATGTTTTATATCTCTTACAGTGATCATAGCCAATTGTAGCTCTAGATCCACAGACATTTTGCCGTCAGATGACACTTTACGCTTCCCCGATAACATGCCAACAGAACGAGGACGAGCGGTCAGTTTTGACCATTACAGTTATTGCAACAATCATAAATCTGTCACTGGTAGTGAAGGTCAGTTTTGGTCCAGGGTTATTATTTGTAACTACTTTTATCTTTTATGTTCATGTAAGACAATCTAGCAATCTACTAAAACAGTAGTAAACAGTGAAGTTCATAGCAAAAGTCTTTCATCTGTAAGGTATGAGGACAGTTGAAATAATCTTTTTGCATGTACAAAGAAATGATGGACAAATATTATTAGGAATTAAAGGACTGTCAAACTTCTTTACAGCCAAAAAGAAGATTTCCTGACCTCTTCTATGTGTTAATTATTTATGTATCAACACAGAACTCTAACTTCAAGATTAAAAGTAAGGTCAGAAATGCCTTTAATGTAGAAAGTTGTAAAGAAACTCCCTGAAGAATGCTGACTGTAGCACTTAAAATGAAGTCAGTCCAAAGGCTCAGCGTGAAATTACCTAGTGACAATATCATAATCATTAAGTTTCAATGCTTCAGACATAAAACTAGAAGAGTAGGAGGAAATCAAACAGTTTATATTTCAGGTACAGATTTAACTGGTTACAGCTTACAGCAGGTTCATATAGTGCTTTCTCCTGGTCAGAGTGATACATCTGCAAAGGTGAACAGTCAAGGTCACAACTTTCCTTCCATGTCATGTGACCTTCAAGAATCATTCTCGTTAAAAGGTTTCAAAGAGGTGGCTGATATTTATACTGACGTTAGTCGAAACGATCAGTTCCATCATCTTCATCCATCATTCCCTAAGGTTTGTGCCAATGATCACCTGACTTCAGCCGGTTTTGAACAGCTTATTTCGATTGGACAACACCTTAATGCTGCTTATTTCAGCAAAAGAGTACACAAGCGATTACAGCCAAAATATTCCTCCATTCATGTAGAATCAGTGTTAACTGAAAAGTCATATCATAGTGTCCTAGCATTCCTGTATGGGTTTCTAGAGAATAAACAGCTTTTCAAGACAAAAATTCATAAAGCTTATAGAAATTTTTGTGAATTTCTTGAGTCAGATTTAACATCATGTCAGTGTTCAAAGACGAGAGAATTAGCTCCCCATATTTCTCAAGCACTGTCAAAAGGTACATTCATGTTCAAAAACTCTTTTCCAAATACTGACAAAATAAGAGAAATCTTACAAACAAATATATCTGGTCAAACTTCACCTTTACAACTTTTCCATACACTTATGCAGTATAAATGTGATAAAAACAGTAAACTTTGTATAGGAGATACACTTTGTCATATTTCGGAGGAGAATAGATTGGCAAAGTTACATGAGGTCCTTGCAGAATATCATCATTCCACGCACACTGATGCCATCTTTCGCTCATACTCAGAACTGAGAGTGTACCCATTCCTGCAGCAGATTTTGTCTAGAGCCAGTAAAGTTGACACGCACCAGCCTGTCAATGTGTATATGGGACACAGTCATTTTATTGAGTACCTGACCAGCAGTCTTGGTATCTTCCCATGGCAGATAACTCCACTAGCATCCAGGTATTTATTATCTAACATGATAAATTTAAGAATTGTTTTCTTCTTGTTTTAAAATAATTGATAAATTGGTTTTCAGTTCCTGCATTCTTTCTGATGGCTGTGTGATTTGTATCAGTTGCATCAACCTTATGGTGGCCTTTTGAATTTAAACTCTGACATTTGAATCAGAATTACATAAATATTTTTGGAATCTGGCACTGAAATGTACAGAATCTTTTCAGACTGGATCAGTTGAACAGTAGCAACTGACTAGGTCAGTAAATTAATGGAGAATGCAAGTTTGAGAAGAAATTCTCAGGAATGGTTGCCATGTTATGCACTAATTGTTGAATGATTTAAGATAGGAGCCATGCGTGTACTGTTTGTATCTCTATCCAAGCAAAGTCACAGTTTGTATAGGAATATTTTACTTCCGTATTAACTAATTTCAAAAGCAAAAGTTTTAGTATGTTTCATTTCATAGTAACCAGTTTTCAGCTCATATGTTTTCATTCTTTGTTGGAGCCTTCTAGGATTATATATGTAAATGATGCAATAGTAGAAATGATATTATAATTACACTATTTTTGTTTTTTTGCAGAGATTTGCCTATTCAGTGGTACCAGATTATAGGCCTGTCCTAACATTTTCTGGTCTGAAGAAAAATAAAAAAACTTTTATATTGTATTCTTTCAGGTTTGTGATTGAAGTATACAAGAAGAATGGCGGTCAGATAGATGAAGGCGACCTGTATGTGAGATATCTCTATAATGGTGATGATGTCACACATGAGGTAACAGGGTGTACATTGCATATGGAAAACAAATTTTGTAAGATAAAGGGACTGAAACAGCTCACAGAAGCTTTGAGAAGTCAGTACCTGGATCAGTGCTAGCAACAATGTTTAAACTGTATCTCAGCTAGCTTAAGAGATTTCCAAAATATTATATGAGAGATTTCTGAAATAACATGTTACACTTATAAGCTCCACCTACACCCAAGACCATTTGTAACTTTGAGCACAACACTACAGACCAATCAGAAGTGAAAGAGTTGGTTCAACATGAAACTTTTTCACATGCTTAACAGCAAACGTTTTACAAGACCATCCACCAAATGGTGCACTGTTGTCATACTGTCTCACAGCGTTGTCTTGGTAATTCCACCATTGTGTGTTTACTAGAAACTGACGTTAAGTACCAAGATCTGGTTAAGTTTGCACAGTGTATACTCTTAGCTTGAAACAGACTCTTCAGTTCAGTGCCATCACTGAGTGTTGGTGAAATTGTGTCTACTTACAGTAAAAAATATGAAAACACTCAGATAAAGATATTGAGTGTTTATTGACTGTAGTAGACACAGCTTGAGAATGTGATTTTGATAAGAATGGAATCTCTGCTATTTAGAGTGGGATTTTGACTGTGTATTACTGTTGGACAGTTGTTTCCACAACATAAGCCTGATATTGATCAGTTTAGAACCCTTCTAGATGTAGAAACACATTGAAATATACACAACAGCCAGAGTTGGACATTCACCTGTGTGGAATATTTGTCAGTGAACATCACATTGACCTGTACACTACAGCCAGAGTGTGACATTTACCTGAGAGGAATATTTGTTAGTGAACATCACATCAACATATACAGAACAGCCAGGATGAGACATTCACCTGTGAATTTGACTTCATCAATGTAGAACAGCCAGAGAGTGTGACATTGACCTGTTAGTTTAGCTTCATCAGCATAGAAAAGCCAGAGACCATGACATTGACTTGCCGAGCTTACAACTAGTGAGGAAATACTGTTTCAACATTGGTCCAATAATCATAAGCAATACATGATTACTAGTCAGTCTTGTATGGTTAGTGTCAGACCACCAGTTAGAGTTCTCAGTCCTTCCTGCAGAAGGTACAGTTACAGTCATCTCTCATAGAAAGTCAGTTAGAATCTACTGTCAGACCACCATTGAGAATCATCAGCACTAGATTCAGTCATCATTCACATCATTTGGGATAGAATCATCTGCCATATCTACATTGAGAGTCATCACTAACTGTTCTACACATTTAATTACTGCCACAGAGCACCAGGTCTTTATTTATGTTATAAAATCAATGGTGCCAGAACACATCTCATTCAACATTAAAGTTTTAAAATAAGTCTTAGGTTTGGGCTTTCGGAAGTTTTGTACACATTTTTTATTACCTGATCTGATTGTTTTTAGTTGCATCATATGCCTCTCTCTGAGTCCACCATTTTATTTCTCTGTGTGTCAGTCACACTAGGACACCTATGTGTTGTAACATTTTTAAGTTATTGATAAGTTAAATTTCTGTCACAAAAAAATCTTAATGACAAGCCAGTGTGATATACTTCTTGTAGAATATAAGGCCCAAGTTAAAAAGTTCAAAAGTTGGAGACTTTTTCGACAGCTTGTGTAACACAAAAATATACTACAGTAGATCTGAATACATTTCATTTTTATATAAATTTCTTGAACTCATGAAAATTGCAGTGTCATTTTAAAATAATTTCTGAAAATTTTAGTAGACAGTAGCTATTTTAGCTAGTTTTAATGCAAACGTAATGGGTAAACTTATTCTCCAGGACCTGGGTAACCCTACAGAAGTGTATTATTTCTCTTATTTTCAACCAGGACTGGATGGTTATATGCATGGTTGCATCAAAACCTATATTACTGGTATATATCCCATTGTTGACAACAGACAAAACTTAAAATGAACAGCCCACAGTCACATCAGGTGCAACTTGAAATTTATGTATAACTTTCATAAGAAAATGTTATTTTCTATAACAAATGAAGTAACTGAATCGTGAAACTTCCAAGTAGATTCTAAATGAACATGTTATATTTATTAATTGATTTCTGACATAAATGTCTTTATCACATGAAAATAATATGTTCGTATATTTATTTATCATATGAGTGTTGGAATACTTTATGAAACTTTAATGGCTATGCACTTCAAACTATTGTTTGTGTTGTGTATATATAGAATTTGTGTTGTTTTTTCCCTGTGAGAATATTTATTTCATCTTTGTGTTTGTGCACTCTAAATATATGCATTGCATAATACTACATCTGTTTATCACAATAAAATGTGTACTTAAAGAAACAAGAATATTCTGCTCATTTCCATTTGTACTTTATTAAATGCTGCACTTTTGGTATAGCAAAAATTGTAAGTAGAAAGATGGCTTATTGACTGTCTTGCTTGAAAGTTCTGTATTAGTTTCTAATCCTTTATGCATTAAGGGGTCACCATGATTACCTTTGTTTTTTACTTCCTGTGCTTGTGTGAACTAAATTTGTGTGAAAATTGGTATCAAAGGCTGCTTCTTTGTTTTAAAGCGCAAGGAACTTTTTTTTTGCATTTACTCCTCAATATCATTATTAGATTGTTAAAATAGTGTTATTTGGGATATCATTGTGAATCTGCCAGTGGGGCATTTATTTAGAGAGTTTATTGTACATAGGTGAAAGTTACAGTTAACAAAAGTAAAAACAGTTCTACAAGTTTTATTTTTATAATGATAACAAATAAGCATTCGTGCAGTTAAATGTCAAAAATGCAATCATCTGGAGAGTTAAATTTGAAGTAACTTAGTGTGACATAGTATAAATTTTCCCATAAAATGTTGATTTATGAAGTAATCAAGTAAAGTGTATTCTTAAATAGTACATTACACTTGTGATTTTATCATTTTATTCGAATACATTTACACAATTATCTTGTCGACTTAAAATTTACAGCATACTATCTGTATCTTGTCACCTCTAAGAATGTTTAATAAAGTTATTAACAGGACTAAATCAGATCTTAAGAAGTTGTGTCATATTTAACAGTTCTGCATCATACACTTTATGTTGGCATTTCAGTTTAAAGGGAGAAAATTTTGATCACACTGGCTTGTCATTGATAGAAGCAATGAAATATGGTGCTTACTCAGTGTATAATTTGGTTTTTATGTTCATTGTCTGCTAGAATATTTACTACCTTTGTTTTAAATGTTTTCTATATTTACAGGTGTAGAAACATACTGAAGTGCAAGAAAATTAATGAATCACTCAATATAAGATTGATAAAATACGTTATGTAAAGCTAGACCTTCCAAATGATGCTATGTAATGCGAAAACTTGCAAATAATGTAAAACTCAAAATGATTTTATGTTAACCTGAAGCTGCCGAATGGTTTTATAAATAGGTAAAGAAGCTTGAAAATTATCATGTGTCTGGTGAAATTATGTTTTCATTGAAAATATAGAAAAGGTTCACATAATGGCTCATGTGACATTAAGCGAGACTTTGTGATGTCACTGCGACTTCTTTTCAGTCATTATCTGTAACTGTAATGCAGAAACCAGTATGGACTTTTTTGGATTATTATAATCGTTTGCTATATAGCGGTAGATGAACCAAAACTTTACTATTTTATTTACCTTTTATCTCAAGGAAGCTTAATGACATTTTATTAGTTTTTGACATATTTTTTCCCCCATTATGCAAGTATAAATGTGATCCTTACTAAAATCATCACCTTATTGGAGTATGCATTTTGAGGGTCAAATTCACTCTCTGTCATTCTATCATTTCTCACCTGTTTTAGAAGATTTTACATCAGTTGTACTAGAAATGAATATTTTACAAAAAGTGTATTTATGCATTTTACTTATTTTATAATTATTTTTAGACACTTTGCAACACCTCAACATGACTTTTTGTGGAAACATGGACACATTTTCTTCACCATTCCTTTGCATACAAGGTCAAATCTTGCCAGCCTTCTAATGTTTTCTTTTTTGTTTTATGCTTATGTAAGATTAATTGATATATTTAAATCAAAACTGTTTAATGTTATGGTGCATTTAAAGTGTTACATTTTGTTTTGAGCTTTCCTGTCTCCTGATATTCTGTATATGTAAACATGGTTCTTCTGTCAGCAAATTCATTGTAGACTGAGTAGTGTTACCTGTTGTCTTTTAGTGTTTACACCATTAAAAAAGGTGCTTCAGTCATGTTAAAACTTGCTTGTGGTGCTCAGAGACATTGGCCAACAATTGATTCATTTGTCACCAAAGTAACAATCATACTGCCCTATGTATAGACTAAATGAATTTGTCTTTAACCAAATTCAAACTCTTACAAAATATGACATGGAATAAAAAAAGGCATCTTGTATTGTTCATACATTCTGTAATTTCAAATTTGAATTTTTGCATGCTTGCTTAATATGACAAATTTTATAACAGAAGTAACACTTATGATACACTGCCAAATCACTTGTATTCTTGACAAGCTCTTTCATGTTTTATTTTATTTTATTTTTCTCAGTTTTTAGTTTGCTATTCTTAAGACGTAAAGTTTTGAAATGATTTAGTGATTACATTGTTATGTAAATGTTTGTGGGACTATGAATAGTATGTTTAAATTCCTATGTTATATGTTTTATTGTTTTCACTGATCATTGCTCAGACTAAGAAGGTTTAGAATGGCTGTGATAACAATATATTTTTACATTATTTTGTACATACTTATATATATTTATTATATGTTTAACATATATTAATACATTGTTCATAGCTAGAAAATGCCTCATGTGACAGTGCAACATTTTATATGTCTTCTTCAGTGTGATAAGTTAAGAGGATGCATTGTCCAAGACTTTAAACACAGAGTTATTGCCTGAAATTCCACCATGTTGTTTTTGTAATAATAAGACTTAACTAATGAGAAGATTTATAGAAGTATTTGATGAGTGTATGATTGGGTTGTATCTATTTGAACTTGTTTTTATTTTTTCTGAGGTAAATTTAAAAATACGACCGTTTACAGAAATTATCGAATTGTTTTCCCACCTAATAAATCTTATTTGACTAGCCCAGTCAAAAATTATTTTCACTTTTTTACATGGCAAATAATATTTCTAAAAAACATGAATTAATTGGAACAAGCTGTCAGGGCTGATCATTTTATTTAATCTTTCAAAAGATATATCTTTTTTTTTTGTCATCTAGAACAGTAATTTTGAACCCAAATGTAACTTTAATATTTTAGTGGTTTTTCTTTTGAATGAGAATGCTTTATGTATGATACCACAGTTAATTGGTTTACATCTACTAAGCTTTTGTTGATGGTAAGAATAATGTCTATTGAGAAAAAACTTTGACCAGAAACTTATCCAGGGTCAACTGATTGTGAAAACCCTTATCATTTATATATGTGTGCAAGTGTTTTAATTTTTATCTTCTTTATTTTTACTTACCTGCATTTTTCTGTTTTCTGTTCTATAAAAGACAGTAGTATTTTTATGTAAAGAGTTACTGCCCTTAGATTAAAACTGTTGTATACCTCGGTGTAGTTGCTATGGTTATTTGCCTTTTTATTTCAGGTGTGTATAATATGTAGAAGCAGCTTGTTTAGATTTCATATTAGTTATAATATAAATGTGAATATTTTAATGGAAACAAATTTACCATCCTTTTTCTTTGTATATTTTCATAAACAGATATACTGGAAAAAAAATTCTATGAAAGAAAAAGATTTGTGACATTGTTGAATGCAGTTAAACTTATATATTTTTTTTTGCCCACTCGTTCAGGCTGGGGACACATATGCATTATACACTTGTGTTATCTTTTACATATAAAAAGTTCATTGGTTATCCCTGGTTATGCAAAAAAAAAAAAAAAAAAAAAAAAATCTAAACAAGGTATGAAAAAGACTTTAAAAAATGAATTATGATAATGTTTAGTATAGAAGTTTAATTATAATTTGATTTTTTTAACACATGTTTGTTTTTTTTGATAATGAAATATCAAAATACTTGAATACTTTCAACAGAATTAAATTTCAAAGGTTTTGTCGCTTTCAATGGTAATACTGTGTCATTTGATGTTTGATTCACTGAAGCAGTATGCCTTAGCTAACTTTACAGTGATCATTTCAAGAAATAAAAAATGCCTCCTTTTATGATTTCAAAACATCATGCAGAAAATACACCACATGATCTATGTTCAATATTTAGAATGTTGTAAAGCATAATTGTTCTTCACAAAGTTTTGATCCATTTTTCTGATTCAATATACTGATCTGAACTTTGTTCTGGGTCTCATAAAAAGCTCTACTCTATTTGAATGTAAACTGTTTGTCATAACATTAAAATTTAGTCTTGAAAGACATAAATTGGTGCATAAACTGTAATGATATTTTCCGGAATCTCATATAACTGGTGTCAGAATTATATATCAATTTTACTTTGTTGATTTTTTTTATTCATTGTTAGATTGCTTAACCCTTTACCACATGGTTAAGTGTTAAATCGCATATGCGACCAGTGCAGATCCAGATCAGCCTGCACATCCGTGCAGTCTGATCTGGATCTCCACTGTTCACTTTTCAGTCAGAAATACTTTTATGGATATAAAAGCGAACAGTGGAGATCCTGATCAGACTGCACGGATGTGCAGGCTGATCTGGATCTGCACTGGTCGCATATGCGTTAAAACACGTATCTATGGAGTAAAGGGTTAAGATACTTACCCTGTAGGTTGTGAACCTCATCTTGAAATTGTTAGTCTAAACAACCTGTGTTGTTCAGAATGTTACTTTTATAATCAAGTATGATCTTATCTTATAGTTTTATTTCTTTATTTTCTTTGTAGCTTTTAAGTTTTAACAAAAGTCTCTTTGAGGAAAGTATCTCTTGGGCTAGTTTTTTCTATTTTTCATAAAAAATGTCTGTCTACAGTTTGCTATATGTTACCTTTATGTTACCTATTCTTGTTAGAACTTTTAATGTTTTCTAGTAATTTGTATTAATTTAATCTTTGCTCTTGTCAGTCTTAGTTTTGTGGTGCCTGTCTCTGTTAATGAATTGAAGGTGAGGAAACAAATCTGATTTATTAATAACTACAATGTATAGACTACAAGAAAATTGAAAAAAGAAAAGAAAAATTTTTCTCCTTGTTTGAAAGGCGTTTTCTTTTTCATTTTTCTTAAAATAAGTCTCACCTTGGCATTTTTCTAGCACATACAAATTAGAAAGGAGCCAGAATATTTTCTGCTGTAAAACCTGTGGGTATATTTTATTTTTTGGTAAATTTTTATTTACCGTAAATGGTTTAACATTTTAAGAGGAGAAAGTATCAGTTTTTGACAACATGCATCATTCAAACATGTTTTGATGTCCATGTGTTTATCTAATTGCTTTTGTGAGGTTTATCTAAACATTTGATTTGATTTATAGCTGAATTTGCAACTGACGTAATTTACCGTTTTAGACTAAGATATGGTACATTATCATATCCAGTAAATCATTAAAATGTTTAATTTTTTGTTAATTTTGGAGTTTTATATATATCTAAAAAATGAATAAGGGAATATTTACATAAAGTTTGTTCAGATGTAGTTCTTATTCCACTTACTGTAATAATTTGTTAATCTTTATTTAACAATTTGCTAGTTAGGACATACTTTACCTTTGCTTGTTGAATGTCTTGGATGTACTCACCAATTAGTCAAATTGGCCAAATGCATTTATCATTTATACAGGTTTAATTGAACCTAGCAACCAGTGTAGGCCATGATCAGAATGCAAAGATGTGCTTGGTAATCATGGTCTGCATTGGTTGTAAAGACACAATCTATTGCTGTCAGCAAGGTTAGTTAATGCAGAAACAAGCAGGATATTTAGCTTTTGTCTTCATTTTTCCATCTAGGCAGATGATTGCCAGATTCGGTTGATGTGGAACATAAGTGATCATTTGGGCATTAAAAGCTTAGGTCTTACAAGTGCTTGATGCCAGCATGTTTTGTGATTTATTCAAGTTACAAGGTTTTTTTTTTGTCATGTTATGTATGAAACTATTTTTAATGAAGTCAATATTGGTATATTATTATACCTGTTGGTATATACGATCAGGGCCTTAATTTAGGCCCTGATACAGTGTACATTTCAGTCGCTCGTCAGATGTTAAAACATAGTTCTTAGTTGTTTGAGTTACTACCTAAGCAGAAAGTTTTTCTTTTTTTATCAGCTTGTGAGTGTATGAGCTCAGTTACCAGATATTTCATTTCTTGAAATGAATTACATGTAGATTCAGCTTAATGCTTGTAAATGTAATGTATGGAGGTACTTCTGTTACTATTTTTACATTTATTCAGGTCACATGGTTTCTTATATGCCTACTACATATATTCAGGATTTTTGCCTACTATATGTAATCAGGACTTTACCATGTGATAACACAACATTTTCATAGTGTAAGCATAGATGTTTTACTGTGTTACTCGGTTGCTGGTCTAGACCACCTTTGAAGCTGGTTGTAAGTGTGTGAAAAAAGAAATTAAAAAGTTAAAATAATCTTTTTTTTTTAATTGTGATATACAAATAACAGTTAAATCTGAATTCTTGACAGGATCTCTGTAAATGGTCATGTTTGGACCATCTTTCAAATTTTTGTTGCTTTGATAATGTTGGAATTTGTCATATTCTTGATTGGGGGTAATTATAACTGGTTTTAAATTGAATTGAAAGTTCGTTTCAGACCATTTTAAATTTTCAATATTTATATGCTACCATATGTTCAAAAGTATTTCAGAATTAGATATAATTCTTTCAAAAGTTGTTTGCAGTTAATTTCAAAATATACAATACTTACAAAATGTTTTCTTAAACTGTATGTAATTTCATTCAGTTTTATTTATCCTGGACTTTAATTTTACATTTATCATTTGTATATTTCTTATAGAAAAAGAAATGATCTGTCAATATTTTTTCCACAAAAGTGAATGAACAGCTTCAATATTTATTACCACAATGTAATTTTGGCCGTTTAAGACTTATATGACACCTTTTTATTTTGCTTTTATTCTTTTTGTTTTATGTATGTTACATGTATTGATTTCTGTTGTTAAGATATATGTTAGTGCCATGTATATGGTGTGCTTCCCCAGTGTGGGAACAACTATGTGCAATACATTACTATGAGTTCCATTGTTATATCATGCACTTGCTTAAGAGTCATGATAATTTTGTAATAAACATATCGAACTTAATGATAGTTGTATGTTTTTCTTTTTACAACCACAGTAAAAATCCCGATGTAGAAATATAGTACTGGAATTTTAACCTACTAGTGCTGAATTCTTAACCTAGTAAATTATATAGGATTCTGAGCCTAAATATGTAAGATTCTTAACTTACTAATGTTGGATTCTTAACTTATAAATGTTGGATTCTTAAAGTACTATCATTGGATTCTTAACAGAGTAAATTATATCGGATTTTTAGCTTAAAGATGTAAGATTCTTAACTTACTAGTGTTGGAATCCTAACCTATAAGTGTTGGATTATTAGCCTATTACTTTTGAATTCTTAACCAAGTAAATTGTATTGGATTCTTAGCCTTAAGATACAAGATTCTTAACTTACTAATGATGGAATCTTAACCTATAAGTGTTGGATTATTAGCCTATTACTTCTGGATTCTTAACCAAGTAAATTATATTGGATTCTTAGCCTTAAGATACAAGATTCTTAACTTACTAATGATGGAATCTTAACTTATAAGTGTTGGATTATTAGCCTATTACTTCTGGATTCTTAACCAAGTAAATTATATTGGATTCTTAGCCTTAAGATATAAGATTCTTAACTTACTAATAATGGAATCTAAACCGACTACTGTTGGATTCTTAACCTGCTTTTGTTGAATTGTTAGTGTGTTGGATTTTTAACTAAGATTAATGTTATTGTTAACCTACTGTTGATGGATTCTTGATCTTCTACTATTGGGTTCATAACGAAGATAAATTGAATTCTTAAATTGCTATTGATGGATTCCTGACTTAGTTATGATGGATTCTTAACCTACAAGTGTTTGATTCTTTACCTACTAATGTTGGATTTTAACCTACTAGAATTGGATTTTAACTAACTAGCAATACCTCTTGATCTTTCTCGAATTCCTTGAGCTAATTTCACCTTCATTTCGGTCTAAATACTGGCATTTACTCTAAGAAGCAGCCATTGAAAGAAGAAAAACGTACGTTTCTGAATTCGATTTAAAATGAAATACTACAGTTTAAAATATAATTAAATAACAGAAGCTAGTTTTGACAGAATTTCTTTTTCTCTGCAAAGTTAACTGAGATTTGACTTCATCAGACTTAGGACACAATCTTCAGATTTAATGAAGGATAAAGTAATTTATGGTCAAATGATTCTCCCGTTTCATGTTGGTGTCCTGTTTACACGCGAATATTGTCTCCCAAGACACAAATGTTTTTCCATTGCAAACTAACTTAAAACATTTACGTCCACCTTACAGTCTAATGTTACCTTGCCAAAGATCTAGGTCTTGTGAATTATTTTGAATCGAATAGTCGAGTGAGCAATGCTACATTTCATGGAATGGGGGGATGGGGGGTGTTAAAACTTCTCTTGTCTTCTATTGAAGGTTCGTTTGTCCGTTGATTGTGTGGTGTCTGAAAATTCAGTGCAAATCAGCATTGAAAGCGCTAAATGACTGAATGAAAAGCGACCTTAGTTTTAAATTACTAGTACTTGATTTTCACCATTGAGAAGACTTTTGCAACCACAAGTCTTCGACATATAACACCGTTAACGTATCAAACAGAAAGTACAATAAACCTAAGGCAGGTGTGACCAAACTGCCATTTTACTATGACACACGTGCCTTGGAATTCAATCAAACAAGTCGTGTCGTGTGACAAATAGTACATCGATGGATTATAGCGCGTGCTGAGTTTGTACATACCGAGTTTCAAGGTTAAAGGGGGTTGCTGCAAATTACAAAAGCAGATACTGTAGGTTCATCAGAGTACTCTAAACTATGTAACAGTCCTGTGCACGTCATTGACCTTCACCTAGTCTCACTATTTCGCCTCCGAAGGAGAACCCATTTTATAGGCTGATATTTTATAGTTGTTCACCTTCTACGACGTAGAACAACTATAAAATATCAGCCTATAAAATGGGTTCTCCTTCGGAGGCGAAATAGTGAGACTAACCTTCATCTGGTATCTTTTTTCTAGCCGAATTAGTTTTATATTCTTGGGGTTTGTTAATTTTGGAAATCAATATAAAGAAAAAAAGAACACGTGCAAACTGACAAAAATTGGCGTCTTTCCCGTCCGATCCAAGAATTTTCTGGTTTCGGCTCTGAACAATGAGTATTGGCTGTAGTTACGGAACAGACGTCTCATGAAACTTTGTATGTGTGAAGGTCTGCTATGAAAAGTGAATTTAAAATTCGTTCGAATGGTGGTTACAGTAGATATGGCACAGATAAGGTGGTTTAGTGCTTCAAGAAGATGCTCTAAGATTGGCTGAAAAGCTGAAACTTTCTTTATCAGCCAAATGTTTTACGCGAAATAAAATGGGGCAGGGGCGTGTTGAACGCATTGTGCACAAACTGGACGTAAATTGTTTGGTTTCCACCGGTGACAAGAGGCTATAGTGATTTCTCGCTGTCAACATTTCTGGCCAAAGTACTCGTTTCATCTCTGAAAACAGTCATCTAGGAAGATTATTATAACATATAAAGTGTTGCAAGATCTTGCAGTGTTTGTCAAATAATAACTTTTAACAAACTAAACTGTTTTATATATCCAAGCGCACTGGAAGAACCTGCCTACTAGCATAGAATGTAAAACATGTTACACTCGTATTTTTAAAAAAAATTCTAAAAAAAAAACAAACACACACACACACACACACACACACAAACCAAACAGCAACAACTTAAATATAATAAATGCACATGCTTGTCTCGAGCTAACTTGGAATACCTCTGAGGATTAGTTAGATTTACACTGTAAAGAATACGTGAAAGGTTTGATCAAAGACCTAGATCGCAAAAACATCGATTTTTTTTCTTCTTTTTTTTTTCTTTACTGTTTTTTTTCTCGGCGTAACAAGTTGAATATGGTTCCAGACTTCACAGTGAGTCGATGTTTTTCTCAACCTTTTTGACCGAAACATGATTTGAACGGACTACGTTAAAGCATCAGGTTTTACTTTGTATAAGGAATTTATTTATACAAAAATATACATATTAAATGATCGCATAATTTTTTCTAACACCTTGTTGAAGTTTAGAATAACAATGACAAGATAATGTGTTGAGTTAATAGCTGTTTTCGGAGCTAGTTTAAGTCTGAACCGTTATGGAAGGAAATTGACATACTAAAATTAAGTTTGAATTTAAATCAGGTAGTTTAAAAGATTTAATAGTTTTTTTCTTCAATATACCACAATACATTGAAGGAAATTATAAGAATACCGCGTTGTTATCATACAAGATTAATGCATAGATTTGTAGATCGGTTGTAAATATATCATTAACGCTTCATTTAGCTGGTAGTTTGTTGAAAAAAATGTCAGATTTTAAACTGTTGACAATTTGAATCTTAAATGATTGATACGATTGAACCTTGCTGATAAAGCGTTGTATAGGTATATATTTAATTCATTGAATATCTAACAAAACAATAAATTACACGTGCTTACATAACGCTCAAATTGACAATACAGTGCCAAAAAGATCATAGCAAGAAAATATTGATTTTCATCAAACAAGATCATTTTAAATATGATATGATTAGAATCATTGATTAAAATGTCACCTTGATTACATAAGAAGGATATATGTCGGTAAATAGTAAGTAATTTTATATTTTTCTTTCTTAAATATCAGGATTTAGACGGGAGCTTTTGTGAATGGTTATTATAAGACGCTACATTGCATTATTTTACGAAGGAAATGTGCCAAGGACTAGCAATTAAAAGTAAGAAACAGTTTCAGAGTAGTTGAAAATTTGATTCAGTTTCTTTTTATTTCAACCGCAGATCATTGCTTCATTTTATTCAGTGTTTAAATTCCAAACTTAGCATATATTTTTCTGGCTTACGACAGAATAATATTTATACAGCATTTCAGTAATATCAATTTCTACTTTACAAATTAAAAACAGGTAACTCGGTTGATAAAAACGTTCATAGAGGCACAAGTAGTTTTGATTCAATATGTAATGAAAAAAGCATCTTTGTCGCACAGAATACTGACAAAATATCTGTAATACCACCTTGTTTCTGATCTTTAATGTTTTTAATTTGATAGACTGTTAATTTTTATAAGTGCATTGTTCAGATCATCGACGAATACATACTTGCTTCTGACATTCAGTGACTTATGCTCACCTAATGGTATAAATGTGTGTTTTTTTGGACAATTTAATTCAAAAAATATAACTCACACTGTCTATAATGCTCGTTATTATTGACGATGAAATAATCAGTTTAACGAAAATGCATCACCATTCTAATTCTCTCTCTCTCTCTCTCTCTCTCTCTCTCTCTCTCTCTCTGCAATTTGTTCTTTGTGCATAACGGTTATACAGTGTTTTTACTTTATTTACATGTTCAATTATCTATCAGATAGTCATTATTATGGTGGTGGTATATTTGCTTCACAATGACTGTTGCAGTCCTTGGCATAAGGTTGGCTATTAAACTATCATCTCTGCCTTTATTTCATAATGGACCAAATTGTAAACGTGTGCTTATTTTGGGTTTCAGGCAACAAATATATCTAAACTAAGTTTGTAATTAAACCATTGGCAAAATGGTCGCTGTGGTGGCATAAATTATAATCGTTATTGCATTAACATATAGAACACAAAATGCCTTGCATTCTCAGGCTAATCCGAATGTTGCGCCAAGATTCTTTAGAAGCAATAATGTTGCTCTGAAACGGCACTGGTTTACGAAAACATGGATTAATCTATAAAACAGACTTAAGGTATAACGCACACTACAAACTTTTTTCAACCCCTACTGATAACTGAGCTACTTAAAAAAAAATATGCTAACTTATGACAAAAAAAAGACAGTATAAGACACTTTTACTACGAATTTTTCAAGATATGACAAATCTCACAAGACTTACTGGGTCTATAAAGTAAAGAGAAACACATTGGTTTTTTTTCTTATTCTGACCATAAAAACAACAGCGATGAAGTATGTAATCATTCAAAGTGAAAAGACCTATTGACTGCGGACAAAAACACACAAGAAACACAGCCAATGGTGAGAACTAACGAAATGTAATTACAGACATGATACTTATTTACCCCTCCCATTTCATGAGGTGGGAAGGCTATCGAAGTAAACATTAGGATACATCTTGGGCTAGTCTATCGTCATTTTTATTCGTATATTATCTGAACAATCTGGAAAAATATTAAAGACGTTAAAAGGGGAATTTTGAAAATAATAGCACATTTATATTTGAAATCACGGACACCCAATCTTAATAGTTTTAAGGGTTCAGTTGAAATATATGTAAAACGAAAGACACTCTTTTTTTCAAATAGAATTTAATATTTTAAAACCAAAATAAAAACAAAACGCCAAAAACTAAATGAATTGGCTCCAGTGGGGTCTAAAATGAAGCCATGCCTTCCAGTGAAAATGTCTTAATCTTACGCAAATCAATGCAATTAAGTACGCTTCAGAGAGGTGGTGCGATATTTTGCACCTATTACATCAACAGCCTTATGAGTTGCCGCCAAATACATGACAAATAGAGAAATAAAACAATATTTTTCGTAACCTCTACCAAGGGTACATTTTTTGTCGCCTTCGTTTCAATATTGAAGTTAAAAATACAGCTGTTTCATATGATTTATTGCATGCACCCATATATGTACACCTGCTTCATACTGGCAATATTATTTTATGATATCCGTTTGTACAAAAAATGAAGAGAAACACTAGCTTAACTATCTTTGTAATGATTTAGTGTTATCTATCAAATTATCTGTGGCGATAAGTTTTTCTCCACTGCAGGGAATTGTTCAAATAAACAGTCAAGTTGAAAAAGAAATAACTTGTGATGTCTGCCATGGTGGTATTTGCACAAAAGTTGTCGTTTATTTAACTTAGTCAGGTTTTAAAATTCACTGTTTATTTTATTGTAACTAATTACGGTATAAAGTAAATCTACCCTCAACAGAACATAAATAGTAGACTTACGGAACATGAAAAAAAAATGTCCTCTGATTACTGAAAGAATTGGGCATCGGTATTGTGGACCAGACGAAAATACCACAAACAAATTAAAAAGCGTGTTACGACATTCTATGTCTATAATGTGAACTATATATTTTTCAGTAGAATAATATAGTGTATTTCACAATGGAAGAAATCGACAAGAAAAGAGAAACGGAAATTGGAAAACTGAAAGCACAACTGGATGAAGAATTCCACAACAAAGTGAAGCTGGAAGAACAAGATAAGGTGACCTTTTTTCTTTCTTTTTATACTTATAGATTTCTAGGTCTAATTTCAAAGGTTAACTATTAATTGGTAGAATACGGACTGAAATATTTTGTACATCTTGATGTAACAGTAACCAACTCTCACACGAGTGCCTAAATGATATTGTATATACAACGTACTATTTACATTTTAAATATACATGTATTTTTTTCAAATAAAACAAAGGGCGCAGTCTATGTTGCAAAAGGTATCTTCAAAATCTGATGTTAAATGTGTATATCTAACTGTTGAAATTCCCGAATAACTCGCAAAGGTAATTTTAACTAGTAAACGTGTATTTAAAAACTTTAAATTCAGACCAGTCAGATTATGATTTTTTTACCCAGTTACACGTCACTGAATGAGGCAAATTTAAAGATATGTCTTTCCCGAGGAAAATGATATATTGCTTTAAGCCTTTCGCCTCTTTTTTAGTTCAGATAAAGATGTAGGCAGAATTTGATCCAATGACCGTTGGCTAATGATGCTAATGAACAGTATGAAGAGACTCCCCTCTCTAAAAAAAAATAAAATAAAAAAAAGACATTTCGATGCCATGACGCAGTTATCAGAAGTTGAATTTATGTATGTGAAATCAGTCGTGCAGGTGAACGTAATGTTGTCAATATCTATTCCAGGTTGTTTGGGAGCCGAAGATATTGGCTGAAAGACTCAGGAGATCGTCCTCATTTATATGTTGCAACTATCACCAAACAGAGAGCTACAGACCAAAAACTAAAACTGTTACAAGTAGGTTCCTTAAAATAATTTCAGAAATATTACAAACGCCGATGCAAGCAGAAAAAAGATTTTAGTGTTTTTCTGGCATGCACAGATTTTAGTGCTCCTGATTTGTTTTTTCTGTTTACATGACTGTTACTGTTGTACAGATATTGAATAAATATGGTGTTTATGTTAAAAAAACTATACATATATACATATATAATACATCGATTCCCCAAGGAACAAATTATTTCGTAGTTGTTGTTGTTGTTGTTTTTTTGTTGAGACTTCCTTTGCAAAGAACATGTACAAAATATAACAAAAGTCGTTGCCAAAATGCCACATAATTTAACGCTAACAAAATGTAAACCACTGTGATTCCTTTGCAGCAGATCCCTGGCAGTGTCAAAGCCAAGCAATGCGACAGCTCAGTCTGGTATGCACAAACTTTCTATTGTGAAGAAGTTTCTTAACTTCAGTTTTCTGTAAGAAATATTTGTTGCAAGCCTTGGACTTTTTAGCTAAACATATTAATATCGCTATATATGCTCAAGTTTATTTTTAATATATGGGCTGATATCTTGTATGGGAAAGATATTGCCCTCATACATAAATTTCTACATTTTCTGTTCTTACGCACTCCGTTATCCATATTTATAAATGTAAATTTACATTTGAGTTTTCAACTTCATACACGCTCATTTGGTGCAGACAAAATGTACCAGTGTTAGGCCTATGTTAAAACTTAATAGGAATCAGACATCATATTAATTCTAAGAGGAGTTTTGAATTTTATTTCCAGATACCAAGGTTTGGCCCAAAGAAGTTCTATATCAACAATACGAATATTCACTTTATACCAAATAGCTATCTTAGGTAAGAAAGCTAAGCCTTTTCGTACGTGTTCGTCCGCCATGTTTCCACGTACATGCTGCATGTGTTGAGTAAGGTTTGGAATGATTTAGTCGTGTTACACCTATGTCCTAAATAATTGCCCTTCTTGACTTTTTGAGACTTTTTTTCTTTTCTTTTTCATTTGAGACATATTAATTCGCCATATTAATTATATCTCGTGGATTTACTTGAGTTGTCTTTATTTCAGTGGACCCTCCACGCAAGCGCGCGGGTTGTGCTATAATCCGAAAACGGTCACCAGTTTGTGAAGTGACTTGGAACAAATAGTGCTATAGAATATATATTTGTGTGAAAAATGAAATTGAGTAACTGAAATCCGTCTATGGAATAATGGCTATCGGATTTATAGTTGCACTTTCACTGTTATGTTTTTAGAGAATTATATGTTACCTTTGTGAATGTTATAGTTTATATAATTGTTACCTTTGTTAATGTTATAGTTTATTTCATAAAAATATTCTAACGTCTTATTTTTTTTCCAAAGAAAAATTATCATTCTGTAGATTTTGATATTACTATCACATGGAAAATCGTCAATAAGAAAATATATAAGTATTTGGTACAGAGTAAGAGTGGCTACATAACTCTCAAATGGCGAATTGTTTGTGTTTTATAGATTTAAAAGACTTTTTTCTTGTCCAGCTTACTCAATGGACGAATTTGAAATGTCAGCTAGTTATATTCTTTTTGAAATATTTGTTTGTTTGACCAGTTTATCTGTTCATATGTGGGTTTAACTGACGTTATGTAAATAGCCCTATATATATTCTTAATTGAATGTAAATAAACGATATTTATTGACAACACCAAGAATAATGTTGACGCTTTGTCCGACATTTTCAGGTCAGAATCAGATTTAAAACTTGCTGCTGCAACATGTTTTAAGAGCACTTCTTGATTGCTTATCGACAAGAACTGTGGATCTAGCATTCAAATCGAATCTGTCCTTGAAAGTAGTTCTATTCGTATCGAACTACATTTCCTCTTGCGATGGTGGGTTTTAAGAAATGATACGAGTGTGATTAATACGGTTTGATCATGACTAATTTATTTGCACAATAGTACATCGATTATTTAAAATGTATGTAGCAGATGTATAATACAGCTTGCCTATCAGCTGGCTTTTATGGCGACGTGGTAGAAGGTACCCGAGTTCAAACCGAGCTCCGGGGCAGGTGGATTTTTCCGGGTTACATGTATATTTTCGTAAGTGGGGGAGTTTAAGAATAGTTAAACATTTGTATACTTTTTTCAGTTTGCGAAATAAGCCAAAGGTCTGAAATCCGTTGCTCTTTAAATTCTGGTGGAGTTACGAACTTTGCCAGACCACATACCAGGAGAGTTTGTAAGAATTTAGCTTTAATTTAGGTCTTTGTTTTACTGTTCCTGCCTACTGCACTGGATTTGGTGACATGAGCATGAATGATCTGCATCTTTAGGAAAATATCTTGCAGACTGATTACCGGCTAAGCTACACTCATATTGTAAGTTGAGGTCGTTAAGTGAGCAGCTGATAATGTTCATTTATAATACTAATTGGGAACTTTTAAAGCTCTGAAAATCTACTCTATTTTACATTTAAAGAAATGCCGAATCCGAACTACTGTAATCAACAAAGAAATGACCCTGTTATGCTTGCCAGAAGAAGGGAAAGTGATATCAGTGACCCTGTTATACTTGCCAGAAGAAGGAAAAGTTGTATCAGTTTTCAAAATCTCGGACAAATGACTGATTATGTTCTTAGTTATTGTGACCATTTCTTCAAAAAGTACGATGATTGTCCACTGTTTTGTGTTCCTGTATATGACAGGTCTGATTTACTGAGTAAACTTTCGAGTCATGACATCGGTAAAAATTAATTCTTCTA
This sequence comes from Cyclina sinensis, assembly GCA_012932295.1. Taxonomy (NCBI): domain Eukaryota; kingdom Metazoa; phylum Mollusca; class Bivalvia; order Venerida; family Veneridae; genus Cyclina; species Cyclina sinensis. The sequence goes on from JAAONU010000001.1 coordinate 6,770,785, forward strand.
CACATTCCAAATATGGTAGTAACACAACCGTCAAAACAAAACCCGCCCAATTTTATTCATGATTGGTTAACCATATAAGTTCAGCGCCGACAATGTTAGCTCTGCGCATGGGCATATCACAGACACAGCCATGGTTCAAAGAATTGATATTTTTTTCTAAGGCCTTCGTGAAGCATTATAAATTGTATATATACACTGAAACAAACTATACTAGCAAAACAGTAAATAACACCTTTAAGGCGCTGGTTCTCTGTGCGCTAATACTTTGTACTCACTTCTGATCATTCAAATATATCTTTTCACAATAAAATATAACGAAAATAATCCATCCACCTTCTTTTCGGAGCTAATAAACATTATCATTTGAGAAAATGCAGTATCATGCAGTAATATAAAGTTCCTTGAGATCATTATTCGTGTTTTAACAATGACTCTTCTCAATTTCTCTGATACTCGTCATTTGAGAGTAATCCAAATGAATTATTATCTGTGTATAAATATGATAAGAACAATGTCTGAATATATGAATTTATTAACCTTTAGTAACTGTTGAGCAGTGCATGAATGTACAATGCACTGTATCCTGCACTGTTTACTCTTGTTGAGTTAAGATATTGCTTATGTTGCTAGATAACCTAGACACTTTTATGACGGCGACATTGGTTTCCCACACTAACCCTCACCGACATAACATATTAATGCAATTGTATGAAAACAAAAATAAAAAAAGTCTGAGTATTGTCAAACTTTAAATGATTTGCACTGAGCGTGGGGAGGTAGTACCTTTGACATTTCTTCCTTTATTCAAACGTTTACCGCAAATCATAAAGGATCTGTCTGAAGTTTGCTGTCGACAAAACGTTAACTACAAGATTATTTACCATATTTTTTCATGCAAACATGGCCTACCTTTACAGGTGAAGCTTGACCAGTCAACAACACAAGCATATAAACGCCTAATGATTATTAGAGTTACATCTCGTTTTCCTAATAACAACAGAACTAGCAGATAACAAGTCGCGCTTCTTGATAAAACCATCCTAAAATGCTAGTAGTAGCCAGTTTTAGATCTCTCTTCATACTGTAAAAAAAAAGAAACAAACCGTCTTTTATTACATCAGATCATGAGATTGAGATAGACATGATTTCTGAATAATTATTTACGGACTGTTTCTGTCTCTAGCCAGAATTGCCTAAGAGTTACTATACTCACTTCATTCATTGGTTAATACTATATAGCTTGGAGCTTCACATTGTGTACACGTGTTCACTTTCACCAAGATTTTCAGACGAAATTATTAAAAAGAGCCAGGACTGTCGAGTTTTGCACCAATAATAAGATGTCACAAACATTACTTTGCATGGTCAGTTACCGTATCCTGTATGAGATATCTATATTTTCACGAAATGAATTCATTTTTTCTCAAGAATTTTGATGAGTGATACTCGTAAAAGTCGCTATATGTGCAAAGTTGTTTTCCAAAAAAAAAATAAAATAAAAAAAAATAATAATAAAATAAAAAACCCTGACATTACTATTACTACATGCATGATTAAAAAACTCCCTTCTGTTTCTGTGCATGTATGTATTGTGTATATTTGTATCCTGAATGTTTTATATTTTTGTAATCCCTCGTGTAACATGCTTTAGCTTTGTGTCATACTTTTTTTTTGCTATGTTGTCTCTCTTAAATATTTCAAGATGTGTTCTGTGTAGTCTTTATAAAATAGAAATATTTGATCTTAAGTATTTTATGCTTATATTTGTGCATGTAGATTTAGGCTTTCTTGTTTGTTCACAATTTCATTTTTTATATTTGTGTTTTCTCTTTCCCTTAATATTTATTTAATCAGACGTAAAGTTTTAACAATCTAGTTTTTCTTGTTGTTTTTTTTTTAACTTCTAATGTGGCTATCTATTTATGATCTATTACTCAAGGCTAGATATACTGTAGTAATCTGGCTTATCAGCTCAATTTGGGACACCCATCCAAGTACTAACCATGGATAACGTTGCTTAACTTAGCAAACATTCCAAACACTCCAACCATGCTGCTAAGAGCTAGCTCAACAGCGAAACTGTTGGAAATGCTTTATATACCCGGTGTCCACTACACTCCTCCCCTCTTTAACCTTTCGGAGCCGGGCATCTCCTGTACAACTTCCTACAGAGAGAGCTAGCTCAACAGCGAAACTCTTGGAAATGCTTTATATACCCGGTGTCCACTACAATCCTCCCCTCTTTAACCTTTCGGAGCCGGGCATCCCCTGTACAACTTCCTACAGAGACCGCATTCCGCTCCAACCTTGCAAAGGACTCAACTCCACCCTGCAATCCCAGTGCACTCAGGCACTAACCAAGGTAAAGAGCCGGCGAAGCTTCGTGGAATTACCGTTGCCATCAATGTAGTATATAACTAACCTGGCCTATGAGCTCAGTTTGGGACCCAAGTACTTACCAAGGATAACGCTGCTTAACTTAGCAAACGTTCCAGACACTCCAACAATGTCGCTAGAGAGCTAGCCCAACAGCGAGACTGTTGGAAATGCCTTATATACCTGGTGTCCACTACAATACTTTGTTACTGGTACTCTTTCTTTGTCGAAAAATAGCCCATGAGCTTATGTTATTGTTATTAATATCAGACAGTTAATATATTTTCCTGCGTATTCTAAGAGTCAATATTCTGCACACACAGTAAATAATTGACATCCGCCTCAGTGTGACACGGAACAAGACGGGAACACTATCGAGAAACAGATTTAAACGATCCGGAAGATTGATGGCGTCACTTCCTCTAATTTTGTGATGACATGTTGTGCAAAGAACTTTCGTAATTAATATATTTGGGTAAGGATTTGCACCACTGCTGATAAATTGCAAACGTTTTCATCATATTTTAGCTTTAATAACAAAAACACTTTGTATCGCACAGGTAAAGATCAACGATCTGCCGAAGAATGATGAAGTTTTCTGTTGATAAAATATTGAGACATCTGTTTGGACTTACAAAGTTTATTTGCGATTACTAATTGGATATCTGTATGTCATTAAGTAGATTCGTACTGCAGTTATATTTTAACATTTTTCATTATTCATTACGGTATTGTTAGCACCAACTATCTTCTTGTTTTCCTGACTGCCTGTAGTGGCTTTAGGTTGTAGCTGAAATCTTTCTAAATTTGCTAAAATATTATCAGAATTATAATTGCTTCTATTTGCTGTGTATCAATCAATATATAAGTAAGATAAATTGTTGTTCTGCTTTGGCTCAAGCTGAACCTGTAAATGTTTTGACCTGTATTAATTATAACACCAAAGCTTTCCGATATCGGTGTACCCTGGATTTCTCAAAGTCTGCAAATGAATTTTAAAGTATATACTAGCTTAAGGTCTTCGGCATAACTGGGTTTATACTGTGACAGAATGTGAATGCTAAAGATAAGGGTATAAGGAAAGTATGGAAAGCCGCAGTACACCCCCGAATGACAACTATAATTTCCTATATAAATCTTATTGCGTTATACTACGTGGTTTTTTTCCAATAAAAGTCGATGAAGAAGTATCCTGTCACTTTGTTATACTTCGTGCTACCGTAAATTTTGACGAAGGAGTATCTCAAGTACAATAGTATAACACCATCCATTGTTTTGTTCAACGAAGGTGTATCTTCTATGGAAAGCCGCAGTACACCCCCGAATGACAACTATAATTTCCTATATAAATCTTATTGCGTTATACTACGTCGTTTTTTTCCAATAAAAGTCGATGAAGAAGTATCCTGTCACTTTGTTATACTTCGTGCTACCGTAAATTTTGACGAAGGAGTATCTCAAGTACAAGAGTATAACACCATCCATTGTTTTGTTCAACGAAGGTGTATCTTCACAATACACCAACGCTTCTTTTATACTCCGCCGAATTTTAAAGTTGCGAAGCATCATCATACTATAATACATCGTCGTATATATGTAACGTTGTTGTATTTTACTTCGTCGAAACTTTCTGTCGGTGGAGAAGTAACAATCCAATCAGAATACTTCACTGTGATTTTATCTTATAATCAGAATACTTCGCCGTTTTTTTCCACCATCCAATCAAAATACTTCGCAAATTTCCATAACCCAATCAGAATACTCTGCCGTTTTTTAACAGCGAAGTATATAATCATGATATCGCAAGAAACGTTACCTCGAGGGATTTTGCGATAGACCGGCGGAAGGAGCCGATTTGTTCACCGGAAGTAATTCACCGGAAGTATTGACTTTTGGCAGTAATAAGTTATACACAAAATATAAATTTTTAAAATTATCTAGGTATCCCTTTGCCAGTGTTGCAACTCGGCGACTTGAATACTAGTATTAAACAAAATCTCTGCATCAGCAATTTGGTGCAATTTTGAATGCTTAAAAAAGTCTATAAAGCTTTAAACTCTTTAAATTTTGTAAAATGTTTCTGTTAAACAGTGATTACCTCTAGATACGCTTAAACTTACAGTTACTGGTCTCTGACTTGCACTGAGTGATAATCAACTTGACGGTGCTTAGAGCTAATAAATTCGTTCAAATTATCCTACGATAAACAAAAACAATTCTCTGCGAATTTCGTAAAATCCCCCGTGGTAACGTTTCTTGCGATATCAATACTTTATTCTTCGCTGTATTAAAAAAGGTGGAGTATTCATATTGGATGAAGGGGAAAAAAGCGAAGTATTTTGATTGGATGGATATTTCTCCACCGATAGTAAAGTTCAAGGTATTATGATTCGACAAAGTAAAATAGAACAGCGTTTAAAATACGACGATGTATTATAATATGATGATGCTTCGACATAAAAAAAATTCGGCGGAGAATTATATGAAGATACTACTACGTTGAAAAAGAAACGGATGTTGTTGTACTATTGTACTTGAGATACTCCTTCGTCAAAATTTTCGGTAGCACGGAGTATAACAAAATGACAGGATACTTCTTCATCGACATTTATTGGAAAAAAACGACGTAGTATAAGGCAATAAGATTTATATAGGAAATTATAGTTGTCATTCGGGGGTGTACTGCGGCTTTCCATAGGAAAGTCCACCAGTAATCATGCCAGGAATCTGCTTCAAAGAGCAAACCATGGAGTAAAGGGAAGCATATCCAGATAAAATTATGTATAAACTTTCAATAAACCAATTATCAACAAATTAAAAACTAATTTTGAACACAAAATAGCTTAAAATTTCCGACATGTTTAAAATTCAGCACTCTGCCGTCATCTTGTCAAAATGTTTGACCACTAGATTGACCTTAACGTGTTCATCAGTGCGGATGGTTAAGAAAACAATACCATGTGCATTAAAGAAAACCCGCAGCATTTGTTTACAAGTATCCGAGAGAATTATCATTATAGTGCCAAAACAAAGATCAAATGCTTTCTGTGACACCTGTCACTTGTCATTTTTATACATGTATAGTTTCAGTACAGTACGTGCCAGGAGGAACTCTCGTTTTCCTCGAGGTCATCACGGACTACCCATTCCTTAAAACGCGACCAAATCCGCCGCATTTCGAGGATGACCGCGGACATGGTCACCAAATATTGCGGCGGACGTCCGCTAAATGTTTCCGCGAACTTTTTCACAGGTAAGAATTGACGTATCGAGGCTCACAAAGTTCCAGATTACACGCATTTCGGCGAATTTTACGCTTTAAAATATCATTTGAATGTATAAAACTCTCATAAAATTCTCATTCTGATGCATTTGTTTATGAATGCTCGTATTCGTTAACGGAAGGAATGACAATTCAAAACAGAAAGTAATTGCTTCTTGGAACAGCTGACCCTATTTTCAGAAAATAATTTGACTGGTTTTCGATTTACACGTGTTAAAACTGCTTTCCTATATTTAAAGAAAACATGCAACATGTAAACCCTACTGCGACATCTGTATCGTTTATGCACTTGACAAAATTATTGATCGATTTTGCTATACAGTACGCGCCAGGAGGAACTCACATTTTCCGCTTTATTTCGCGGACGCGGAAAAAAATATCCGCCGCAACATCGAGGAAAAAACGGATTTACACATAAACCTACACAGCAAACGTATGAGAAATTTTGGTTTTAATTTTACCAAATGTCACATAATTGGCAGACGTAAAATGCACAGTTTCATTATGGTCATTTCATTAAATGTTCAGCTTATCCAGGTGAGTTATGACTCTAATTATTTTCGCGCTGGTCGTCAAATATCGCCGAGATATTTCGCGATGTCGAGACATCGAGGAAATCCGGTTTTTTCCTCGATGTTGCTGCGGATATTTTTTTCCGCGTCCGCGAAATAAAGGGGAAAATGTGAGTTCCTCCTGGCGCGTACTGTACCTTGATACCCAGGTGGTATTAAGCAAAGTTTTTTTACAATGAAGTCTAAAAAAAGTCATGTCTGTTTACTAAGCAGTTCGTGCAGTATACAAGATCTCACAAAGCTGCGTTTATACGTATAATTTTTGCTAATATGTACAGTACATGCAGCGCGGACTTTGACGTTGTTAACAATGTGGCGGGGGGGGCGATATTGTCTCTGGGTGGCCAGTCGCGGTGGACTGAACACATTAAATTTCGGGTGTCCGCTAAAATGACCACCGCGACTACTGCCGAGGGGTGTGATCACCGTGTGTCGCGCTGGTAGAACACCATGTGTCCCCGCGATATTTTGACTCGGAGATTATTGCATTTAAACATACTGTGCGTACAGAACATGTACGTGATTTTCTTTTTACTCATAATTATTTTACTAACATGTATTTTGTGGCCAACTTTAGTTGGTCAGATTAAAAGCAAATTTTCAAATACTATGCGGTGTAGGTTTATTGAGTTTTTGTTTTCGGAATTTTTGAAAAATGCTTGTTATTATAAAGCCAAATCGATCAATAATTTTGCCAAACGCCTAGACGATACAGATGTCGAAAGCAGTTAAACACATGTTGATTCATTTTTCTGAAAATATGATCAACTGTTTCCGGAAGTAACTGCTTTGAATTGCCTTTTTTACGTAAACAAATAGGAGCGTTCGTACACAAATGCATCAGAATTAGAGTGGATTTGTTCGATTTTTGACTGTTTAAATTAGATCTATTAACTTTTCGCAGTTTGATTATAATTTGTAATTTATTTGTGTGTAATTTATTTGCAAGTGGATTAACACAAGCTCGGCACCGATTGAAGACTTTAAAATATATTAATTGCAGCAATTAAAGTTAATTAACAAGATGTCATGTAGATGTGTTAATCTATTCATTATCAGCTGTTTCTTTTCTACAAATACCCTCAATCATACAACCAAACATCAAACGTCAACAAACAAAAGTTAAACCGGGTGGAGTATTAAAAAGAAAAAGAATCAAATTCAACTGGTAATAATTACGTGTACTTTGTAACTCATCTGAAAAAAAAACAAATTTTGGGAAAGTAAAATTGTGTTGTGACATCATTTTTTCGGACATTGCAAACCCCCGTGATCCATGTCCCGGTACTGAACACTGTGAACGGCTGCGCTGACCACCGCATTTTATACAAAGAACACTCGAAGCGGTGGTCATTTTGGTCCTCAACGCAGACAGTAAAATTGCGGGGACAGGTGTTCGTTGTCAAAGTCCGCGCTGCATGTACTGTATTCAACTGGTTCTCTGCTTGTTGGTTTCAGTTTTGTTATGAATTAAATATATTGTGTTTTTTTTTGTTTTTTTTTTTTTTTTTGGTTTTTAGCTCACCTGAGCCTGTGGCTCATGGTGAGCTATTGTGACCGGACTTTGTCCGTCGTCCATCAACAATTTCATTCAAATGACATCTCCTCTGAAACCTCTGGGCCAAATTTGATGAAACTTGCCTGGGATGTTCCTTGCATGAAGCACTACCAAAGTTGTTCAAAGAATTCAATTCCATCAAGAACTCTGGCTGCTATGGCAACTTAAAGGAAAAACTTTGAAAATCTTCTTGTCTGAAACCACAAGGCCCTGAGCCTTAAGATTTGGTATGTAGCATTGTCTATTGGACCTCTATCAAGTTTGTTCAAATTATGCCCCTGGGGTCAAATTTGGCCCCACCATGGGGGTCAATTGATTTTACATAGGCTTATATAGTGAAACTTTGAAAATATTCTTGTCTGAAACCTCAAGGCCCTGAGCTTTAAGATTTGTTATGGGACATTGTCTAGTGAACCTCTACCAAGTTTGTTCAAATTATGCCCCTGGGGTCAAATTTGGCCCCATTCTTGGGGTCAACTGATTTAACATAGTGGAACTTTAAAAATCTTCTTGTCTGAAACCACAAGGCCCTGAGCCTTAAGATTTGGTATGTAGCAATGTTGTGTGGACCTCTACCAAGTTTGTTCAAATTAAGCCTCTGGGGTCAAATTTGGCCCCTCCCTGGGGGTCAATGGATTTTACATAAGCTTATATAGTAAAACTTTAAAAATCTTCTTGTTTGTATAAAATATGAGGTTTTTGAATATCTTCAATTAGAAAATGTAATGTTGCATCTGATATTTGCTTAACGGTAGACCCTCAAGCAAAGTACTCAGGTGAGCGATCCAGGGCCATCATGACCCTCTTGTTTTTTTTAAGAATTGAAATAAAACTCTGTGATGCTGCAAGTACCAGTATCAAACCTTTAACTGTATAGTCAAGAGTGTAGAAATTTTAATATATCATAATTATGTTAACAGTTTATTGAATAGATTTTGATATTAGATAAACAGTATTGAACAGTTATGTGTCTATTATTGTAGTGATAAAAATATAAGCTCATGGAGACCACTGATTGTCAAGAAGCATGTCCTCATGTTCATACTTCGACCCTAGGTTGTTTTTCTTTGACACCACTGAATTTCATTTTGATCTCTGAAAATTTCAGTCAGGGATCATTGAGTCCAGGTGTCATTGACCCCTGAAAAAGAAAACTATTGAAATTCTTGAATATATATCTATTATATCATGCAGTTACCACTAGTGGATCCAGGTGGGGGCGCACCCAGCGTGCTCCCCCCTAAAATCCCGGACCATAGGTGTTATAGTAGGTCTATTTTGAATATGTCTTTAAATAATGTATACTTTATTGTTCAACATTGAATTGAATTATCAGAAGCGGTTCAAGCCTATGTGATATTGTCAAATCGGTATACTCTAGCATAACCACAACCGTTGAAATGAGGTAGAAAAGGGAGACAAATTGGGCCAAACATTTTGCGCCCCCCCTAACCTGAAATCTTGGAACCGCCCCTGGTTATCAGACTAAGTTAGTGGCCATTTCAGCTTTATAATCTGACAAGTTATAATAACATAAAAACAGATCACGACATGTTTATTTGTTTGAAAACATGTTTTGACCATTTTTTGTAGAGTTAACAAAACTAGTTGTGAAATAATCATTGTGTGAAAGGAGCTACAAAAATTATATCAGAAAGTCCTCCACTTACCTGTTTTTTGTTTTGTTTTTGAAAGTACATGTATTATATCAGTGATGACCCTGCCAAGCACAAAATGTGCTCATCATTTTCTCAGATCATGTCAGATTATTTGTCCTAGTTGTGGTGGGCACAGATGTGAAAAATAATGGTGCAAAGTTTATGCTTCTTTAAAGCACTGTGTAGATCATGTATGATAATACTTTGTAAGGACTAGGAAAATCACATTTATAAATACTTAACTGTACAAATTTTTGTACTAAATTAAAATTGAAATAAGCCTGTCCCAAAAAGACAACATTTCCAGTTGTTCAGTCTTTCTAATCTTTCAGTTAATTTTCCATTGCAGATCAGGAGTATAATGTGAACAAGTGTCATTTTCTTCAAAATACCATATACTAGGTAGACAGTTCAACTTGTGAAAATGATTGAGAGAACAGCATAATTTACAGTGTTACAACCATTATAAATATCTATTTGGAATATTGTGTGAATAATTCAATAAAGTTTGATCGTAAAAAGAGATTGAAAAGAACTACAACCAAATATGGCAGGAGCGCTGGAGAATGGCATGGAGATGTTGACAGGCCATGGCACTGGCACTAATGAGCCAATGGAAAATGGTGGCAACTTGTTTGCTCCAGATAATGATGTGGAAATGGATGTGCCAAACATCACAATGAAGGTAGGTCAATGTATATTGATTGTTTAATAACATCCACGTTATCAAAAAACTGGATCAAAGATTTTCCAGTGATCCATGTCTATTAGAAAATTGGCCAGTTGTTTATGAATTGCATGATCTTTTTTGTGTCTATCTGACGTATCTGGAATATTGTTGAAGTGGGTCACACATGACAAAACAAGTGATGTTTAAATGTACAAGCTGTATAATTTCTGGAACAAGGAAAAAATCGGTCCATTTTTGACTGTTCTATCTAAAGAAAAGTTATGAGCTGAATATTACCCTTTATGTGGAAAAAGAGGTTTGTCTTCCCATTTGTCCTTTTCTTACTGAGTCATATGCTTCATAGAATGAATCGATAATTTTGCCTGAAATAGTCAATATTTTCCTTTCTGTATTTCAAATAGACTGCCCTGGTGAGCCCTAGCAGCGAAGAATATGAGTACATACTGGAAACTATCAAAGAACAGGTAGAAGAAGGTCAAGGGGAGACAATCTATGAACTTGGCACTGGAGGTATGTTTATTCTTTCTGTTACATGCTCTGCCTGTTGCATTATTAAAGATTGAAAAGCAAGGCAAAGTAAAGGAATGAATTTATGTCGGTAATAAATAATGTAATTAATTGTTCAAACTTGCAAAGACATGAGTGTTGCAATGTTTGTGGTAGTTGCCAATTCATTGTGCAGTGAGTATGTTCATTTTGTCATAAAAAGACAGGACCCTTTTTTCTGCATGAACATGTGTAGTTCAGGAAGTAATAATGTTTCCCAGTGATTTGGTTTTTAATGATGTGAAAGAGCTTTTTGTTCTGGTAAACTGATGAAAACATTGATCTTTCTCTTTGTAATGTTAAGGGGTCAGTTATAAAGCACAATAATAAAATAATGAAAGAGTCAGAACATAAATCATATAAATGTTTTATGAGCTCGTTTCATGTACATGTCATTTATTAACAGCTGACACTTGTATTTCGTTAAAGTAATTGAAGGGCACTTCAAAAAGTTCCGTAATTGGTATACTAAGGATTCTAATGAATTGATAGTTTAGAACGTGAATACATGGCATATATTAATAAGTACTTTGTTCTAGTAGAATGAATGACATGTGGCAAATACTTACCAAATGATTTATCTGAAAGACTTAGAGGTTCTGACATTAGCACATAAAAAATTCATCAGTTTTAAAAATGAATTTTTATTTCAGTTGGTATAAAATTAGAGAAAAAAAGCTACTTTTGTGAGCTAAAAATAAATTCTTTACACTTTGTTAATGAGAATTTGGGAATTAGGTAATTGTTATAAGGTTCTAACATAAAAGCCTGGTAAACCTTTAGACAAGTGTACAAAAACTGTCTTTCACTACTTGATTGTTCTAAATAATAATAAATAAATGATTAAAATTAATGCTGAATGCTAATCCTTTCACAAATGGCATATCATTGTTTATTAACTTGTACTGAATGAAAAATTGTTGCTTTTATATGATAGTAGGTAATAAACCTGTTTTATGGATTTCAGAGGGAGATGCACCAGGTTTGAAGGAGGAAGATATGCAGGCATCTGTAGCCACATTGAAGAGTATAGCTGAGACATTAGACTATGAGATTGTACAGCTAAGGGAGAGACATGAGAAAGAAGGGCTGGTCAGTGAGTTCTTGCTGAGGAAAAAGCTCGATATTCAGGATTTTATGGAAATTAGGTACCCAAAGTCAGATCACTTTTAACCCTGAACATGCTGAAATTTTGTAATGGATTTGCCCAGCTTTGAAATTTGAACAGTCCATTCAAGTTTAAGGGATTTCAGTATCAAAGTACAAAAATTGAGTTACCAACAGTATAGAGCCTGGTCAGACTGCACGGATGTGCAGGTTGGCCTGGCTCTATACTGGTGGCAAAGGCTTATCACTTTCAGTTCTAGCAGGTTAAGGGTTAATAAACTGAATATTATTTACTGCTCCTTGAAAAAGCATGAGAATTTAAATGCAGTTTCACAGTTTTGATAAAGGAGGTGTCTAACTCTTTTTTTGCATTTCTCCACTTAATGTTTTGTTAATCATATTACAAGGGAATTAATTTTTACAATGCATCATTTTCAAAATTTGGTAAAAAGATAAGTAATCAGTAGAAGTTTATTCTTGTATTCATTTGAGGTCCTAACTTTATGATAGTGACATTGTTGTTTTTATTGATATTCTTGAAAAAGGTTTTGTTACAGATTTCAAAATTAAAAAGGGTTTGGAGGCCTTCTAAAATAAAATGGTATAATTTTTCACAGAGTTGCTGTAGTTGGGAATGTAGATGCTGGTAAGAGCACATTACTTGGTGTATTAACACACGGAGAGCTGGATAATGGACGTGGTCTCGCTCGAATGAAACTTTTCCGACACAAACATGAAATGGAATCAGGGCGAACAAGCAGTGTTGGCAATGATATCCTTGGATTTGATGCAGGTGGCAATGTGGTTAACAAGTCAGACCATGGTCATCTGGATTGGGTGAAAATCTGTGAACAGTCTGCTAAGGTGAAACAGTAGTCTTGTGAGATTGTTATGAACTGTCAGTAGTTAAGTGAGATGCTATGAAAAAGTAATTTGAGATTGATAAGCATGTAATGGAAAGTTTGCAAGTAACATTTTTTACCTGTTATTTACATGAAATGATTCTTCATAAAAGTCACACTGTTTAGATAATAAACATTGTATTTCAGGTGATAACATTTATAGATCTGGCAGGGCACGAGAAATACTTGAAGACAACAGTGTTTGGCATGACAGGGCATGCACCAGACTTTGCCATGCTTATGGTAGGTTTCTGAAAATGCAGAAATGTTAATTTATTCCCTGCAGTTACTATTAGTAGTATGAAGGAAATAAAAAGAATGTTCAAAGGAGCATTTCACACCATTTGCACTTTTCAGGGTATGGTTATTGCATAATTTTTGTTTTTGTCTTTTCTTATTTCTTGTGTGAGTGAATAATTAATCCAGATACTTGTAAAAGAAAAAAATGTTTCCTGGGTTATTTATGGGAAATTTTCAGCTTGGATGCAAGTGTTATGGTTTGCTTAAATGCCAGTTGACAGTTTAAGTTACTGTGACATTCAGTTTATAAATGTACATGTGTGCCAATGGAAAAGATATATTTTGTGCTGTGTTAAAAGCTTGTTTTTGTCAATAGAGTGGTTACATAACATGAATGTGATAAAAATTACATTTTCATATACAAAAATACTTTTAAAATTTTTTTTTTAGAAAGCTACACATGATAAAAAATAATGTGCCATTCCTGTAAATGTCACTTAAGCTGTAACAGAGGTTTTGTTTTATGAAATTGTCCTAAGAGTTTGAAGACTTAAATGACTGTTTTTTGTATCAAAGACTGCATGATTATCTTGTATTCTCAATAACAAGTTTTATTTGTTTCTAGTTAAATAGCAAAGCTGAAGTGTAGTAGACATTTTGTTTCCACCAGCCTTCCAATTTAAATGATTTTCATTTATACATTCATAAACATACATTTTTGATCTCTTTTAAATAGGTTGGAGCCAATGCTGGTATCATAGGTATGACAAAGGAGCACCTTGGTCTGGCTTTGGCACTGCAGGTTCCTGTGTTTGTTGTTGTCACCAAGATTGACATGTGTCCTGCAAATGTTCTAGAGGACACACTGAAGTTATTACAGAGGATTCTCAAGTCTCCAGGCTGTAGAAAAATGCCACTTCTAGTCCAGAACAAAGATGATGTGGTCTGTTCAGCGACTAACTTTTCATCAGAGAGGTAATTGTATCTGTTTAGTTGTGTTTCATGTTGAAAAAAGTTAAAGAAGTTTCACATTAAAGTTACCAAATGAGAATGCCATAATTACCCTCATATGTACCCATGTGTATTGACTCACTGTGTTAATAGCCTTCCTCTTACTATTTTAAGTAATGTACTGCTTGAACAGCTTTAGAAAATTTACTTGAGTTTGCAGTTCTTTAATTAATTCAAGGCTATAATTGTGTGTAAATGTATAATCAGCAAATTTATTTTTGGTGTCGTTCCTTTCAGAATGTGTCCTATATTCCAAGTTTCTAATGTGAGTGGGGAAAATATGGACTTGTTGAAAATGTTTCTAAATTTATTGTCAACACGAGTGCGGTGTAACTTAGGAAGTCCAGCAGAGTTTCAGATTGATGACACATTTTCAGTACCAGGTGTCGGTACTGTTGTGTCGGGCACTTTACTACAAGGGTATGTTAAACTCAATGACACACTGATGTTAGGGCCAGATCCCTTGGGTCAGTTTCAGCCAATGGTGATTAAGAGTATCCACAGGAAGAGGATGCCTGTGAAGGAAGTTAGAGGTGGCCAGACTGCATCATTTGCTCTGAAAAAGGTCAATTTCATTTCCTATTTTCACAATATTAATATTAATCATTACATTTTGAGAATATCTAAAAATTTGATAAATGGCCATGGCTTGATCTGGAAGTTATGCCCTAAAACAAAAAGCCAGAGAGAAGCAAAAGTGAGAAAGAAAATAAACATTTTGATAAATTTGATACTTGCTTTGATTTTAGGTTCATAGTTTTAAGTCCTAGTGATATTCTGACCTAATGTTTTGTTCAAGAAAATGACTTATTGCTTACCTTATGAGGAAAAAATCATTTTAGTTAAATGGCTTCTATTGGCATGATAAAGTTTTATCACACACAGGAGAAGGAAATTTCTTGGCTTATAAATGAAAGTAAGAGATATATGAGGATTGGCTTCTAAACATGTAACTTTAAGACTTTTGTAGTATATCACCTAAACAGGTAGCCTTAACTGAAAGCGTTCCAGAATAAAAGAACTTGAAATAATAATGAAGTATGTCGATTTCAGATCAAGAGGTCATCGATACGCAAAGGTATGGTAATGGTTTCTCCAAAGTTAAATCCACAGGCATGCTGGGAATTTGAAGGAGAGATTCTGGTCCTACATCATCCTACCACCATTAGTATAAAATACCAAGCCATGGGTAAGACAGCTTTCATTTCTTTATAACAACTACTGTATGAGTACTGGTTTGAAACTGAAGTAGCAGTCATTAAGCAGTATTAATATAATTTCAAAGAACTTTCTCCTTAGAGTATGTAAAACATATAGCTTTAAAATAATTCATGTTTAAATGAACTGCTAAAACTACGTAAGATTTTAATGCCTAAATTTTTAAATTGGTAAAAGTTCACATTTGGCCAACAAATTCTAAAACACTTTTGTGACTCCCTTTCTTTGATTTAAATTGTGAAGAAACGCATGAATATGAACAAATGCATATTCACAATAATTATAGTGCCTGTAATCATTAGAGGTGTAAAGTTTTGTTCACTTTGATTATAATGTATAGATACCTGTATAGATTGACACTAATTATAATGTGTAGATACTTAAAAAGATTGACTAGAACCTACCAAAACTAAATACTAAAGAAACTGTTTCTTTGGATGGTAGAATGTCCATGACATCAGAGTGAATCATTGATAATAGCATTAGGTTACCAGTATTCATTAGGAGTATTATAGAAAAGTACGAATTAGAATGATCCTTGCTCTTCTAATCCATGGCACAGATGTTATAGATTATTGGCAGTCTGTAGTTGATTGCCTTAGTGTTTTATTTCATCCATAATATTAATGGAATTAGAAACTGATACTTCTGACTGGACATCAATTTCTTTCAGGCTTATCTCTGATTAAGAAATATCATTCTGTAAGGAAAAAAGAAGTTAGGTATATTATGATTTATCTCCCTTCAATCATCTACTTAATTATTGCCTTTTCAGTTCATGTAGGGAGTGTGAGGCAAACAGCAACAATAATCCACATGACCAAAGAACATTTACGGACAGGTGATAAAGCCATTGTAAGGTTTAGGTTTATAAAGAATCCGGAATATCTGAGGCCAGATATGAGAATGGTATTCCGTGAAGGACGGACAAAAGCTATTGGTACAATCACAAAGTTGTACCCACATGTGCGGGCTGTGGCCCAAAATACGCGGCAACAGAGAGCGCAGAAGAAAGCACAGGAGGCTGGGCATGGAGGCTCTAGGATGCCTCAGAATGAACCTCAAAAACCATCAAAGAAAAGGCGTGGTACAAAAAAGAAATTGACAGATTATCTTGATATGAAAGAAAATGATCAAGACCCAGTACCCCCAGAGACATAGAAGATCCAGAGTGTGCTGTAATCTATAATGATGATCAAATAGAAAAACAAAATGATAGCCGTATCTTCATCAGTTTTGGATTCAATTCAGTGTTGTAGATCTTATACTTCCTCTCCAAAAATGTCACGTCTCAAATTTCCTGAAATTGTTGGAGTGATTGCAGAAAAACTTGCATTGTTCATGAAATTCCAAAAGGCTTATGTCAGGGACAAATAATGACTCATGTGTTTGAAACCTGCAGTTTCTTCTGTCATAATTTGTGTCATGCATGATTAACCAAAGCAAACCTACCTTCTTAGTAAATATTTTACAGTGACTCATAAATGACTGCTTTCATGTTTAAATGACCTATTTATGTCAGCATAGCCTGGTAATGTTTTCACTTCAAAAGGAAAATGTATTTTTTAGATTTTTAGTAACTGCTTTACAGCTTTTTAATGTCATTTTAAATGATCTCCTCCAGAATTTTTAAATCAGGAATAAATTTTCTCTTCTTAAAGGCAGTATTTGTCAGTATTTCATCACAAAATCATCAGTTTGTTTCAGAATTAGTATAGTTCGTTTATAACTTGTTTCTACCTTTCTTGGACATACTTTCATGTATTTGTGTCTGTTTTTGGATCTTTGACAAATGTATTAAAAGAAATTGTTTTTTGTTGTTTTTTTTCAATTAGATTTTTTGGCAGAAAATTTACATGAACCCTATATTCATGTGATTGTATAGTCGTTACCTAAGTAGCAAAAGTTGTTGAAAAAAAATGTTAGTTGTCTAACCTACGATGTATTTAATATGTTTTCACTCCTAGTTGTAGCACTTTCTAGTGTGTTTTTAATACTGGTAGTTGTAAATGGTACAGATTTTTTAAATGCTAAGTACCTGTAAGGCTATAGCAAAGTTTTAATAAAGTATTTGAGTTGTTTTAAGATGTTTCTTTACCCCACAAAAATGTCTTTTCAGTAAATTTGTATTTAGTTTTACAGTGACTGGTGTCTAGAACCTAAAGGCATTGATTCCTGTTTATGCTCAGTGGTCAAGGTCACATTTTCTTAATTGGTCATTACTTCTTACTTTCTAACTGCCATTTAGTGCATTTTTGAAAATATGGCTGCAGTGGCATTACCCATAATAAAGTATATTTTCATTTTCTGCCATGTTGCAATATTTTTTTTTGTACTTGAAAAAATGTCCAAAAACATGATAAAATGCATTAAGTTGTTTTTGATAAATAAAAGTTTTTGATGAAGCTGTTCTTTATTTCTTTAGACCATGGAGAAGATATGTGCGTATACCTGAGTATTACTAAAAGTTTTTATGTAAATATTGTCGATCTAAGTCATAGGGTCATTGGTATGCATGCAAGAAATGCAGACCCTAAGTTTCCATTTGGATTTCTTTGAAATTACTAGAATTTAGGCTCGTCTACCTACTAATAATCATTCTTTTACCGTTAAAGTATTTTAATTAGTAGAAAGAAATGCCCCAAGTTGTACTTGGATTATTGCAGGAATATCAGATTAAGTAATACATGTAACTAAACACATGAAGTAATGTAGAAGGCATCTTTCTGTGGTGTGAAATGTTGCATCTTGTCAATCTAATTTCGGTTGTATTTACAAGTATAATACTAAATAGTTTTAGCCTAAGTGTGATAAAAACTTTGCAAGCTTATTTAAATCACTGTTGAGTCATTATTCCAGATGAAACTAATTGTGTGAAAGAAGAACAAGTAATGCTCATTACGGGTACCCATTCACAGCTGGTACTCATTCATTACTGGTACCCATCCACATCTTTTAGAACTGAGGCATATGCGGTGTTATTGTCTTTGCCCAAGAAAAACACCCCATTCCCTGATCAGGGAAGGTCACTGCTTGAACTTTGAGGATTTCAAGCAGTGACCTTCAAAGCCAATAAATGTACTAACCATTGACCAGTATAGGAGTAGTGTTCCAGCATAGTCATGAACTTACATTCAACAAGAATGTGAAATGAAGACTAGAAAATACTTTTAATTTTATAAACATTCAATATATAAAAAGACTATAAAATACGCAATATCCCACTTGCAAATCAGCAAAAAATTTGGAAAAAAAAAATGGATCTCACAGATATATAACATGAACACCTTTATGATTAATTAAGTACATTTATATACAAAACTAACGTGATTTCCACTTCAGTCATTTCCATTTAAAACCATTTTCTGTTCAGTTTGTGCAGGTCTCTGTATAAAACTACCTTTCCTGAATAGTCTAAAAATAAATATATTTACAAGTGAACTTAACCTTTACAATTTACCCAGTATTTATATATATATATTTAGAAAGGCTTTGATATGACCCTGACAGAATTTAGGGTAAGTAAACATGATTAAATCAAATGCAGTCAAAATCGGATTCTTCTATTTAGAGACAGGCTTAGTAATTGTATCCTAACATTGTTTTGTAGAATAATATTAAAAGTTGTATGACATTTATGTTTCTAGCAAAAACTACGAAAAAGAATACATGTAACTAATGTTTTTGTAGTAAATTCTAATTTCATTCTATTATGATTTACTCAATTCCATTTCAACTCTCACAAACTGCTGAAGAATATACCCTGAATTATGCTTTTATGCCACAAGGAAATTTACCCATTATAGATAACTGTGTCATTACACTGTGAATATTTGTATTTTCAAGTTCAGTAAAGAAAAATCTTCTGTTTTTGTTGGCACAACAACTATTAACTGTAATTTTGATATTCAGAATTGTCTGGTATACAATAAATTTACTGTAAATACTGAAATATGTTTTCCATTGACCCAACTGCTTTTAAAAGTTAAAGGGAATATAAAAAAATGCTTTTTGCATTAACATTTACATTATACATCTACGTCCTCAACCTTTTTGAAAAGAGGTTCACTAATTGCAATATTAGAATTTTGTACCCTAAAATATCAGCTTGAAGATACTATATATATTGCTTATACATATTGAACAGTTCTAGAAAACCAGAAAAATTCACTTACATAAAAGCACCATAAGCACAAATTCTTTGTAAAAAAATATTTCCTTCAGTCTAGGTGTTATTCAACACTTAAATACTCAGAAAACTGTCCTTGTAAGCATTGAATATATTATAAGTATAAAAATGCCCTTTCTGTATGTACATATTCACTTCTGAAAAACTCTATGTTTTCTCGTTCTAGAGTTAGTCAAGTGGATTAGGTGGATAAACCCAAGTGTTTACACTGACAAGGATTTACCTCCCCTGGCTTTCAAGACATATCACTTTGCCTCAACATTTCATTTGTTCAACTGGGAAAGAACACCATCAAATCGATCCATAAACAAATCCACATGCTTGTTCTGAAACAATAAGGTTGGTCTGAACCTCATGGTTACCTCTCCACAGGCCCCTGTGTGCATACCTGGCAAATAAGTTTATTCAAGAATTAAAAACAAGAAATTCACAGACTTAGAAAACACATCAACAGAAAACCAATTTAAAGAATTTGAAAAAAAAAACACCAAAAAAAACCCCCACAATTCAGATGAAAGTAAATAGTCATTTTGAAATACTCTTTTCTGTATAAGATCTTTTATGCAAATTCAATTTCTAATCTTAATAAAATTTCTAAATAATATCCAAAGATCAATCTATCTCATTATAATCCAATACAAAGCCTTCATTGGGCTTTTTCAGTCTTGATATGTTATTTTATTTGCTTTAATTTGATTCTCTAGGTTTGGTAACACCCTATAATCATAAAGTGCCACCCATGACTGTACACAACCTTCACAAATATTAAATCTTTGAAAACTACAGACCAAGGTAGAAAAATATTTTCTCTATTACCGGTAACTCATTCCTTGTGCTTTATTTCATCCCATATTAGTTCTCACCTTTTGTTCTCAGTCAAAACTAGGAAACTTGAATTTTTTGAATTTTGTGACAGTGAACAAATGCTGTATGTTAAACTTAAAAATAATCTTCCCAAGTTCATGTGTTAACCTCAAGTGATAGATTGTCACACAGACTGACTAGCCTCTGGTTTACCTTTCTCCAGGAGGCTTGCCATAACTTTATCTCTGGTTGCAGCATCCATGAAATCTATTGCACACAGTGTGCCCAGGCCTCGGGCTTTCGTCAGTATACCTGGGTACTTGACCTTGAAAAGAAAGCAACATGTGAAAATGAAGTACATGTATGTCTATGTTTACTAAGGTAAAAGCATTGTTTTGCTGGAAATGAAATCAAGCAGACTATACATTTTGCAGTTACTTCTGTCAATATGATAAGGGAAGTAACTCATGCATGAGGTTCAAACTAAAGACTGGAATAAGTTGTTTTACCATAGTGCAGAGATCAAAAGGTCCAATTTATTCATATAGAAGGCTGGGGATGGGAACGAAGGGGAGGGGACCATAATTGTAAGGAAAAGCCTAAATACCTGCATCTTTTTTAACTCGGAAAGAAGGTAGTCTCCTGTAACTCTAACACCCTCCAACAAGTTGTCCCTCTTTATGACATTGACCACTGCCTCCAGCAACACCACCTTGCTAGGATCTCCCACCCATGTGTTGAATATCCTGTATCCCTTGACAAAAAAGAGTAAAAAAAGAACTTAGACATTTTTTTCATGTACTTTTCAAGTTACTATTGACTTTGATTCTTAAACTGGAAGTCTATTTCTTATAAATATTAAGCTTCTATATTTCAAAAAAAAAATAATTAAGCATTACTTGTTACTAAACTAAAATGTTATAAAGCTACCTAGTATTTACTGATTCAGACCACATAATGGTTGAGTCTTGATGGCTACATTCTCTCAGACAGATTCTTGTTTGTTTTTTTTTCTCCAGTTCTACCCAACACACAAAATATATTAATGTTCCACTTACACAAGATATAGCAGTCAAAATTTGCTTTATATGACAAAAATATATCAGGTATTATGAAGAAACCTTTATCACTTCTTTAACCTGACAGAACAAGCTTCTGAGATAGTAAATATTAAACAATGAAAAGTGCGGCTTCAGTACCTCTTTCGGTCTGAATGAAGATTTGTGGTAAAAGCCTCCAGTCAGCATCTTTTTGCTGAAGGTGACCACATCTGGTGTGTCAGTCAGGTTGAAGTGCTCATGTGCCCAGAACTTGCCTGTTGTGCCACACCCAGCCTGGACTTCATCCATGAGAAGCCCTAAACCTCTCTGTACAGTAGTGAAGTGTTATACACATAATTACTGTTAAGCCACATCTTATAATGACAATAAATTGAACTGTGTTATTCAGAATCACCAGTGGTCTTATTCATCCTTTACCTCAACAATGGATTTATCTACCATCACAGTATGAGAAACATGTTTTATTAAAGAAATACAAAATCGTAACTGCCAAAAACAATCATAACAACTTAAATACATTGTATAAATCAACCAGCAGATTAAAAATCTCTTTCTAACAGACTTCTTAAACTGCATATCAATCATCAACCCTGACCAAGCTTTTACTTTAACAGCAAGATTGGTCTATTGATAGTAAGACTGCTATAACCTTGTTAGTTATGTCCCTTAGACCTTGGAAGAACTCAGCAGAAGCAAAGTTGTCTCCCCCTTCACACTGTATTGGCTCTACAATAATACCTGCGACTGGGAGGCCCTTCTTGTTGTACTCTTCTATCTTGTCCTCCACCTGGAAAAAAATATCTTGATCAGTTTCATCATTGCCTCAAATTTCTATTCATTACTTTTAATGAAGTATAATTTGGCTTTTATAATCCTTCCAATACCAAGTTGTAACAACTCTGAGTTTGGATCACAGGAAATAGTGAATGCAGGGACGTAGCTGGGAAGTTTTTAACGGTATTACAGAGACAAACTGAAAATTGATCGTCTCCTCCTGAAAAGGATATTCTCTTGAGAGATATGTACAGTGTGTATACTTCAATCATAATTATGCAATTTGACTGACTTTGTTGACATTCAAAATGTTCATTAATGTTTCTATTCAAACTGTTCAATGGAAATAGATTTTCAACCAACCTCTTCAAGGACCTTGCTTTCCTCAGCCTTGTTCTCTGCAACATTATCCTCCAGAGGGTATCTGAGGTCAGGAAACCTGACGAATGGCCAGTCAGGGGCTGGTATGTCTAGTTTGTGTAACCACTTCGAGTGTGTGCACGCAAGAGCCGCTAAATGAAAAGATTTATCTGACATAAATCATTTGAAATAATATTATGTAGGCAATCAACCTGTAGTGCCAAGTATGGACTTCAATAATTTGCGGTGCTTTTTGACAAAAAGGACCTTATGGGTTTGTAATACAAAATGTCAAAACTACTGCAACGATATTTGGATGTCATTTAAATGACACTGTCTCTAAAGCCACTTTGCAAAGAATAGTGCCTTATTAATCTAATACATCACTGGAATACGATAAACACAGTATATCTTTTTTTGCCCTGTCTAGTTCTGTTATGTCTGATCCTGTTAAAAATTCAAGTTTAGAAATAAAAATCACCAATAAGGCCCCTTTTACTGTAATTCATTGCATTTATTTCTGAAACAAAGGCTTTTCTGTCTAAAGCTTAATATAACACAAGGATTAATTATTAATGAAAAATGATCTTGAAAATTTGAGTCAAATGAAGCAGTGTCAATAAAATCTGATGATCACAGACTAAACGAATTCAGTCAAATCACAGACTAAATGAATTCAGTCAAATCACAGACTAAATGAATACAGTCAAATTACAGATATTCATACTGCAATATTTTGTTTCTACATATACCACATACCCATAGTTCTCCCATGGAAGGCATTGTTAAAGGACAGAATGCTAAGTTTAGGTGACCCTGGGACCTGGTTGGCCAGACTTGATTCCATTTCCTCCTTGGTGGGTGCCTTACCCTCTCTTCGATCATACTGCAAGGAAACAGTTTAAATGATTTAAACAAGGCAGTCTGAAGGACAGCTAAATCCCCTCCGCAGCGGACATGAATGTGTACTTCTTGACTTTTAACCAACCATGACCTTGATGTTGTGCCATGCATATTATAAGCACATAGTCTCATGATAGTAATTATTTGTGCCAAGTTATTTAAATCTTCCATAAAGTCAAAAAGTTATGGAGAACTTTAACCTTGACCTTGGGGGTAGCAACCTGTATGTTGGGTTCTGCACATCATGTCATAGTGGTGATCATTTGTGCAAAGTAATTAAAAAACTTTTTGTAAGCTAAGTTAGTAAGTTATAGAGCAGATGTGAAATAAGGATATTTGACCTTTAACTTTGACCTTGACCTTGTGGGTAGCAACCCAATTATTGCACTCTGCACATCGTCTCATAATGCTGATCACTTGTGCCAAGTTATTTCAAAAAGTTTTCAGTGATTTAAAAGTTATGGAGCGGACACGAAATGTAGACTTTTAACACTTCACCTTTAAGTGTGACCTTGACCTTGGGGGTAGCAACCCAATAATTGCACTCTGCACATCGTCTCATAATGGTGATCACTTGTGCCAAGTTATTTAAAAATTTTTTCAACAGTTTAAAAGTTACAGAGCAGACACGAAAGTGTTACAGACAGACGGACAGACGGAGGTCATTCCTATAATCCCCTCCCCGCTTTGCGGAAGGGGATTAATAAACTGTTTTGTCATTTAGATGCACACCTTTTTTATCGTTTAAGACTGCAGTTATTCTCAATAACAAAGGGAGAGAACCTTATCACTACCATCAAGAATTACAATCTTTCATCACGTTTAATCTTTTCCTACAATGTTTGTTATGCTTGTTTGATCAATTTCATACAATGAAAGAAAGATGAATAAGTAAGGTATCAATTTACTAAAAATTAGACTGTGGCTTATAAGTCTAAGGGTCAAAAATCTTAAAAAGCTTATAAATGTCTTACTTATGCTCTATAGTGGCCATTAAAACTTGAGAGATGTCATTTAAATTAGCTATGATTTCTTGAGTGTCAACGGCTTTGAGTCTAAAATTAAAGAAGGGAAAATATATGCTCAATCACTGCTCTATCAAACCATGGACACAGAAAATCTCTGTAGATGTTGTTTAGGGACATTTAAATTCACATACCATATACTTAAAGAACATCGCTTTCAGACCATTTTCAACTGAGCAAGCCCCACAGGCCATTGTCTGCACATTCTCTAATCCTGGAGGCATAACCTGTAGAAAATTATACAAATAACTTCACAGCAGAACTCCAGAATCCAGATAGTAACATGACTGGTAAAACTAAAGAAGAAAGTTATTTTCCAAATGTATTAAAATCAAATGCATATTGGATCAACACTTGTTCATTCAGCAGTGTTTTAACTTCTAAAAGTTTGAAATTTGTTACTTTTTTAAGTTTTCTGCTTCTGTCATATTCCTTCAGCACTGTCTTAAAAAGTTGCTGAATTACATGTACTTCAGAAGTATTCTTCAAATATTTTAGCCAAATTTCACGTTTCAAGTCTAAGACTTGCTGAAGTCAATGTAACATACAGAACTAAGCTAGTAAGATCTGATCATCTCAAATACAGCTTAGCCCTGAGATTTGAAAAATTGTTTGATTATTTTTTCTTTATAAGAAACTCACTTGGATAGACGAGAGCTGTATTATTGCAATTCAGTTCTACATTACAGCTTTACACATCTGTTTTAAACAAACAAGCTTTCTGTACTCACAGAGAGAAGAGCATTCTGCAGTCTTTTTGGCCAATCAAGAGGTGGGTACACACCCAGGGCTGGACGGTTGATGAATGATGACTGAAATGTATTATAAAAGTAAAATGATGACACGAAGGAATAACATTAAACTAAAAAGGTCCTTTGGTTAAATGAATTTAACTGTGAGCTTGAAAGAATGTATATTAATTTTGGTTAGTGCTGAAATAGGTGAAATGCAGAAATTGCTACGAATGGAGTATCTGCCAATTTGACATGTGAACCTGAAGAAATTATTACTTGTTCATCATGTTCAAAATGCAGTAAAGGAAGCTGGAATCTTAAACGAATGCATAAATACTGAACAGCCCAAATAATGAAAAAAAATGTAACAGGAAGTTACCAGATTCTCTGGTTTGGCGATTGCTTCAATCATTGCTGGATGACTGTAACCTGAAAACAATAAGACAGAAATAAATACCTATTGATCTCCTGAGACAATAAGAGAACACAGTAGTAATCATTTCACAGATTGTATCTTTGCAAAATACAAGGCAATATCCTTTGTGGTTAATTGTCTGATTTCTCCAATTTGATCGGAATTTATCATGGAGCAGAAGAAAGATTTCTGATCAATCGGAGATTTCTGATGTATGTTTCTCCATGTATGAATTTGGCAAAACTTTCTTATTTAATGTTTTCAAAAGCTAAACCTCTTCTTTTTATCTTTCAGCCACATATTTAGCTCAGAAATAGGAATATAACTTACATATACATTTCATTGTAAAAAAATGAGAGTAATTACAAATTTTATTTTCAATGTTCTCAGCACAAATTTCACCACTACCAAGAGCTTACGACTATTTAAGTGAAACAGAACAAGAACTCTGAAGACAGATATGTCACTAGGCTTGCCTTATCTTTTCATGGAGAAACTGAACAGTTATACAGAATATCATCACAATTGATAACTGGCTGGTATTTGATTAATGAAACAACATAATAGCATGTAATGTTGTAGTCATAAGTACAAATCATCATGCTACAGAGAGCTGACAGTGTATAAATTCTTGTATAAATTTACACTAAAAACAGGCTCTTAAATTGTAAGTGATTTTGGAAATCACTAGAAGCAGTTACTAGTATGCTAGAAAGGCATTAAGGTTAACAAAAGAAAATATGTATATATGAAAGGTTAAGTACAGACATGTATTTGAGAGAAAAATGGATATTAATAATTGATAACAATGTAGCTGAGAGGTGAAAGAAGGGACAGACATTTGAGATAGAAATGACAGAGAATGAGTATGAAAGTCTAATGCATAGAAATATTTATTTAGGAGACTCAAAACAGCAAATGTACTCAAGGATCAGGCAAAATAGAATTAGTATGATGGGTTGGTGAAAATAAATATATAACTGAGAGGATATGACAAGTGATGAAAGTAACCATATAACTGAGAGAATACGAAAGGCTGATGAAAGTAACCATACAACTGAGAGGTTATGACAAGTGACGAAAGTAACAATATAACTGAGAGGATATGACAGTGATGAAAGTAACCACATAACTGAGAGGATATGACAGGTGATGAATGAAACCATATGACAGGTGACGAAAGTAACCATACAACTGAGAGGATATAAGAGGCTTAAATGAAAGTAACCATATAACTGAGAGGATATAAGAGGCTTAAATGAAAGTTACCATATAACTGAGAGGATATAAGAGGCTTAAATGAAAGTAACCATATAACTGAGAGGCTATGAGAGGCTTAAATGAAAGTTACCATATAACTGAGAGGATATAAGAGGCTTAAATGAAAGTAACCATATAACTGAGAGGATATAAGAGGCTTAAATGAAAGAAACCATATAACTGAGAGGCTATGAGAGGCTTAAATGAAAGTAACCATATAACTGAGAGGATATGAGAGGCTTAAATGAAAGTAACCATATAACTGAGAGGCTATGAGAGGCTTAAATGAAAGTAACCATATAACTGAGAGGATATAAGAGGCTTAAATGAAAGTTACCATATAACTGAGAGGATATGAGAGGCTTAAATGAAAGTGACCATATAACTGAGAGGATATGAGAGGCTTAAATGAAAGTGACCATATAACTGAGAGGATATGAGAGGCTTAAATGAAAGTTACCATATAACTGAGAGGCTATGAGAGGCTTAAATGAAAATTACCATATAACTGAGAGGATATAAGAGGCTTAAATGAAAGTAACTATATAACTGAGAGGATATAAGAGGCTTAAATGAAAGTAACCATATAACTGAGAGGATATAAGAGGCTTAAATGAAAGTAACCATATAACTGAGAGGATTAAGAGGCTTAAATGAAAGTTACCATATAACTGAGAGGATATAAGAGGCTTAAATGAAAGTAACCATATAACTGAGAGGATATGAGAGGCTTAAATGAAAGTAACCATATAACTGAGAGGCTATGAGAGGCTTAAATGAAAGTAACCATATAACTGAGAGGCTATGAGAGGCTTAAATGAAAGTAACCATATAACTGAGAGGATATAAGAGGCTTAAATGAAAGTAACCATATAACTGAGAGGCTATAAGAGGCTTAAATGAAAGTAACCATATAACTGAGAGGCTATGATCGAGAGGCTTAAATGAAAGTAACCATATAACTGAGAGGCTATGAGAGGCTTAAATGAAAGTTACCATATAACTGAGAGGATATGAGAGGCTTAAATGAAAGTAACCATGTAACTGAGAGGCTATGAGAGGCTTAAATGAAAGTAACCATATAACTGAGAGGCTATGAGAGGCTTGAATGAAAGTTACCATATAACTGAGAGGCTATGAGAGGCTTAAATGAAAGTAACCATATAACTGAGAGGCTATGAGAGGCTTAAATGAAAGTTACCATATAACTGAGAGGCTATGAGAGGCTTAAATGAAAGTTACCATATAACTGAGAGGCTATGAGAGGCTAAAATGAAAGTAACCATATAACTGAGAGGCTATGAGAGGCTTAAATGAAAGTAACCATATAACTGAGAGGCTATAAGAGGCTTAAATGAAAGTAACCATATAACTGAGAGGCTATGAGAGGCTTAAATGAAAGAAACCATATAACTGAGAGGCTATGAGAGGCTTAAATGAAAGTAACCATATAACTGAGAGGCTATGAGAGGCTTAAATGAAAGTTACCATATAACTGAGAGGCTATGAGAGGCTTAAATGAAAGTAACCATATAACTGAGAGGATATGAGAGGCTTAAATGAAAGTAACCATATAACTGAGAGGCTATGAGAGGCTAATGAAAGTAACCATATCGCTGAGAGGATATGAGAGGCTAATGAAAGTAACCATATCGCTGAGAGGATATAGGAGGCTTTTGAAAATAGATTGTTCTATTTACCAAGAGGTAAAGATGCTATCTGTGTGTACAAGTCAAGGAAGACATTGCCATCTGCGTCCTTGAGATAGTTACCCTGGCTAGCATCATAGTCACAGAAAAATTTAACTGCACCCACATTCTTAAAAAGAAAAAAAAACGCACTAGAAAATTTAGTATGGAATTAATTCATTTTACTTAAATTTAAGAAAAATTAAATCTGCTAAGCTTAAACTAAAGATTTAAATCAGTTCAAAGGCCTCATATACTTAATGTGGGGCATGTAGTCTTCTGCTCCAGATAAAAGATTCATAAAGATTACCTCTGCCTACTTACACATACTGAGTGTTAGTTAAAGGACATTGTAAAGTTACTATCTAATCTAAAGGGAGATAGATAAACAAATATGTACTTTTTAAAACACAGACCTGGCATTGTTATGGAAAATAAAATGATCTAGTTAATATATTAACAGCATGACTTTTCAGGTACCAGTAAATGCAATTTATACTATTCATATGTGCACAAGAGCCATAGACATGAGTGTGCAAGTTTTCTCACATTTATAAGAAAAAATGCTGTAAACATTTACAATAACTTGTTAAATACCAGAAGTGGCATGCTGTGCCACATAAAGTCAAATCCTGCAGTCACAGTATGGTGAATATATTGGAAATAAACAAAGTGTAACAACAAAGGAAAGTGTCACTTACTATGGTCTATAATTGTTTTACTTATATTTGTTTAAAACCACTATGATTATAGCTTATATGTCCCTAAAAAACATCAAACATGTTTTTAACCTGTATTTGATCCAGCTCTTGAAGCAGAAGTTTTGATCTCGGTCCTGGAATGCTGGTCACCATACATGGTTCACTTGGCTCAGAGAAAGACTGGCTGGCTGCCCTTGCTGCTCCAGATGATGCATATCTCAGACCTTTAAAATATTCAAAAGAATGGTTACAATTGGGGTGAAATGTTTTAAACTCCTAAATTTGTCTCAATTTTGCCATTATTACTTAGGAAATAAGAGCTATTTAACAAGGCAATTTAGAAAACCAGTTTACTCTGTCTCAAACAAATGCACGATGTCTGAGAGCAGATTTACTGAAATGTCAACAGGAAATTTTTGTAAAAACTTAATGCAAGTTGAAAAAATGGTTCTTTGCAAAAACTATTGTAATACTCTCAGTACAGGAATTTTACTTGTTACAATAGTTCTGAATATAATATAGATCTAAGTTTATGATAAACTCAGAATGTGATAAAAGTTTCATTAGTCTTCTATGTCTGTCAGTAGTACACTATGACATAGCAGTAGCCTGTAACCTAATTATCTAACTACATAAACCTGCAGTGAAATTGTCATAGGAGGTAAAGCTCATTTTTTATATCTTCTTATCTCATGGGATGTTTACATTGTCTACAAATACATATAGACAAAAAGTATCTTCCACTGGGTAAGCTTACCATGTTTACCTTTCATAGTGTGTAAACTGCATTATATCTCAAGAATTATATTTCATGGTGAAGCTTCATAAAAAAAAGTTTAAAATGGGGGGATGGTGTGAGGGGAGGGAGGGGAGTGAGGAGGTTTCACTTCGCATTGCATTTCAGCTTTGAATCTTAATGCAGCACAGTTTCTTAGCTGAGGAAATGGTGCTTTCTTAACAAAAGAACCATGGGGATAATGACTATCAAACAGCTAGTCTAGAAAACTTATAAAATGAGACATGGAGTAGTTAATGCTCTTGCATTTGTGAATAAAAAGTTCTGTCACAGTAACAAAGAACAAACTTTACTGTTCTTCTAGAATTTAAAATAAGAATTGTTCCTGCTGAAATATTGCCCAACAAAACAAGTTGGGGCATAAATTACAGGTTTTACGGTAATGTTTGACGTTGAGGTTTTAAAATGTTTAACTTGCTCCTCCAGCCAACAGAACATCACAGACATACAGACAAACATAACTGACAGAAAAAGCAGAATTTAAATCAGGTTACTCATTTACGTTTAACATCATTTAACCTTTTATCATAATCTCACCAAGATGAGTAGTCACATTATTTCGACTCATTTTATGTGTGTGTCGTGTGTGTCAAACTATCAGCTCAACTGAATGTTGTTAAAATTTTTCATTTGACTCAATGCAATTAAAGTTATCCAACACTTGAATCTTATAGAAGTTATCGACAGAATCTGTAACAACTGTAATGCTAGCCCAACAAATTGTGCGCCAGGGCTCTTTATTATATAGACGATGGTCGCCCTTCGCGCACAACCCACTTACGATTCAAAACAATGCGGAAAGTTTTTCTTCTATGTGTATATGCCAGCGACCAGAATCTCGTCGCTAACTTTGACGGCTTCAAATGTATAGTTACACTCAATATTTCTTGAAATAAAATACATAGCTGTAAAGCTTATTCCAAACTGAATCAATATAAGAGAAAATAGATAAGAAAATTTTATGTTTTTTATGCATTACACTTATAAACCCTACACATGTCAACATGATTTTGTTGGACACCGCTAAAACTCTACCTGACGGCAGTTTATCGATCGGTTTTATATTTAAACCTCAACGGGTTGAAATATGTACTGCGGGAAATCCGTTGTTAACGCAGTCAATTGAAAAGGGGACTATCGTAGTTTCTACAAGATTTTTTTTAGTTAACATAAAGGGATTATATGAATGAAACTTAATCATGTTATGTATATTTGGATAGCTAAATACATGTATGCGAGTCGTTAATAATGTTATTTTCAAAGAGAAAATGTGTTAAAACATCTCTTGTATTTCTGAACAAAATACCCAATTCAGAACAACATGTGGGTTATTTCGGACGGAGGTATTTTTTTTTATAAAGCACTCTTTTTAATTTACAACAAAGTACTACATTGTAAATTATATAATTTATTGCATTATCAAAGAACTCTGCTCCATAAATGGAAACATTTTAACAAGAATGTAACAAAAGCTATGTTTGCCAAAACGACGTTACTGAACCATTGCAACTTTTGCAATTTTAAACACTAAAGCGCCTTAGAAAAAATAACAATATTTCCACTCAAGTTATACCCCCATAAGATCCCATATACTGTGAATGCTGACTACAGACCGTTCCATAATTGATAAATTGATCGCCCCTATTTCGAAGGTCACGTGACCGTCCGCCATTACTGGACAGCTAAACCTCGCTATGATGCTTAAGTTCCGTATAAATCTGTATAACTTTAGCACATTTCAAGGTGACATACCGCCTTATATCGCGTGAATTTTGTTGCAGAATACACATCATTTTATTGTATTATTATAGCGTCAAAGGTTTTGCGCATTATCATGCTGATATTCCGAAAAGGCATGGAAAGTGGCGTAAACGTCCTAGGTTAATATTAATTAAGCTGTTTCTTTCTTTGGCCAACGCCATTCAATCATTGTGCAACACGCTTTGCCCTGTCTAGTTTTTTCGAGCACTGTTTGGTTTTCTGGCACAGTTTTTTTAATATCTACTTTAATGTTATTGTTGGCTTTTGAAAAACTTTGAAAGGCCCGACCTGGCTTTTTTCTCGGACGTGAGATTTTCCTCTCGAAGAAAATCTACAAAGAATTCCAAATTCTCCAATCTTTTTGAGATCTTCTCTTTTCCATGGCGTTTCCCCACATCTGTCAGGTCGCCATATATCTTGTCAATCACATTCCCCAATCCACCGGTCAGTTTTCCGTGTCTTTCGAGAGTTAGGTTACGGTGTGATTAAAAGGAATGTGCAATTTGTGCGTGTACAATGTGTTTATGTTGTAGTGCCTGTAAACCACTTTGAATATAATGACTTAACATCTTATAATTCCAGGACGTAATGTTCAATATTTTGACCTCTCTTTTCGGTCATTTGTATGAATAGCTAAGCCTTATCTATTTCCACGTTCCGTAAAATTTACTTGTAACTGTCCACAGGAAACAAGCACTTTCAAAAATTTATTTTTAAAATCGATCAGAATTTCAAACATTTGATAGAAGCAAAGCTGTATGTTTATCACTTGGCCTCAAAATAACCTTTACTTTAGCAGGAATTGAAATTAAATCGAGTTTGCCCTAGTTTCTTATCCAATCAGAGAGGCCATATTCAGTTTAAATTTGAGAAATATATCGCATAAAATAATCTGTATGAAAAAATAAGTGACTTATTTTCTTTGATATGAACAGCGCGAGACATGTGGTATGTGGGCGGAGTTATGCAAAATAGCTAGAATAACATACGGGCATTATAAACTGAACTGTACATGTAGAAAACTTGAATTACAGGCAATCGATATCTTTTTGGGTGCTAGAGGTGTCAATCAAAATGAAAGGGCGGTCTTAACAAGACTTCAGAGGACGTTGCCGACGTGCGTACGTGACAAACTGTAAGCAAGCTATTGGTCTATATCAAATTTTATAGAACTTTAATATTGCTTCGCTACGCCTTCGGCTTCGCTCGCAGTAAATTCCATAAAATTTGATATATGACCAATAACTTATACGTATTGTGCGTAATTTTTGTATTGAAGGCATGCACGCAATTAGAAAACATCTTTAGAAAAATATTTATGGATAAGCGAAACAAACCATATATGGAATGTCTTTATCATGTTTATAACTCAATATGGATGATATGATATGGGATATTGTAGTTTAAACTTGAAAAGTAAAGATGATATAATTTGGATATGTGAAAAAAACGGCTCTAGGTTCAAAATATTATTATGTCAGGCCTGATTACATTAAATAAATACTAGACGCTACGAAAATCAAATTATATTTAAATGTTCATTAAAGAAAAAAAAAACACAATATACAGGAAAGGGAATAATTTTAATTTGACTTGACATTACAAAATTGTTGACAACATACATTAGGAATCGTGTCCTTGACTGGTGGCAATTTAAGTTTATTAAATCCTATCTTTACAATAAAAATCACAAAATCAAAACTGTGACACGTTAAGAATGTGTGCTGTATGTATTAATGTAGAATAAATAAATGGAGTAAATACAAAAGTTTCAAATTTATATTTTCAGAAAAAAAAACACAGAAAATTTGTATTACGTCTATATGATAAAGCGCTTTGTGTGCGATTTTAACGCGTACAGTCTCCCGGAGTGTACTAATATGTTTAAATTAAAAGAAACGTTTTCATTGGTTACAGCGTTTGCACATCCACATGTAAACAACCGGTACCTAATTGGGTTTAATAGGTTATTTAAGTTAATATTTGTCATTTTATAAATATTTTGAGCACTAATTATGGTTTATATCAACAAATGAACATGCCAGTGTGAAAATTTTCATGTTGCAATGAAAAAAATGAAATTTAAATCAGTTCGATTTCCGACACAGTTTTGAATCTAACTGGTTGAGACGTAAAGGCCGACATCTATGTAATATCAGTTTGTAAATCGGTCGGTCTTGCAGTCGAAATATTGAGACTACTGTAATGCATACTACATGTCGTATATGGTGATGTTCACTGAAATGTAACATTTTAACATGCATAACTGTTTGTAGCCTAAGTTTGACCCATTTTATAAACATTTTTTTTGTTATTGTCAAACCGTAAAAGAGACATCGCCTGTCATAAATTTTCTCGATGTCCCTTCGACAAGTCTGATTAGTTGGACTAAACTGTTTGTAAACAAAACACGTGCGTTAACAATGATTAAGTAAATACTTACAAACATTTATATTTTTCTCAGCTGTCCTCAACAACAAATTAAATCTTCTAACTGCTGACATTACAAAATGTTATCAGAGGTAAACGAAAAATCCAGATATAACACAGTTCAGTAAAATTCCCTGTCAGGTTTATGTAGGGTAATCTGATATCAAAGGCAATCCGATGTCTTAGGCCCGGCTACACAAACTAATAGTTAGATATCCCTCTCTATGGATTTATAGACCTTTTTAATTCCCTTTGCCTTAACATTATTGATTTTTTTAAACGGACACCTTTACATAGGAGACAACTTATCAAAGTAATTCTGTTGAAGGTATAGAAGGGTAAACTAACAAATTTGTAAGAAGTTGGACAGATACATATTATGTTTAATAAAAAAAATCAGAAGACCTACCAACGTTAGAATCATTGTTTTAGACTATCTGTTAGTACTCAATACCTAAATCCGACATCGAAAGTCACGTCTGTTATATGAATGTTGAATGAATATGATATATGAATGTTGAAACTGACCGCCTATAATGGACTGGACGTCATCAAACCTTCCAGCGCAATGGGAACGGTTCAAGATGCACATAAATTTAATCTTCTCGGGCCCATTGAAATCGAAATCCGAGGAAGAAAAAGTGTCTTATCTATTATTATAGATAGGGGAACAAGGCTGACAAGTGTATCGCACATGGACACTTACAAATGAGGAAGCTAAAAAACTGGACACGTACTTTGCAAAATTTAAAGCGCACGTTCAGCTGAAACTCAATCCCATATTCGCCAGGTACCAATTCAACAATCAAGAACAAGGAAACGAATCTATCGACTTGTTTGTGACACGACTTCGAAACAAAGCATGGGACTGCAACTTCAATGATCCCGACGACATGATTTGAGACAGAATCGTGTTTGGTTGCTCCAGTCCAAAAGTAAGAGAAAAATGTATCAATGAGGAGACAGGTTGACATTGGATAAGGCAGTTCAGATCATACAAAACTATGAGTATTGCCAACAACAGCTAAGCACAATGGGACAGCTAAATGCAACAGTCAATTCAGCCGTTGAGGCCATGAAAAGGGGTCAGAAACCCAAGAATAAAACTAGAAATTGACGACAACAGACAACAGGGCGGCCAATATAAAATACGGACGTTGTGGCAGAGAACACTTCGGAAAGGACAATTGCCTGGCAAAAGGTGCCAAGTGCCACAAATGCGGCAAACTTAACCACTTTTCGAAAGCGTAAAGGACTGACACCAGTGTTCATGAAATATATGATGAACAGTGTGACAATAATTATGGCTACACAATACACATGGCAAGTGCTTTTTCACATTATTCTTCTCAAGACCGTGCATTTACCGAGCTTCGACTTGGCCCCAGGAAGTACCCCATGGACTTCAAAATTGACACGGGCAATGTAGCTAACATTTTGGCCCTTCCACATATTAAGAAACTAATATCAAGAGCACTCTAAATACAAGTTGACTTACTACACAGGAGAAATGCTCCCTGTAATAGGAACGATCGACCTGCCATGCTCATCAAAACTCAGTCTGAAAGTGTCAAGTTTCATGTGGTCAACAGCAATTCGACCCGCCTCCCCACCCCTCTTGGGCCTCCAAACATCACTTAATCTTGGTCGCATACAGCTAACATACTCTGTGGAAAATTCCCAGACAGAAATTCCCCATGCTCAACCCTTTACCAAAGATACAGTAATGAGCACATATAGTGACTTATTCAACATATCAAGGGTATTGGTACAATTCAAGGCGAATGTAAGTTACATTTAATCAAGAAAATGCGGTGCCTACAGTCAACCCGCCGCGTAGGATCCCAGATGCATTGCTATCTAGAGTCAAGGCAGAACTTGATAAAATTGTCAGTTACAAAATAATCACCCTGGTTCAAGAACCGACGGATTGCGTTAATTCCTTAGTTGTGGTAGAAAAGCCTAAAACTGGTATACTGAGACTTTGTTTAGACCCAAAGGCTTTAAACGAGGCTATACGCCGGCCACACTACCCCATGCCGATTCTGGATGACGTTTCGTCAAAGTTAAACCGGCAGTATTCAGCATTCTAGACATAACGCATGCATACTGGAGCATTAACAGTGTAGCAATACCACTTGACTGTGACGTCACTAAAGGCATCAAAACCAAGACAATAGAAAATTACCCGTAACTATTTTATTTCTTTATCGATTTTAATGGGACATATGTCAGTCTAAGGAGAAAAATATAAGCTTTCTACGGAATATAGGATCTGCATCTGCAGCTGATCCGTTTTATCAAGCACTGCGTGAAACCTCGCATACAAACAAATTCCAACTTTTCATGCGGTGTTTAAAAACCGCTCAGCTGCTGATGGAGCTCCTATATTCAGTGGAAAGCTTATATTTTTCTCCTTAGACTGACACATAGAAATCGATGGAGAAATGAGATACTTAGAGTAATTTACTGTTTTCAAGTGGAGCCAATGTTGACAGTTTTGTCTTGGTTTTGATGCCTTTAGTGACGTCACGATCACGTGTTATTGCCACACTGATTAAGCTCGATAGGCAATCGTCGCTTCTTACCGTTTAATATAGATATAGATTTCTCAGACAGGTTACCCTTTGGAATTTCTGCCTCAGGCGATCTTTTCATGCAAAAGGTTAACGGAAATATTTGAAGGTCTTAGCGGGGTTACTGTTATCGTGTATGGGCGCACAAGAGAGGAGCAAGACAAAAATCTCGTGCAGGTTCTTGAGCGCGCGCGCACCAAAGGCATAATTGCATTATTGCTGTTGATGAGGTACCTTTCTTTGGTCACGTGATAAGCAAACAAGGCTTGAAACCAGACGAAATTAAGTTAAAAGCTATCATGGACATCAAGCCGCTAGATACGCGGTCGGAACTCGAAACATTCCTCGGAATGGTAAATTATCTATGCAAATTCGCGCCAAATCTAGCCGAGGACACTCCCCCCTTAAGGAGCCTCTTGAAAAAAGAGGGTGAATTTATCTGGGATGAGCAGCATAACAAATCCTTTGCAGGGGTTAAACGAATAATAAACTCCCCAGTGTTAGGTTATTATCACCCTGAAACAACTTTGTTATGTGATAGCTTTGGATGTTGCCTTATGCAAAACAGTCGTCCAACTGCATACGCGTCAAAAAAATTAACAACAACAGAAATAGGCTACGCGCAAAAAGAAAAAAGAGTTATTAGGCCTACCAATACTCTTCGGGTGCATATGGCAGAAAAATTCTGGTACATGCAGATTATAAACCCATCGCGGCAATCATGAAAAAACCATTATCTGCAGCACCTCTATGCTTGCAGAGAATGTTGCTTCAACTGCAGAAGTACGACATTGAAGTGACACATTACAGTGGCAAAAACATTCCCATAACTGACTTTCGAGACACTTTTCAGCCGAATGTTACCCCGAGTTAATACAAGGTCCTGATATGCATGTGCACACTGTCCAGAAACAGTTACACTTAACTGAAAAAAGATGAAAGCTACTAGCTCCGATGAGCAAATGCAAATTCTGAAACAACTATAAATATAAGCAAAGCATGAATACAGGTAAAAAAAGGTACCGAAAGCCGAGTCAATTACAAATCAAATCAATTTACAATTTTCAGCTTACAATACCGTTAATTGTCGTTTCTGTTAGTGGAAATGGGAAACGTCTTGAATTAAATCATACCATGTATATTTTCAATTTTAGCATACTGCGTAACAAGCTCTATATTTTACTTAATGGCAACATTCCGTCATAATGTCTTAAATTTTACTTTACAAAAGACAAAAACTATTCCTTGCACAAGTAAACTAAATAGCATTGTGCTATTATTTTCTAAGATAAGTAGTTCGTGCCACAAACCTACATACTATACTGTTCACCAACAGTAGGGGATATTATGTTATTTTGTTTTAATATGGGAAACCTACTCTTTAGAGGCAATCATCATGTGTATTTTACAATGGTCATTCATGTGTTGATAACGTGGTCACTAAAGTATAGAAATCTCTTTCAAATTTGTGCTGCACGTGCAACTTTAACACATGAGGGGTAGCACGCGGATTTTAACATTGACCGAAATCATGGTGATTGTGACTTTAGTTCGGCAAAACTTTCAGAATATTGTGTTGTGTAGATGGCAAACACAAATTCACAATCAAATTTGCAATTGGGTTTATGAGACGTATAACGGAGCGTCAACGTTGGCAGGCGATTTGTTTGCTCTAGACCGTAAGAACACAGGCCCTGGCTGCACTTTACTGCAATGTTTCACAGTCTGTTGTATGTCAGTTGTGGTCACGCTGTCAAACAACTGGTGACGTGATTGATATCCAAAAATATGGACGTCCAAGTTGTACTGACGACATGTTTTTAATCAAGCTCTCCGTAATAGAGCACTGGCGGTCAATGA
Source organism: Cyclina sinensis (assembly GCA_012932295.1). Lineage (NCBI taxonomy): Eukaryota > Metazoa > Mollusca > Bivalvia > Venerida > Veneridae > Cyclina > Cyclina sinensis. Next base: position 6,809,284 of record JAAONU010000001.1, read on the forward strand.
CCTTCAACAACGCCTTCGACATGTCAGAGGGGTCAATGTCTCGAGACAGACAATCAGAAATCGCCTTTACTCAGACAATCTTAACGCTAGGTGCCCTCAAGTGGTCTTGCCGTCGTCAGCAAGGCATCGTCAAGAACGTTTGCCGTGGTTTAGACAACGGCGTCGATGGAATATTAACCAGTGGTCAAATGTGATGTCCAGTGACGAATCCAGATTCAACCTAGACTTAGTTTGGAGTCGCCCAGGTGAACGTTTTACAGATGCTGCTAGGGTTGACCACGTCCAACATGGGGGTAGGTCCGTTATGGTATGGTGCGGCATCACTATGACTGCCAGAATAGAGCTATATACATGTGTGCCATGGCAGTGTGACTGGCCAGTACTACCGTGACACCATGTTGGTTCCGCATGCTGTCCCCTTTGGTCAACGTCATGGCCAAGAATTCATCTTCCAGGATGATAACGCTAGGACCCATAAAGCAAGACTTGTCACGGAGTTCATGGAAGAGCAATATATCCGTACTTTACATAGCTAGCGATGAGCCCGGACTTATCACCTATTGAACATGTGTGGGACACTCTTGAAGACGTGTCCGAAGACCTGATCTTCCAACCAGAACGTAACGTGAGCTTGATGCGGCGTTGCAGTAAGAGTGGGACAGAACCCCTATGCACACCTTCCGTTGTCTTACTGGGTGTATAAGACGTCATTGCATAGCTTCTTTCGACAACAGAGGTGGTCCAAAGAATTTTCGAGGGCGTTTGAAAATGATGACGCTAATGTGAGGACTTTGGACGCTGTTATTGTACCTAAAGATGTCATGAAGAAGTTAAATTTTCTATTAAAATGTGTGAATGAATTTAATTGATTAAATAAACATCAAAAGGTAAGGGTTTTCTTAATTATTCGCAATAACAATATTGCCTACAATATCCCCTATTTGTTGTGAACAGTATATAATGTTACTGATAACCTGAACTCATACTGTCCTTGTTATTGGTCTGAAGACAGCCGTATTGGCCAGAAGCCGCAATGTAATGCGTAAAACGTAATGCAATAACAAGATTGTATGACCGTGGTTGCATATAGTTCTTAAAACGAAATGTAGCGACGGTTAAAACGCGACGGTACATGTGTTAAAATGTAATGCATGTTTGTGTGGCAGAATACAAGGATATGCTATGTTTACAATGCAATAATTGAAAGTAATCAGTGTTACCCCAGCTTCCCAAGAATCGGCTTCACCTGCTTGTAAGCTTGCTAGAAATACAGACCCTAGGTTACCATTTTCTCTATCTATTTGAGCTTATTTATCGTCGCTACGGGTGCCCATATGACCGACGCCCCAGAAGAAATTAGTTATTTTTTATGTTTTGGGGGTAGTGCAAGATACAGAAAGCATCCCATTCCAGAGACACCCCTGGTTCCTTTGCATGCTCAGTGTATAGCACTGAAACATGGGACCTCGGTTTAACGTCTCATCCAAAAAGACTATTAGTAATGTTAGTGGAGGAGCGGGGGATCCAACTCGGGACCCCTGGTTTACCAGTCCATCGCGTTACAATTTTATTTCAACCAGACGGTTAAGAACTTTTTTCCTCTTGTTAAGACATGAAGAGTGGGCTCTTAAAGACATTGCTTACTGCTGGAACAAAGAAATAATAGTCCCTGATCATACGTAGAGATTTCTTCACAGCAAATGGATGTAAATACATCATTCTGGCATTAAGGTTTCTTACTTATTTGTACTATTTCTGTTAAAGTAACGCATATATGACTGGCATCTTGAAACTGGATAATGTTTTGTTCTAAATCATTCATATTTATACGATTTTGAGGGAAAAGCAATGATCTAGATTTAAGGGTATGTCGCTTAGATGTTATCCAAGGCTGACACCAATGGCCTGGCAGGTAATTCATCCAAGATTGATCATGCAAAACATCTGTGCAGGTTTAGTTATTCAATAAAACGTATTTAGGCATCATCACACTGTTGTAAAAGGTGATCACACCTTCTCAAACCAATGATGCACCTTTAAAGAATGTCTATCAAATTATTCATAACCATGAATTACCAAGGAGACCTCTAGCTTCACTATGTAGAGTTCTCTTATAGGCAGTAGCTGATACATTAAACAGACAACAACAAATGAAATATGACTAGAAAATAAATTTTATTCCATAAACATCTAAAGTGAAAAAAGAAACAGATAAAAATATGATATACGAGTAAATTATGCAAACTGACCAGGCAGTTATAAAAGTAAAGGTTTTTAAAACAAAACAAAAAAAAACTTTATGTGTATAATCAAAGTTCTATGTAAAACAGCTGTTCAAACAATGAATTATGGTTTTCACTACCTTCATTTAAAACAATGATTTCTATCTAAAACCAAATTCAGTTCAGACCTATTTCTTCTGATCTTTGGTAAAACAGCTTTTCTTGAATATAAATGTGTACAAGAAAAAAAAATTATGCAAATGTGAGTACATTATCCACTATTTATATATAATACAAGATAACTTTGAAAAAAACTGTAACATTAAAGGAAAGTTTTGAAAAATAAAATAAAAACACAATGCACATAAATATATCCTGATTTACATATATTTTGGCAGAAAACATCTCTTCATAAAATCTGACTTTACCTTTATAGCAATATGAAACAACTGACTACATTTTTTGTGAACCTAGATTAAAAGACTTCCTGTCATATGTGACCTTTTTGGGATCATCCCATGGAAAGTCACAGATGACAAATTTGACATTATTTTGATCTTTTTTGTGACAGAAGTAAAAATCTTGCATTTTTACTTTCATTTTTTACCAGTGTGGGGTAACTGTGGTAAATGTATATTTTCAATCTTAGAACTTCATTTAGTAAAACCTTTAAATCACTCTCTTACATCTCTACATTGAGGTTGCTGTATTCCAGGATTAATCTGAAAATCCAGCCAGTAAATCCTTCGTTTTTACCTACATATTCCAGATATCATGTATGCAGCTTTTCAAAGAAAATGTTACTACTTTTAAATTAGTCACTGCATCTTTCTAAATGTACTACCTTTGCACAACACTAAAGATCTGAATACAAAATGACAAAAAATGCCATCAATGTTTTAGTATTTACACATGAATTCCTGAGTCTCCAACTGTCCTGACTGTAACCCTTGTAGCTGGATACTCTCATTTCTCACTTTGACCAGGATTTATCCCCCTTCCCTCATAGAACGAAATGCATGGCCACACCTCTTCATTTGTTTAACCGGGAGAGAACATCATCAAAACGATCCATGAACAAGTCAACGTGCTTCTTTTGGAACAGAAGTGTTGGCCTAAACCTCAAGGCTGTCGCCCCACAGGCTCCTGTGTGCATACCTGAAAGATTAAGATTTATCAAGATGAAGAAAACGAACAAGGAATTGACAGACAGAAAACACATTAACAACAAATAGAATCAAAATCGAATTGTATAAAGAAGAAAACACTTTGATAAAAATGATTTAAAATTGGTAAAGCAGTATTTCTCAAGATGTGCTTTGGCAAAACTCAATTTTATAAATATCAAATATCCGCCATGTTGCTGTGGTGAAAATTATTTGTATATGAGTAAAAAAATATGACTGCGTCCTTCCAGAAAAAAAAATTGTGTGGGCTTAAATTAATGCTGAATGATGTTCTCTCTTCGCTAGCTGCTGTTAAATCTCCTAATAAAAAAGTAACATAAAAATAACTAGTCTGTATACCTTTCTCCAAAAGGCTAGTCATAACTTTATCTCTGGTAGCTGTGTCCATGAAATCTACTGCACATAGTGTACCAAGTCCTCGGGCCTTCCATAATATACCAGGGTATTTGGCCTGGAAAAAAGTCAACAAAAACGTACAAATGATTACGTTTACCACTACAAAAGCATTGTTACTAGAAGTTGAAAAAGGGCTGTCATAAATTGCCTTCAGAAAACTGACAAAAAACACTTTCTTCAGTTTGGTCTTATTAAGCTCCATTGAAAAAAATTAGTTTCAAACTGATATGAAATGAAAACAAAATGTCACAAAATTCAGCTGATCCAAATATGAAATAAAGAAATATCAGTTTATGAGACAGCGATACTATGAACATTAATATCAATAAAAGGCAAACAAACCTGCATCTTTTTCAACTCAGAGAGAAGGTAGTCTCCTGTAACTCTAGCAACGTCCACCAAATTGTCCCTCTTGATGACTTTGACCACTGCTTCCAACAACACAACCTTGCTGGGATCTCCCACCCATGTGTTGAATATCCTGTGTCCCTGGAGGCAAAAGATGTTAGATTACTTTGCATAATTTATTATTGATGGTCGGACTGGTCGACAGTCAATCCCACCAAAAACAAAATGTTCCCCAGTATGATCAGTCGCTCTATTTAAGAATTTCCCTTTCCATGCCTCTATTGTGTAACTAATATTCAAACTTCATACAAACGTTGTAGTGACAAATATTCAACCGCATGTAAATAGATATTACAGTAGTGTAAGACATACGGTCCTTGTTACTGGCAATGCAGCAGGTAACCACTTAAAATCTTGAAGTCGTTTCTGAAAAACTTTGTATAGTTTAAAACATTATCTGTACCTCTTTAGGCCTGTACGAAGATTTGTGATAGAAGCCTCCAGTGAGCATTTTCTTGCTGAAGCTGACCACATCTGGTGGGTCTGTCAGGTTGAAGTGTTCATGGGCCCAGAATTTCCCTGTAGCTCCACATCCTGACTGGACCTCATCTATCAGGAATCCCAAACCTCTCTTTACATAAGAAATAGAAGTGTCACATAATCAGGTGTACAATCAATATAACATTGTGAATGCAATGTCTTGCTTTGACAAATTACCTCAAACTTCTACCTACTTTAGTCTTTCTCAAACTGAACTTTAACAATGAATTATCTTAAGCTTTTTGAACAAACAGTATTTTCCAGTTCCTAAACTCATTTCATAACTTGGTCTACTAAGCTTCTGTATCATTATATGACTTACAAAAGAACATCATTATTAATATAAATTATTATTACAAGGCTTGGTTTTGGAGTGAATCCTGCTCTCAGTTTTGCAATTTAACTACCAAATACCACACAGTCCCAAAATGACACATTAGTACCTAACACATATGCTTTGCTTCTAGTCATCAAAATTGTAAATGTACAATGTATGCACAAAATTTGTCAATGTTCAAATATAAATGTTTGTTTGTCCGAAATGGATGTACAGATGACTGAAACTGTTAAGTAGATCAGGTTTATGTAACTTTCTAGCTTAGTTCACGTATCACAACATTGTGAAAGTACCTGCGAGGTCCACCACAGTAGTCCTCATATGCTGTGGAACCTTTTGCTGAAAGCTTGCTGGTCCTGTATTTTGCTAACAGGTGTGTTCTGCTTGTTGAGGTGGTCTTGAAGTTGGTGGGAAGATGTCACATAGTAAAGAGATGTTTATTACCTTGTTAGTTATGTCCCTCAGACCTTGGAAGAACTCAGCAGTAGCAAAGTTGTCTCCCCCTTCACACTGTATTGGCTCAGTTATTATCCCTGCAACTGGGAGGCCCTTCTTGTTGTACTCTTCTATCTTGTTCTCTACCTGGAAATATGATGCAGTGTAACAAGGGTTGTAAATACAGTTTACTGATTGCCTATATAAGAACATTTTACAGAAACCTAGATCAGTAGGAAACAAAGAGAACAGTCAACTTTTGTCTTAAGAAATATTATCTTTTACCTCTTCCAGGATTTTGTTTTCCTCAGCCCTGTTTTCTGCCACGTTTTCCTCAAGAGGATACTTGAGGTTGGGAAACCTGACGAAAGGCCAGTCGAAGGTTGGTGAATCCAGTTTGTGTAACCACTTTGAATGGGTGCACGCAAGAGCTCCTAAATTGAAGATTAATTACAATAACAATTTATTTCAAAGAAAAATACCATCATTCATGTATGTTGGAACAATCAACTGGATTTTAAAAGTAAAACAAACATAATTTAGGATGGAATTTTCTCTTTTTTAAGCTTTTAAACAAATATGACACACTTACTGAAAACTTGACTTAAAACTAACAGCCAAACTAAATGAATACGAATGTAAGATCTTACTGTAGAGATTCAAGGTGATATATTTGTTCTATGCAGTTCCACTTACCCAATGTTCTTCCATGGAAAGAGTTATTGAATGACAGGATACTGAGTTTTGGACATCCTGGTTCCTCGTTGATTAAACAGGATTCCAGGTACTCTTTGGATGGTGGTAAACCCCCTCTCTTTTCATTCTGCAAGGAAAAAATTTTACTCTCTTTACTTTGGTTACATTATTCAGTTTCGTAATCTTAACTAGAAAGAATGAGACAAGACCACTGGAAATAACTCTATAAAATTGCCATTCCTCAAGAGAAAGAACCTTGTATATTTCCAAGGGTTTCTTTATATCAAACAAGTCTTTTATTTTTTCTTGCAACGGTAGTTTACCTCGGTGTAAAACTGTTAGATCAATGTCACATTATTCTTTTTTTTGCCGTGAGTAAAAAGATATAACAAATGAATTATTTTTACATAAGGATGAAGAAGATTGCAGTGGTTCTTGAAGGACCAATTACAAAATTTATCAGTGTAAAACTTTGCTAATAATTCTTCTTAAGCACTTATTACAAGTAAATTTGATTTAGAAGTCAGAAAAGTAAATACTGTTAAATGCAGAGCTTTAAATACCGACTACATAACGGATTACACAACTCTAATCAAGAGAAGAAAACAATTTGCCAAATCTCTATAGTTGCTGTTTACGGACATAGGAAATTTACCATATACTTGAAGAAGATAGCTTTCAGACCATGTTCAACTGAGCAAGCTCCACAAGCCATTGTCTGAACATTCTCTAATCCTGGAGGCATAACCTATCGAAAATGCAAAATGCATAATTTTGTTAAATTAAAACCTTCTACAAAATATATACCAGTGCACTAAAGCTTGATAAACTGTTTCATATTACTGTCTCCTTATGTTTGCTTTGGCCATCTTCAATCATTAAATTACAAAAAGAATGGTGTTGAAATGAAGACTGAATACCCTGCACAGATCATGTTAACCTTGATGGTACAAAACATAAAAAATAAAAGACTAAAGAGTGCATGTTTTCTATGACTGTCAGGAAATGTTTGCCTTTCAAGAGTGCATGTTTGCTATGACTGTCAGGAGATGTTTGCCTTTCAAGAAAGCTAAATTGCACACTGAAGAGGACCTAAAACCTTTTCTAAATCATATCACCGAAACTGACAAGCAATTTCATGATAATGTGCTTATACTCACCGATAAGAGAGCATTTTGCAGTCTGTCTGGCCAATCAATTGGTGGGTACACACCCAATGCTGGGCGGTTGATGAAGGAAGACTGAAAAACAAACATTAACATCAAGATAACAATACAAAATCAACATAGATAAAAGGTTTCTCAGGGAACTTCTACAATTTACTGCTGAAGAAATCTTTTATATATGTTATCAGAGAAAAAAAGGAAACACTTAAGAAATCACAGTCATCTTTTAGATAATACTGACAGCCTATTTGAATGCATGAAATCTGACCAAACAGTCTAAAATATCAATATATAGGACAAAAATTTACCAGATTTTCTGGTCTGGACACAGCTTCAATCAGAGCTGGATGATTGTAACCTGAAATGAAAAAAAAGACCAAGATGAAACCATACTGTTCTCCTAAGAAAAGAAGACAACATGGTAATAACAACTTCTCATACTGTTGCTGTTTTTTTTTTCTTTTCAAGAAACACTTGGCAAAATCGGTTTGCAGTTTTATTTAACTTAATAAGAGATGTTTAAAGCCTAATTTAGTTGAAAGAATGTTTATTCAACTTGCTAAGACTAATCATTGCATTTAAGAACATTCTGAGCCCAAATCTGGTTGTACGTTTTTATTATCTTTCTTTGAAAAGGGAAGAAGGACCACATATTACATACATTTTGTTTGAACCCTAGGCAAGAATCTTAAGATGTGAAAAAAGCAATAGAATTTTTTTTTTTTATTATACTGATGATAAGAATGTCAATAAGCTAGCAGTATCTTGTAAAGGCTAAAAAGGCCAAACAAAGAACGCAGTAAATATATCCATTAACGAATTCATGAGTTAGCATTAATTTTGGAAACCAAGGGCAAATTTAATGTTGTCGAAGGCATGCCGTGTTTACCAGTTTGGCACAAGTACAAGTTCTGTACACATACAGTTAAAGAGAGGCAATAAAAATTGTAAGATATAAATGCGCTCAAGAAGATAACAAAAAGTAAATATAATTGTTTACCAAGAGGCAGTGAGGCTATCTGTGTGAATACGTCAAGCATGACGTTGCCGTCAGCATCCGTGAGATAGTTACCCTGGCTTGCATCATAATCACAGAAAAATTTCACTGCCCCCACATTCTAAAACATAAAGTGACATTATTACTGAAGGAAGTTGTTACATTTTATTTAACTTTAAGAAAACTGCATAACACTATTTCGAAAGGCAGAACATGAAAAAAGTTTTTGGAGTTTTAGAAGGATTAATAAGTAATTTAAAAGTTGTTTGAATGCAATCAGGCATTATAACACGGTTCCAACGGCGAAGGCGTAATATGCAATTTTATTTTCTTACTGTTTTGACCTTTTCAGCTTTCGCACTTACCACATATATTATTCTATGATTTTATACTATTCTTTAATAACAAGTTTTATTATTGCATGTTTCATTTGTCTAAAGTCACAAAACATGTAAGTACCTGTATTAAATCCAGCTTTTGTAGCAGATGTAGAGACCTTGGTCCTGGAATGCTGGTCACCATATGCGGTTCACTTGGTTCGAAGATGTCAAGGCATGGCTGGTTGTCTACTCTGGCTGCTCCTGCTGATGCATACCTCCGACCTTTTTGGCAAGTTAAGAGAATAGTAATGCTTTAGTTTTTATTGATTTCCAATACAATGTAATATGTACTGTGTCAACAGGTACTGAAAACTAATAGCGAGGGTTTGCAATAAACTTTTTATATGAACTTTAATATATGCAAACATGTAATATATGCCTTGCATCATGCAGGTATGAATCGTAATTACGCGAAAATAATATGCTGCAAAAACTTGTGAGATGAGGAAATATTACAGACATTTAAAGTATTAATGTCCGTTTCGGACAAAATGGGACACGGTTTATTTCTGCAGCAAAGTATAAAATTGCGTTTTATAAAATTTTTAGGTCTTTGGTTACATTTAGATAAAAAAAAACACTAAAATATTCTGGTATTGAAGCTTGAATGCAGAAAGTCATTTCCTGATCTCAAACATTTAAATGTCATTCTGGTTCTTTACTTCTCATTTAAGCGTATGACAGAAAATACGCCTAAGGGTGCGTAAGATTTCCCGCCAAAGGTAGTCTCGACCAATGATATAGTTTGTGTAAATCACGTGTAATAATACTATCATTACACGTGATTAACACAAACCCTATCATTGGTCGGGACTACCTTTGGCGGGAAATCTTACGCACCCATTGCTGCTATTTCCATCTAGTAAATTAACGGGTGAAATTCAGAATAATCTAATAAATCTTAAACAGAAAAATAACGAGACTTCAAACAATAACACCAGAATAATAAGGCCTTCGTTAAATGTAGACGAAAACACCCTGGATTGCTTACAATGCAGTTAAAATGTCCTCATGAAACATCAGATAGAATTAAATAAGAATATAAAAGCAATAAAGATCAGGGTTTTGTTTCAATATTTGTAAATCGTAAGACTTTTCAAGATTACTTACACTCTTTCAAATCAAATAATCACGCCAAACAGCTACGAAGTAAGGGAGATTATTCAAAATGATTGTTTATTTTATATGCCAACAAAAATATAGTAAAGTTATTTTCCCTTTATTCACATGCCCTTAATGCTCCTCAGAATCTCTATCATACTGTATCAATAAAATAAGAACACCTAAAATTGTATTAAAGCATTTATCTTAAGAACTTAGTTACGGTCAAGTGGTAATTTACTTATACTTGGAAGAAATGAAAAGAAAAGAAACAAATCAAAATAAAACAAGAAATGACATCCAATATAAACTGAATGTATCATTTCTTTTTACAAGAAATAAATATTTCTAATCATCTACAATACTAATCTTGACCAATCGCTTACTGGAGATGCTGCTCATTGAAGCATAACGAGAAAAACAGAACATTTACATACTGTTTGTAAACAAAAAGCACGTGCCAACAATAGTACTCACTGATAGTGATATTTCTCTCCACTTTTCTCAACAACAGATTCAATCTCCTTATCGATGACATTGTAAAATACAACCAGAGCAACCCAAACTATAACAGTGCTGTGTTAAATAGCGTCTCCCTCGTAAGTTTATATAGCTAGCGTCATCTCATTTCATAGGCAGCTGACCTTTCACCTCTAACCGAATTGAAGGAAACTATACTGAATTACGTTTAGCCCACACAAACCAAATAATAGATAGTCTATTTTAACTGCCTTGCAGGCTGTCCTGTCAGTTTCTTCTCCAACACTCGCATTCTGGTTATTTTAAAGAAATATTTTTAAACTATTTATATAAGAATTAACACCATAATGCCACTTACTGCTTCTCAAAGTCAAAGTAAACAGAATGTTACCAACTTTTTTCAAGAACTGTAAAACAAATATGTAAACAAAACACTGAAAAAGGCGATCGGCTTTTTTCAAGGTTATCGTTGTTTTCATGAACAACTGGGGCGATCCAGACTGAAGCAGTTCGGATCAGTCATGGGGAGATAATGAAGGGAAATAGTGTACACTGTCACAAACCGGTTACGTTTCTTTACATAATGTAATCAATAATTCAAGGCCTGTGAAAACAAGTCAAGAGGAAACAAAAACATTTTTATAAACATGAAATAATATAAAGTTTTTTGAGGATAAAATTCTTTTGTTTCGACTTAATGCATTTTTACCATGGTATGCACCTTGCACACTTTTTTAGTAAAAGATTCCAAAGAATGAAAGTTTGTTTTAAATGCAAAAAATGAAAGAACTTTTAAATCTTTGAAAAATATATACATTATTTAGTATCCGAACTGGACTCACTACCATTCAGAATGTATTGTAAGGATTAAAAAAAAAAAAAGATTTGTCAGTTTGGAGAAAACAAATCTGCTCTAGATCTAGAAAGGCTTTAGTAGCATTTATTTTGCCAGTGATGATCAAACAAAATTACCCTCAAAAGATAAATTAAGGGTTTTCAGGAATAGTACAAAGTCCTCTGAATGTTCATCATTGTACTGTACTTGAAAAAATTTTACTGGGAAAACCTTGGGAAGGTTTTTATCCACATCGTTGAAATGTGGAGGAGATTTGCATCAAACCTGTGGCTCCTGGATTATGAAGTATTGCATATTACAACTTAAAATTTACTGACTTGAGATCTGCTTCAGTGACTGTCACAGACTGGGAGTCTCTTAAATGTAATTCTCAGGGTTCTTTGGGTTTAAATATTTTCTCGAACGATACCTAACGAAAGTAAAAAGATAACAACGTAATACAAAACAAATATTGTTTATTAGAATATTCATTAAAAGTGCATTTTGAAAACAAATATGTAACTTTTGCAAATAAATATTACATCAATTTTGTTAACAACATGAACAGGTTTAAGATCAAGATAAAATAGTAAACTTTTTAACAAGTAGTAAAATAATTTCAATACAAGTTATTGTACACAACACGAAGCTACAGAAAACAGCTGGTAGTTTAATTTGATATACTAGTGTAACCCAGAACAATCCACTTGCCCCAAGCTGGAACTGAACTTGGATCACGTAATTCAAAAAGTGGACACTACCAAATGACCACAGAGCTAGCTGATTAGTAAGGGCATGATTTAAGTAAGTTTGGTGCCAGTTATCCTCAATTAGGGAATAATTTGAGTAAGTTTGGTGCCAGTTATCCTCAATTAGGTTTTGAGTTGCGTAAGTTTGGTGCCAGTTATCCTCAATTAGGGTATGATTTAAGTAAGTTTGGTCCTAGAAGACAACATACATGTTAGTTATCCTCAATTAGGGTACAGTTTGGGTAAGCTTGGTCCCAGAAGACAAAATCAGTTATCCTCAATTAGGGAATGGTTAGTGTAAGTTTGGTGCCAGTTATTCTTAATTAGGGTATGATTTGAGTAAGTTAGGTCCTAGAAGACAACACACATGTAAGTTATCCTCAATTAGGGTACAATTTGTGTAAGTTTGGACCCAGATGACAACATTAGTTATCCTCAATTAGGGAATGATTTATGTAAGCTTTGTGCCAGTATTAAAGTCTAGTGCATACCTTCCTTTAATTGTATAAATACAACCACTGACAACTGCATCAGGGAACTGATTCTTCGGCTCAGTGATTAGAGTATTGGCCTTCAATTCGCTCGAATGCATTGCATCTGTTGCAGACTTTCTTGTTTGTAAAATGGAGGCTCATCCGGGATAACCTCTCCTTGACTTAGTTAGAAAATTTAAATGAAAAGGAATCAAGATTTCTGTCTGATCTTCTGATCTAAAAAATACACAACACCATTTGTCATCATAGATGATGACTTTCTCACAAGAGGGAATGTGTTATGGTCTAGTGCATACCTTCCTATAATTATATAAATACAACCATTGACAACTGCGTCAGAGAATTGATTCTTTGGCTCAGCAGTTAGTGTGTTGGCCTTTCGATGCGCTAAGTTCGAATCCCACTTTGCGTTGTGTATTCTAAGATGCATTGCTTCTTTCTGTTGCTGACTTTCTTGTTCTTAAGACCAGTTATCCTAAATTAAGGTATGATCTGTGTAAGTCTGGTGCCAGTTATCCTTATCCTGGGTATGATTAGGGTACCCCGTATAACTTTTGTAAGTTTGGTCCCAGAAGACAACATAAGTTATCCCCAATTAGGGTATGAATTAGAGTACAATTTGTGTAAGTTTGGTGCCAGAAGACAAAATAAGTTATTCTCAATTAAGGTATAATTTGTGTAAGTCTAGACCCGGGGGGCTATGTAAACTATCTTTAATAAGGTTATGATCTGTGCAATTCTGGTTGTTATCCTCAATTAGGGTATGATCTGTTTAAGTCTGGCCCATAAGACTACATAAGTTATCCTCAATAAGTGTATAACCTGTGTAAGTTTGGAGCAAATTCACACGAATGATTGAGCTTCATTCTTTTTTTCTTATCTCTACTCTGGATGACCAGAAATTGATAAAAGAGTAAACTATCAAATCAGTATTACAAATTAACATGCAAACATGGGATTTCAATGATGAAAATGGATTTCAATAGAAAGATGGTGAAGATTTCTCAATGTCAATGAAACTGATATTTGAAAGAAGTCAAGCTTGCTATAAATGAAAATTGACAATACAAACAAACTGATAATACTTCTGAGAAAAGGCTGTAAACAATTACATTTAAAATGTATGTACAATTTAATAATACACTGGAAAAACTGTAGCTAAACATACAACACAACTGAACAAAAAACTATATACATATTGCACATAAAAAAATCAACAAAATTGCTTACACTGACCAAAGCAATTTCAAATCACAGGCATATCAAATAAAGCATCAACAAACTGAGAATATCTCAAAAGATCAAAGCAATATGACTGTGTATGTTTGGTTGATTATTTGTTTTCATCCCATTTATACAGTAGCTGCAGAGTGACAAGGTAATTCAACATTTTACTTGTTCACCTTTTCTTCTAATTAAATATGTCCCTTGTCAGCTGAGAACCCAAAACTTGAACAAGTCTATCTTGAAACATGACAACAGTGATGAAATAGTGAACCCATGGCATATAAGAGAAGAGCCAGTCTATTTGCTATATCTAAACCCAGTAACAGCTACATCTATGTATAACAAGGCCAGCTCCAGGTGATATTAGCCAAGTCCATGCCTCATCTTTGTTGTGACTTTAACCTAAAACCTATTTAACTGGATGGGAACATTACCACCTAGCTTCCAACTGTATAGGTCGTTTTTGTAAACTTTAATAGGAATTTTGTAATTAAACCGGTATACACCTATTATGTTGAATGAGAATGACTTGTTTTTCAGAGATCAATGAGTATGTGAGTGCAGTAAATGTCAGTAAATTTTCCAAACTTGAGTAAAAGCATAATGATAATTACTTGAGCAAGAAAATACACATGAGAATGAAACAGGTTTTTCTGGATCAATGAGGTGACACTTAGTTTACAAGCAAAACTAGGAATACATTATACCTGAATATGCAGTGACTATTGGCAAAATTCACTAAACTACCGACGTAAAGATTTGACTTTTTTTCCAAGAGTTTACAAAAGTTAACATGTATGGGTGTATTACAGAAGATGACAAAAGTCTACAGGATATAATAGTGCAATTATGAAAAATAACATTTACAATACAAACAACATGAAAAAAAGCTATATTACTCAATCTCAAATAATGCAATTGCTACACATATTTTCCACAGTTCTTGTTTTTAGTGTTAAACCAACTTTCAATAGTTTCTCACTTGAACAGGTGGGCAGTTTATCACTTCTAGAATGTGGCAAAAATATGCCCTTCTCTTAAATAAGAATTGACAACTTCCTCACTTGACAAATCATGTTGATGACAGGTCTAAAAACCAATGACCCTGAATCAGGGGGAAAGGTCGCACATAAAAAAGGTCTGCACCTAATTATTATTATTTTTTTTTTAAATTCTGCTTCATAAATGACCTATCTGGATACAAAGGGTATGCAAAAACATCCATTAAAGTGATAACATACTATTAGAATCCCGACAAACTGTATTTCTAAGCCTGATTTTGACAAAGTATGATTTTCATTTGTTTAATATTCCTAAATATGTCTTTGATAACATAAATCCTACAAAGATAACCATGGAAATTGTAAACCAAGGAATGAGTAGCAGTCTCAACTAGGTTCTCCATTATAATTTTTTCAACATATTACTATTTCAATGACATTTCAAAGAAATGGATAAAAATATTTTATTATGCATAACTTGCCCTATAATAATTCACAAACACTTAAATTATTAATATAATTAAAATTACCTTCATCCTGCGAAACAGTTTCAAAGCAACATGTAAATAATTAAAAAATCTAACCTAACTCGATACAATGAAACCAAATACTTTAAAAAGTTTACCAAAAGCTAACAATACAATGTTTATTGAAATGCAGTATCATTGTTGGTGATATCCTAAAAGTGATACACTATATACTGAGCATTAAACAAGACCTCAAAAAGTGCTTGTCAATTTGGCTATATCTTTGTCTTGCTGAAAACTGCACATTTATCTCCCTTTGTATGCTTCAATATTTGCTCAAAAAATCAGTGATCAACTGCAGTTCAACTCAAGTCTGCTTGAATTCCTCTCCAACCACTGCTCAACTGATACCAATCTTAATCCTGACCTTGACCTCTTAAGGTGAGGTTAACAAGTAATTCAGTCCTTTAATATCCTCGAATGAGCCACAGACTATGAGGACTGTTCCTGCACCTTCGTGCGTAACTTGACAAAATCCTGTGCTGCTCTGTCCCACTCCCTTTTGGCTAACACTGCCAAAGCACCTGTCTCTGTAAATAAACAAGAAGACCATAATGATCCTGTGATGCTCACCTGAGTCACTGACTCATACCAAACATAGCTTTTTTTGGCAGCTTCTTTGTCTCATTTTTTTTTTTTAAATCAGAATTTTCTGTTTGACTCATTTTTTAATCATACATGACTAACAATCAGACCTTAACATTTCAGGAATCATAAAATTAACACACTAGTCAACTTTAAGAAGTCTGACACAACATCACAATCTTTGACAAAATATAACTACATTCTTACTTCTCATTCTAACAGCATTTTTCAAGTTCATCTAAAAGTTTTAAACTTCAGTAGTAAAAACATATTTAAAGGATAGTGAATAAAAAGAAAACTGACTTTTCTTGCCGGGTTGCATCAGTGGCAGTGTGACAACACTGAGTGCCTCATATCCCGTCACATTATCCCCGTCCACCCCTGGTATCTCTGACAGAGGCATGAATACCTCCCCAGCAAAGTCATTCTGGAACACATAATCATGGTCCATCACTGTGAATACCAGGGCTGCCCCTTTCCTCTGACACTGCTGCAAGGACACATTACTGAAACAGAAATATTGAGACTCTTGTCAATCAGTTTCAACTTATTTACTCTACATCAATTAGGAAGCAAGATCTTCCCACCTATAATAATCTTCCTCCATGATTTCTTCCATTGTTAAAACCAGTACTTGGCTGAAAATATGGAAAGAGATACAATGTTAGTCAATGGAGACTCTCACTCCTGGCGGAATTTGACCCAGCAATCACCCAATCCTACACTTGTTAAAGGAATATCTCTGATAAATAATATTCATGAGTGACGGTCAAATAATTAACAAATTATACAAATATTTCATTAATAATCCAGAGTGCAGATAAACATTCATTACAAGTAAAAAGAACACAGAAAATAAATGGTATGCTTATGCCACATTTAATGCTAACATTTTCACATTTGCAGTAAATACTGAAAATAAACTGTACTGGTACCTTATGTATTTTGGGAATTAATTATACTTTGATACAATAATGTGTCAGGAGCTTTAGTTGAAGGGTCTACTGTCTTAGAAACCTTAACTAGAGTAGGAATACAAACCAAATACTTACAATTCAAAAGATTCATCAAATACTGGGTTGAGCGTTTTCTTGACAATTTTTGTAGTCTGTGTTGGGACAGTGGCAAACATATGTTCAGGACAGAATGAGACCACAACATAGGGATCGCTGAGGCCATTAGCATCTAATGGTATAACATCCTTGGCACTTAACACTGAAACATAAATCTGTTATTTTATAACTTTGTAATCTTTAAAACGATTCTAAGTCAGCAAAATTTACTGCACATTAACAGCATAATTCTTCCAGTATTTGTGATTTATACATACAAGAGCGCCAAAGTCTCAAGTGTGCTGAGTAATCATATATACTAGTAAAAGTGCTGTAAATATTTCAGACTAACGTGTAAAGTAGTGTGTTCATATAAGGTTAGAAATCCTGTGTTGTGCTTTAATAATAACTGAAAAATCCAGCAGTTATAGTACAGATGAAATACCAGCATAGTATATCCAAAAGATACATAACCAATTAACAAAGAGAACTGTCACTCACTATGGTATAAAGTGATATCATTAGGAACACAGTTTCCTTAACGCATCAGGAAAGTACAGTAGTCAGATTCCATTTTTTTTCTTTTCCTTTTACACAAAATAGATAAACCGATAGTCATCAACGGGTAAAAAAGCTTTTAATTGAACAGTGATGAGTGTGAGAAAAGTAAATAAACCATGCCTTACCTTCAACAAGCATAGTGTGTGAATCTCGTTTATACCATACACGGACACTGAGAGTACCAAACTCTATTCTCGTCCACTGTCGCTGTAACATGCAAAGGATATACATACTTAATAATTCATCATTATAACATACTTCATAATATTCAGTCAAATGTAAGTAACTGCCTTGAAATAGACATCATCTTCCCTTAACAAGCCTGTCATATTTTTTTTTAATGTGACCAGAATGTGTTAAATGTGGGAGCTTCCCTTAATATTCAGGAAAGTTGGCAGTTCTGCTGTCTTATTTTGATATTCCACTTAATTAAGTGTAGAAAGTGTGGAAAAAAAAAACAACAAAATGATTTCATGAAATAAAGAGACATAAGCAAGAAGTCATCTGACTCAGTTTAAGTAAATTATAATATCAAATGTTTAAGTTGTTATTTAACTTGTTTTGACATCTTTTGAAATGAATTAATTCCTAACAAGAACTGTCACTGTAAGATGACAATGCCCCCAAAAGTGGTGCTTTGACCTTTGAGCTGAGAACCAGTCATTCAGGGGTCAAGGTCAAATAAATAAAGGTCAGTAGGAAGGCCTTGTCCAAAGGGGTGTTGTGTCCAAGTATGAAGTAAATCTACTTATTAATAAGAAAGTTATTGCCAATGTTAAAGTTTTCAGACGGACTGACTGACGGATGGACAGTTCAAAAACAATATGCCTTGCTTCGGGGGCATAAAAAACAACTGTCAACGATAAAAATTCTGATAGAGTTTACCTGTTCTTCAAGTTTTTCTTGATAAAATGTTTCTATTAGGCTGTATGTGTCCATTTTGTGCAGTGCCAGTTCTGTCTTCAATTTCTGAAATAAAAATAGTTGTCTCTCATATACTTACAACCATTAGGATTCTATTTGAAAGATCCTATTACATCTAAACAAAATTTACATTTTATTACCAGGAATACTGATTCCTAATTTTAGCTACAGAGGACAAGAGCAAATAAGACTACAAAAAAGAGTGACAACTAGCATTTTCTTTACATTATGCGCTAAATGAAAATAAGCAGTTGTCTCCCTTAGGTGACACTTAGTCGTTTTATTTTGCATATCTGTCGGAGCCAATTTTGATCCATGTTAACAGACTAATTAAATAAGACACTGAAAGAAAGATTATAAACTCAAATTAAACAGAATTATCTCATTGGTTATAGACAGAAATACTGACCAAAAAAAGTTGAGACACTTACACATGTATATAAATAAAGGAAACAGATTTACATTAAAAAAAAAAACTTTTTCTTTTTCTCTGCAAGGTAGAAATTTACCAAATTAATCTATCACAATAATGTTACAGAAATGAAGGAAGTGGCAAACAGGAATCATAAATTAAGCAAGACTTTCATTCATTAAATTGTTGTGCAAAATAGCAGTTTGGTTAATTATACATACATAAAATAGAACTTCTGTTTACACATTGAACTTAGAATAATGGAAAAGAACTCAGTAGAACTTAAGTCCATTGTACATCGTTCACCAGTGCAATACCAAATCTTGGTTCTACTGTTTGTAAATGTTAAGTATGAGTCTATTGTGGAGTTCTGATCTTATAACTGAGCTGAAGATATAATCACAGTGTTTCTTTTCATGTGTTTCATTTACTTATTTACTTGGGAGTTTAAAAATAACTTCCACTGACTAATTGCTTTGTTTGCATCATACAAACTGATTTAAAGAAATACTGTGAATTATAACATTAAAGTTTTTTTGTTTTTTTTATAATACCTGGTACTGTGGACTGAGAATATTTTGCATGGGTAGACCTTTATCATTGGCATTGAAGAATTGTACAAGAAGTCCTATAGCATCGTACATCCTCTGGTAAAATCCAGCCTGTTTCTGAAATAGCCAAATATACACTGTCAGCTTACAAACAACTTTAGATGTTTTATGAGAGACACTTTACTTTGCCAGATAATTTATACTAGTACAAAACTGATACAGGAAAGACAAATCAATTTCTCGAACAAGAAAAGGTAAGTCTGCTCAACACTTACATTATCCCTCATGGACTATTTATTGATCATGTACGGCCACAGAGTAAACTTACTCATGCAATAAAAGAGTTCAAGTTGTTCTATAAAGAAAACTCACAAAATTATTAGCAAAGCTAGTGAAGATATGTTTCAGATAACGGTAGCTTCTGAATTAAAGTTCAACAAAGTATACAGTAAATCCTCTATACAAATGGCAAGTAAGCATGAGATGGAGTATATAAATGTCAGAAAAATATGGGAGGGAGTATTCATTAAGACAACTACGGTAATTCCACAGACAACTTACAGCCTCTTCTGTTTCCAAGGCCTCTTTGAACTCTTCAAGGCACTCGATCCAGATAGACTCAAGGATCCTGTCAAAGTTGGTCTTCAGTAGATGAGTATTGAGCGTGAGTAGGTTATTGTCCAGGTACTCTAATAGATCACCTATTGCCTGGAAATGATGAAAAACAGTTTATTCTGCTTAATGTCAAAGCAATACCTTAATTTAAACTAAAACATTGCAGTGACATAACCTTTGTAATGCCAATATGGAATGCAATAACAAAATAACTGGACAAACAACCACACTGAAAATCCAAGTTTATGATCAACATCAAATCTTTTTAAAAATTTTCATATTCATAAAAACAGTGGTGAGATTTGGCAAACCAAATTAAACCTGTTCTAAAGAACTCTTTTAAAAAGCAACCTGCTATAGAGGTTCACTCTGTCTGAAAAGTTAATCAGTATACTGAGCTCAAATTGCAAGTTTTATAATAAAAACCATAATAGATGAAAAGTGTTTATTTGAACCTGATAACTTACATCATCGGCTGGCACAGCATCTGGGGCCCAGTTTAAATGGAAAACATCCTTCTTTATATCTGGTCGCATCTGCAAGTAATACAAATTAGTGTCTGTTTCTGAAGTATACTTTTACATAAACCAATGTCATGGCCAGAATTTACAATTCAAGGTATTTTTATGCTAAAGGTAAATTAGAAAACCAGCTAATATTTCAAAAAGTCTCAGTTCAGACAGACACAGATTTGTCCTCTACCTGAAACAATTCATCTAACTTCATTTAATCCAACAGCTCAGTTCTGAAAAATTACTGTTCGAGAGAAAAACTAAACAGGAAGACATGAAGATAACCTCTCTCAAATACAGTGCAAAGAAGGCAGACAACAGGTTAATGGTTTCTCAAATATCATGGGTAGTCAAAAAAAACCTCCCTCATAGCTGATGGAACAGTCTGTTACCAGTCAAGTCCATGGAGCACGTCTTTAACTCCAAACAAAATTTACACTTTTAGATTAATACAGCTGGGAACAGTACCTATTCCTTATGACAGAACACAGTTGAGAATTTTGCAAACATTCATACCTGGACCCTGGTTTCATAGTGTATTTTGTTAACCATTCCACCAATGATCCCCTCAAAAAAAGAATACAGGGTTAATAACCCTTTGACTTAAAAAAAAAAAACAACCAGATATCAAATGACTACTGATCTGAGAGTATTACCTTATCTGCCACTCTGTCCACAACATTTCTAATCTTCTGTATCATATTAGCATCAGCCTTTGCTAGTATCTTGGACAAGTCATATTTAGATCTGTTCTTCACATTATGACCATCTAAAGCTGTCTGTATCTCGTTGAACTGTAACATCTCAGGCATGGGTGACAGAGACTTGCGAACTTGCTCTATGTTGTTGATTGTAATGCATAACTAGATATAATAAAAAATGTTTGCATTAAGGGATGATTTAAAATACTCACTGAAAATTTTTCTCAGGTGAAATTTCTTGTATCATATGTCTGATAGAAAACACCATCAATACAGTCATTTCTGGATGGCTCAAAGTCATCGGGAACACAAAAAATACTTTGAACCTCAAATAATTGAGCCAAAAAGTCAAACGTTATTGTATAATCCTGGCTCCTTATTATGAACATTACATGTATATCTTCTGAATGAGTATCTTGATCTTATCTGTTATTTTTAAATTTTCCCAAATTTCTTGGCCATTTCATGATTCTAAGTTTCATTATAAAACCTATGTAAGAGTGTTTTCTTATTTGCTAAATGGCAAAATGATTCACTTGTTAAGCAAATGATAAGCTACACCACATGCAAATATACCAAAAATATTGTTACAGTTTACCGTCACTATGATTACATAACTTTTCTGGAATTTTTTTCTGATAATCATTGTATAAATGGTCTTTTTGTGTAAGCTGCATTGAATTTCTTGTTCGGAACTCATTAAACTGTACTCTGGAGTCATAAATTGCTTTTGAATTATTTATTTCTTCAAAAGACAAGATCTGCCCATGTTATGTCATTTCAATTAGAACCATTTTAATATTAACTTATTTTGCTGATTTCAACAGATCTGAAGTTAAAAACATCTAAAGCATTGCAATTAAGCTGAAAATCGATCAAGCATGACATTTCACAGCTACAATTCACACCCCAGTTAGGAGTTCAACCCTCAAGAACAATGGAAGGTGTAAATTAACACACTGGGACCATAAAAACACCTTGAGCCACAGAATAATTCTAGAGTTGCAACTTCCAGCCATGTGTATTATTTCAATACAAAAATACAAGGACAAAAAGTCAGGACCCTGCTTCAACTTCGAGCCAACGAGGAATGACTGTATTCTTTAAACCTTTTGGAATAAATGTTTATAACTGTATCTCCAAAAAGACAAATACAAAATCTTTTCACACAGAATGTAAAAAGAATCCATTCGAAAACAGCCATTTGTTCATAGAAAATTTGGGTCTAATATTATTTTCAACCCTATGAGGACCAGTACCTCAAGAAACACAAACTCCCACAGAAGTCATTCATCTCTACACCAGTCTTGCAGCATCCCCATCCCCCTATCTAAAAAGTACATGTATACATTTTCTCCACAGTTTTAGTATAAATTCCCCAACTAAAACCAATATTTTTTTGAGGATCAGTAAGCACCCCTGAGGAGAAAAAGCCAGCATTTACATAACAAGAGGACCATGATGGCCATATTATATATTGTTCATCAGAGTACCAGTGCTATAAACAGCAAGGCAAATGAAGGAAATTCAACCCAAATACAGCACACTAATACATCCAAAATTATTTCCTTTTCTTGTCAAGTTCATTACCTTGACCTTGACCTGTATCACCTTACAAGAGTTTATTTTATAATGTAGGAATATCATTGGATTAGTAACCCCCTGGGACAGGACTAATTCCAAATCACTTTTCTGTACCTACAACAAGGAAGTAAGGTCAAGGTCAGCCACAGCCTAAGTTCATATTATTTAAATGCATAATCATGGTCCAAATTTTATTGATGTAGCATCAAAACCAAGAGTGAAAATTGAAAATAATGTTCAAGCAAAATTACACAAGCAGTTCAAATTTCAATGCTGTAGCTTAGTAAAAAGAAAGTAGGTCAAGAAAATGTCCACCCAATGCAGAACTGTTTATATGCAATAAATTTGCGACATAGCTTTAAAAGCCAGGGAGTAGGTCAAGATAGGCCAAGAGCAAAGTTGAAATATGGATGCAAAATTACATAATTATTATACTGTTCAAATTTTACTGCTATTGTTATAAAAACATGAAATTAGGTCAGGAGGTCAAGGTAAGGGTCTCATGAAGGTCAAAGAAAATGTAAATCTGTAGACATAAAGATTCCTTCCAAACTGTGTAGCAGAATTTTAGTTTTTCCATATGTCTACAAAAAACAAGTGACCCTTGGAGAGGTGTCACTTTTGATCCTGGTGCCATGATTTGATCAACTCTGTTACAGAACCACTAGACAATGCTACACACCAAACATCTGAGCTCTGAGCCATACATCTTAAAGAAGGATAAAAAATCCTACATACATCCACCAGGGAGGGGTCACTTTCAACCCTTTGGCTATGATTCAAGCAACTTTTGTGGAGAACCACAACTAAATTCTATACCCTTCATATCTGAACTTAAGGCCTTCTAGTTTCTGATATGAAAATTGTTCCTGTGTAAGTCCATTGAAAACCAAGCGACTTCTGGAGAGGGGCCAATCTTGACCCTACAATCATCATTTGAACAATCTTGGTTGAGGTTTAATGAACAATGCTACATACCAAATATCTAGACACCAGGTTCTCTATGTCTACGTAAAAAACAGTGACCTCTAGGGCAGAACCAATAATTACTTGAGAGGAATAATTTGAACAATTTTAGTAGAGGTCTACTAGACAATGATGAATAAGAAATTTCAGAGCTCTGGGCCTGGTGGTTTTAGACAAGAGATTTTAAAGTTTTTCATTCAAGTAGCCAAAGCAACCAGAGTTCTGCATGGAATGGAATTTTCTGAATAAAGAGCTTCTTGTAAGGAACAACCCTGCCAAGTTTCATTAATTCTGATCCAGTAGTTTCAGAAGAGATGGTGTTTGAAGAAAGTGGCAGATGACACCTAACAGATTGTGATCACAACAGCTACCCTGAGCCTCTGGCTCAGATGAGATAATAAAATTCTCTCTGCATTGACTTTATATTATGTAATTTTCCTTAACCAATTCTATGTAAGGACCTGCCACTTTTCCTAACAAGAGGGCCATGATGGCCCTGTATCGCTCACCTGAGTATGACTGCTTTTTACAAAAGTGGCTATGGGCCTGGTTAACTGACCCCAGATAACCCATTTTCGAACTTGACCTAGAAATTATTGAAATTTGTCTTTCTGACAAATTTCCAGGTTGTTTGGACTGAAAATGTTACCACTAACAAGTGTTAACAAGGTTTTTCCATATTTGGGCTCTATGACCTAGTTTTTGAACCTAAATGTCCCATATTTGGACTTGAGCTAGAAATTATCGAAACAATCTTTCTGACAAATTTCAAGGATATTTGGACTGAAAGAGTAGCCTCTAGAGTGTTAAAAAGGTTTTTCGATATTTGGGCTCTGTGACCTAGTTTTTCAACCCAGATAACCCATGTTCGAACTCGTCCAAGAAATCACTGGGACAAACATCCTGACAAAGTTTCAAGACAATTGAGGCAAAAATGTGACCGCTAGAGCGTTAAGGAACTAAGTGTGGACAGACGCCGGACATTGAGGGGGGGGGGGGGGGGGGGGGGAGAAAGACATAATTCACTTTCATTTTAACAGTATGTACCCACCTGCTCTGTAATATCAAACTGACCCTCCTCATCATAGTAACCTGCCTTTCGCAGTTTCTCATGCATTAGGTCAGCATACTGCACAGCACCCCCACATACATCCTCTGTCAGCTGACGTACCAAGGGGAGACCATCTATCAAGTCAGGCCAGTCTAAATTTTTCCAGAACTCTGTCATCTGTAAATGCACAAAGTTTTTACTTGTATCTACAGTGTTCATAACACATAATTATCTTGAAACAAATAAGATACATAAAATAAAAGTCTGCAAGACATATCTCTTAATCATCTATAAAATATTCATATGCCATTACCTCTTGCCCTATCAAAAGAAAGTTAACATCAAATTATCACAAAGAAAAAAACAGATTGAGTATAGAATTCACAACATTCATATCTTAGTGACAAAATTTATATAATAAAGAACTGGAAAGATTTGTATAGAGACTAACTGTAGTTGACAAACCTGTGAGAAACAGCAACAGACATCCACTGCAGACGTACTGTACTTTACTCCACTCTTAACATCTACTGTCTGAAAATTATACATTCATATATCATTAATAAGAAAGATATCTATATCATCTTTCAGGTAATCTTAACATTCAAAGCAAAAGTCTGAACTCAGGCAATAAAAACAATTCTTATTTACATCATGGAAATAATGTAGAACTCATAATATCATAATTATAACTATCATAACTATAATGTCAAATTCTCCGAACTTATCAATTACATTTGTTGTCTGCTCTCTAGGGTAAAGACCAGTAACCTATGCATAGAAAGGGATGCTGAAAAAGCATTAAATACTTCTAAATGGATTCAAGATTTCAACCTCAAGGGCAAAAATCTGGGACAATAAAGAAGCCACAAGGAAATCAAAACAGCAGAGAAAAAATCAGTGTAGAATTTATGCTTATAACGTATGTATAAACCCTAAAAAATTGTTTAGCTGAAACTAAGGAAAGTCAAAGGTCACTTCAATTTATAAAAAAGTTATGCTTTTAGTCCAGGATGATGAATATTTATATATGGACAATGTTGCTGATGAATATTTATATATGGACAATGTTGCTGATGAATATTTATATATGGACAATGTTGCTGATGAATATTTATATATGGACAATGTTGCTGATGAATATTTATATATGGACAATGTTGCTGATGAATATTTATATATGGACAATGTTGTTATTCTGTGCCTAAAAAGCATAAGAAAGAAAATAATGCAAAAAAACTTTGCAAATGAAGAAACATGCTGGTAGGACTAAAGACATAACTGAAGCAACAACCATTACCTTGTCAAGTTCAACAGCTTTATGTATCCTCTTGTACGCCTTATGTCTGGCTATATGTAACCACTTCTGTACAGCAAACCTGAACCACTGGTAGTACTGGCATATTGATAAATCCTTCTTTAAGCTGAAATATAAAAATTTACCAAACCAATGTTCCCTCTGGAAAATCACTAATAGAAGACTCTACCATCTTTCTGTATAATGTCTACAATTTTACCCAGTATGTTAACTGAAGTTTTATATAAAAAAAACCAGCACCAGAAACCATTTCTCTTACACACTTATTTTTCTGACTACTATCTTGATCTTTTCAAAACTAGAACACTAAATAGGAAAAGATTCATACTCCATACTGTATTGAAACAGTGTTGCTAAATAAGAACAAGATTTGTCCTCCATACTGAATCATAACAGTGTTGCTAAATAAGAACAAGATTCATCCTCCATACTGTATCATAACAGTGTTGCTAAATAAGAACAAGATTCATCCTCCATACTGTATCATAACAGTGTTGCTAAATAAGAACAAGATTCATCCTCCATACTGTATTGAAACAGTGTTGCTAAATAAGAACAAGATTCATCCTCCATACTGTATTGAAACAGTGTTGCTAAATAAGAACACGATTTGTCCTCCATACTGAATCATAACAGTGTTGCTAAATAAGAACAAGATTCATACTCCATACTGTATTGAAACAGTGTTGCTAAATAAGAACAAGATTTGTCCTCCATACTGTATCATAACAGTGTTGTTAAATAAGAACAAGATTTGTCCAATGAACTGTATCTTAACAGTACTGCTAAATCTGGAACATTCAGACCTGAAGGGCGCTTCAGGAAAACTTAAGTTTAACATGTTAAGTGTACATTTTATTAAAGCTGAATCACCTATTTGGCAGATGTTCCTTGAATTTACAGAACTCTTGCAGGGCTAGGTACAGCTCAAACAGTTGTGTTCCCATGGTAACAACAACACTATGTGCATCTGGTTCCTCTTTGTCAACCTTCTCCAACCTTGACATCGTCGTCTGAAGGTCATCATTCACTTCATCTCCAAACTAAAAGAAATAATTAGACAAAATCCATGTAAAACGTATGTATCTAAAAGGCATGTTTAAGCTGATGTCAAAATCATTTTGGGTCAACAATGATATATAAATATGAAAATATTTTAGGAAAAGGCAGAGTAACTACATGTACTAGTTGTCCATTTTTATTCATAATATGACCTACTGAATGCAGACACTGAGAGATGTAGAAACATATCAAAACATGTGAACTTCTTTATTTTCTTATCATGAAATACATATGTAACAAAATTACTTGAAAAGTGTACCAGACTTTGTTTGTGGAAAATGATAATATTTTATTTCAGTAATACCAATAACATTATTTACATTGTCACTGCACCATAGAAGACATTAGATTGCAGAACCCTTCACCTTGTTTAAACCCAAAACATTTTTTGACATTATAAGTCTCTGTGAAAACTGACTTGGGCAGACCCTATAATAATCCCAAGTGCTAAGTTTTAAAGCTGTTTTCTAGAGCATGCTACACTGTAAATTTATTAAAGCTGCATACTCTGGTTTTTGACAAGAAGATTTTAAAAGATTTTTCTACATACTTCTATGATATATTTGAACTTCAAGTGAGACCAATAATGACAGAATGATAGGACTCAACTTGACTAAATTTGATAGAGACCCACAAGACAGATGTATAATTTTTGTTGTTGTATATACTAACAGCTCTGGGTCTAAAAAGATCAGACAAGAAGATTTTAAACTGTTTTTGTTCCAGTTGCCTGTTAGCAACCAGAAATCTGTATAGATCGAAATTCTATGAAAACCTCGGAAGATAGAAAACTCTGCAAGGAACATTCTTTCTCTCATCAAGTTTTCCATCTAGTGGCACAGGAGGACATAATGTCACATGACATTAACAAATACAAATCACAAAAGCTGAGCATACAGTGCTTAGGAGAGCCAAGTGTTCAACATGAAATATTTAATTATATTGATTTTTATGCTTTTGGTTAAACGGTGACAACATTAAGCAATGTAGCTTCATCACACTGAATTCTGGCATACACAGGTAAAGAAATACAAACTGTGCATTTCACATTGAAAGATGTAGATGCATAAAATTCTTGGTATACAGGGAATAGAAAGTGCAGATACTGAGGTTTTTTTCAACATAGTGCAGCAGTAGAAAAAGAAACTTCAAAATAATATATGTCATGATGACATTGGTCAGAATGACTTAAGTAAAAAAAACAAAACAACATCTTTAATAATTGTAACTTAAAGCAGATACTCAAAATAGTTCTGCTTCTTCTCTTCAATGGGTCTAATACTAAACATGAGAAATTCAACAGATGCCAGATTTGACAGGAATAATGGATAGTCCTGACAAGATACAGAAAATATCATGCATGCAAATATCAAACACCCACTCAGAGAATTCTGATGAATATAAATGAAGTGCAATTCAGTGTGAAAAATGTGCAAAGTAACTATTTTGTGCAAAAAAAATATTAATGACAGGCAATTAATATCTTATTCCTTTTTTAAATATTTATATTAAATGTGAAAACTATTCTGGTTTTAATTGATTTGTATTGAGAGGTTTACTCCAGCAAATCCATCCCAAATCAATATCTGAAGTCAATCAATCAGCCCAGAAAATTCTCGCCAATCAATCAGGCCAGAAAATTCTAGTCAATCAATCAGCTAATTCTCGTCAATCACTCAGCCCTAACTCTGCTGACAAATGATCATTTTGTTTAAAATATTTCTAAACAACGAACATGCATTCATTTTGGTTGCAATTTCCAACAGATTAAGATAAGAACAAATATAAACATTGTTTTTTGTGGGGCTAATAAAAATTTTCAGTAAGATTATAAATATTCACATGACTTGTTAAATATACCTTTTAGTTTTATTTTTCATTTCTACTATGCAGCTTATTCATAAAGACTGAAAATGCACCTTGTCTATAATTTACCTACAGTCTTCTACAGCATCAGACTAGGTGTGCATTATTGTGAAGGAAGCAATAAAATGTCTAAATGGTATGTCTATACAAAACAAGAGGGCCAAAATGGCCCTATATCATTCACCTGATCATCAAGTGAAATGTTTTGACAAAGTTTTTCAATCATTTGATCTGGAAAACTAGTTTTTGACCCAACATGAAATATACATAAAAGAACCCAGAAGTCAAACATTCTGACAAAGCTTCATAATGACTGAATGGAAAGTAAGGCCTCTAGAGTGTTCACAACGTTTTTCTTGGATTGACCTGGTGACCTAGATTTTGACCAAACATGACCCACACATAAAGAGTCTAGAATCTAGTCATCAAGCAAAACATTCTGACAAAGTTTCATCATATTTGGATGGAAAATGTGGCCTCTAGAGTGTTCACAATGTAAATGTGGAAGGATGACAGACAGACGACGGACAACAGGTGATCACAATAGCTCACATTTGATCACTTAAAAGTTTGGGTGAGCTAATAAAAGCTAGTCTGTATTGCAAATCTTCACTTATTTAACAATAGTGTTTTGATGTAAAATTCAAGCTGTGTTTGCATATGGATATAATGGTGTTGCAAAATGCTTCATAACACCATAAAGGCAAAACAAAAGCAGTCTTGAGATACGTCTGACATACATTTATTATAAATCTACACAGTGTTTTCAATTAATTTAATTATTTTCCAAAGTTTTGTCAAAATTATAACAAGACTGCATAACTATTAAGCAAAGCATGCAAAAAAAAAGGTGAAAAAAAAATCAAACCAAATAAAGGACAGACCTCTTCACGCAAGCCTGTGTCAACAGCCGCTGAAAGCTGAGTGAATAATCACACATCAATTTCGGCTTAAACAACACTTTTATCAAGACCAATAATTGAGCTGATTTATACCCTGACAAAAACTGTGTGTTCCATACAACATATTACCCTGAATTTATCAGAACACACATAACAAACTCCAGTACTGGTCTTATTGGATATAACTGTTCTATCAAAAAGCATGAAATTTAGCAAAGGACACAAAACTAAATTACATGTACAGTAATTAAATTAAAATGTTTTACTTTGTAGAGTGGCACAATCCTTTATACATTCTTGTATAGGGATATTACAGGTCTACAACTGTGATGAGCTCTATTAAATAAATCATAAAAACAATATACATCACTATGATGTGAAACTAATTATCACCATTATTATAGTTATCTTTTTTATTAACAGTGACCTTGACCTCAGTGTCCCCAAGTGCAATCCTAAGCTTTGTCTTTATGAAAGGTATCAACAGAGAAAATTTCATGACAATGTTTTGTTCGTTTTGTTGTTATCAGGGTTTAATGCCAGTTTCAACCTCTTTTTTGTCATATCCTAGCAGTCAGACCACCTAACAAGGGTTCCTGTGTATCATTGTTTAGCCAGTTCTTGTGGGGTTTGAAATAAGAACCCATAGATGGACTGATAAACCAGTGCTCTACCGACTGAGCTAGCCAAGTCCCCTTATTATAACTAGATCCTTAGTAAAAACAAAATGTATTGTCGAGCAGAAATTTTACAGCAAGTTTTTATTTGATTGTTAAAGCAGAGTTTATCAATAGAAAGAAATCCATCAATTTAACCAACCATATAATGGTGTCTCCATATACCTTCTCTTTAGTATTATAGAAGGCTTTATACAAACATTTATTAACTTAAAATATATAACAACTGAATTACATCAGAAATAAAAATGGCACTACATTGTAAAATAATGGCAAGTGAACACAGGAACAATATTAAACACCTCATTACAAAAATACTTGCAATTTTAAATTACCCTTTTAAGTTTTATATGGCATAATACATTTCATAAAAAAAAGTTAACCAACTCAACTACAAATAACATTTGCAATGTGTTTTCGAACTCAGTCACTGTCTTCTGCTATGGATATATTTCCCAATATATCATTTAGGTTAAGATAAAAGCTTGCACTGTCTGGCTTTGGGTTTGTCAATTTTCAGGAGTGGCACACAACAAAAATAACCAATGTCTGTACTAAACGCATAAGAGACAACTTTATATGGAGACAATATCCGTATGGCTCGAATGACATAATCCTCAATAACAGGAATGTTTTCCTTCGACAAAAAAAATGTGCACTGATCTGCTTAAGACGTTAATTGTAACCTTTTAAGTCCAGCATGTTTATTCAAAACTCTTTTGCATAATGTCCATGAAGGTAAAGTATTTCATAATAAACAAAATTCATAATGCTTAGAAACCAAGAAAATATCAGGACAGACATTGAATCTAGCATTACAACATGGACATTACATGCTGGTAAGCTGGAGAATATGAACTGGATTGAAATAATTATACAGCCAGGGTAAAACCATTATGCAATGATCCATCATGCATCATATAACAAGCCTGTTTATGATCATACTTTTTAGTAACTTACCATTTTTTCAAGTATTTGGTATGTAATTCGAAAGTACTGCACCCCAAGTATTCTGAAACAAATAAATAGTATAATTTGAATTTTCATACAGGAGGACCATGATGGCCTTATGTCACTTACATTTTTACTGAAAACATAAAGTCAATTATAATATGACATACAGAGATAAAATTTCCTTCTTTTGGTCACATGAGCTTATCTTTTTTTCCACATTTTGATCCTGAGAAAGAGAAAAGTCAATCATTCTGACTTCATGATGTCTAGGTCAGACCCTGATCCATGCTTTGGGTCAAAAACTAGGTCACCCAGTTTTGAAATTACCTGGAGATCATCAAGATGAACATTCTGACCAAGACAAAAAAGACTTTAGTCTTAAATGACCCTCTAATGTGTTGACAAGTGTTTCTTTTGATTTAAAGTGTGGACACTGATTTATCCCTTAATTACCATTTTTCTAACAAGTCTGACAGGTCATCCTGGTAAGTTTTTAGCTATTATTGTTTTAATCAATCATTAAAAAGATACTAGACAGGTACCATCCCATTATACATTCAGAAGACAGAAAAAAAATCCTGAAAAAATATAACCTTTGCAGTATGACACCAGAAAACCAAAATTTGTCGGTTTTAACTGAATTTCAGCTTCTTGGAACAATTTTTCTGTCTAGGCGCGTCTTGGACCAAATGATAGTTGAGTGTGCAGCTCCAATATTCACAAAGTATTAACTGATCTCAACTGTTGCTCTAGTTTTGGACCCAATGTGACCAAGATTCAAGGCTGTCAGAGATTATCAAAATAAATATTCTGACAGTAGACCTTTTTCATTCCACATGACTCATATTTAAGTGACATAAAAAATCATCAAGAAAGTTATTTTGATTTTAATTCATTATAACTTATTTAAAAAAGTGGCAACTTGAGTGTTCTCAGTGTTTTCTTTTGATTTAAACCAGTGATCTGACTTTCAATTGTTACAAATAATCTGACCAAAAATTATGATAAATGAATTCAACATAATTATGCCCTCATGCGCATTAACAGGGTTTTCTCTAGAGTTAAGCCAGTGACTTAGTATTTGACCCAAGGTGGCCCATATTTAAAACTGACCTAGAAACCATCAAAATAAACATCCTAACAAAATTTCATTTGATGCAAAATGTGTTCTTTAAGGTGACACACACAACAGACAAATGACAGACATCCACCAATCACAGTAGTTCACCATGAACACTTCATGTTCAGTTGAGCTAAAAATGTGACCACGACAAGGGTAACAAAGTTTTCTTTTAAACAAAGCTGGTGACCCAGTTTTTAATCCCACAAGACCCAATTTAAAACTTGTCCAATACATCATCAGGACAAACATTGTAAATCAGTTTCAAAGAGAATAGGTGAAATAATTGTGTTTCTAATGTGGTAACAATAACAAGGTGCTTCTGGTGGCCTAGTGAATCAGCAGACTAAAACTTGCAAAGCAATAATCATATTCATTCATTACTAGGTTCAAGACAGGGTCATGATGAAAAGGTCAACACTGCAAAACCAGCTCTCTTTTAGGACTACAGTCAATGTCAGTTTGAACTTTCAATAAAGATACTAAAACAATATTCTTATAATAATTTCCTAACAACCACCATTTACAACTGTCATGTGCTTTCTAAAAACTTCCAGAAAATATCAATAAAAAGTTCTGCACAAACAGTTTACACTGATGTCATTAATAGCTCTTGGTGAAGTCACGAACAATATGATCAATTAGTTTACATCTTCAGAAGAAGTGTTATCTCAGTGCACCATGAATAAACCAAGGATAAAACTGCCACAGTTAATGAGGTTAGTATTGACAGAAGCTGTAGGTGCAACATGGAATAACCTTTCAATTTTCCTTTATATCAGACAACTGTTTAATCTTATCAGTTTTATTGTATATACACATACAAGCATGATCATCTTTGTCTGACATATAATAAATACATGCAAAAGGGTTGGCCCAAAAGTTATTGCAACATTATCTAGAGTCCTCCCTGAAGACAACTGTGTAAGCTTGAAACAGTCCTTATAAGGAAATATGCTGTCAAGTTTAGCATTCACTTGAAAATAACATTTCAAAATTTTAGTAAGCTAGAGTTAAAGTCTCAATGCTATCAAATGTTTTCTACAAGTGTTCACTCTAAGTCTTACTGTTCATAAATCTTTGTATAGAAGACTACAGCATGGTGGAGGTCAGTGTTAAGCTGATTGGTCAGTTCTAACAAGCCTTGTATCACATCCTCTTCTGTATCAACATGTGTATGCTGTCTACATCGTCTGTGGGAACGGTCATACCACTCCAGAGTACTTTTCTGATAACATAAAACAACAAACCACTAACAACAAGACACATTGATGAAATAATTTTACGGGCAGTAATACCTCGGGGAAAAAAAATCTACTGCTGATTCAATTTATTTATCCTCTGTAGCCATTTATCCAAGTGTAGCATATAGATTATTTTAATAAAGTATGGACTGTCAAGTGTGAAAGTGTTAAAAATTTCAGATTGGGACCGAACAACTACAGAGTAACTTATGGCTGCACTATCTCAAACTGATGAAAATAAAATTCATTCCCTTCAAATTATTATAGAGGCCTGCTAAAGCTAAATAATTATACACTGGAACTTTGCTAGTTTGAAGTCACTTGGACTTATCTTAATACCTTGAATTATTAACAGTTTGGATTTGATGTAGGTCATGAAAAGTATTTGTGATAATATTGATATATTTCAAAGGGTTATATTGCCTGTACACATGTCACATTGTACTCAACATGTTCTTTTGATTGGAACCTTTGTGGTGCAAAGTCTGTGTGCTTGTATTTACTTACTCAAAGTGCTACAAAATTAGTAAATTAAATTGTTTGAAAAAGCAGATCAAAAATTCTGTCTTGGTTTTGTAAAGATGTTGGTGCTTAATAATTGACCAAGCTTATCCCATATGTGACCTTTTCTCTGTTTAAGGCCATTTTCTTGTCTTTGGGTTATATATATTAGAGAGGTATGGTTTCTACAGTTCATAAAATATAATTAGACAAACACTTAAATAAATTCCTTTGATCATATTGTGTAATAATTTATATATATTTTAAGATACCTTTACAACATTTGAAACCTCAAGGTGAAGATCCTTTTGAAATGGACATGTTCGTCTGAAGACATTCATAGAGTAGATTTCAGCGAGGCACTGCAGCATGCCATCAAGACGAAGCATGGCTTGACGATTGTTCACTGGGAACACATCTCGTTGTCTTTTAATAAGTGACAGACAATGGTTGATAAATCTTGTAAATGATTCTGCAAGGCACTCCTCCTGTGGAATACATAGAAGGTTAAATGTAAATGGAAATCATGATTGATTTATCACTCAGACAATTCTGAAGAAGAAAAACGCAAAGAATGCAAGAAGAAAAATCAGCATGAATAAATGGAGGATTATGCTTGTCATAAAATATGTATGAACACAATGACATTTTTGATAACTAGAGTTATAGTTTGCTTAGAATGTACTTTGATATATGCACAAATTCTGAGAGATGATATAAATTGTAGGACTTCAGAAGCAGATTATCATTCGACAAAAGAATGAGTATTATAATTATAATTATGTAACACACAGCAGAACAATATACCAAGAAGTGTTGACTCATTTTTTGCTCACAGAAAACATTACACAGTCTTGTTATTTATATGCTGATTTTTCCATTCATAAAGACAACACACAAGAAAAATTTATATTAATGGCACACTGTACTTTTTATCCAAATCTTATTTTGTTTGAATGATAATGAATGGTACCTCCCTTGCAATAATTCAGTGGTATGCAATAATATAGCATACAATAGCTACATAATGTGTTATTGTTATTTCAAAGAGGCATTTAATAACAAATGGCTAACTTGTAAGTGCTATATTAAAATGAAACTGAAAAGATCTGTCCAATATCTGAAAACAATCATTTCTTTAAATAAGTTCATTCATTTTGTAACAAGTCACTTTTTTATGCAACAATCTGAAAAGCCCAAACAAATATTTTATGGCACAAAAAACAATTACTACATAAACTTACAGCATTAAACAACAGAAATTTCAAGTCCTAAACGGCGCACTTTAAGCCCTCAGATAACATTTTGTACTTTAAATTCAACTCCACACTTTCAATAAAATCGTTGAATATGATTGTCTGCCTTGCTTCAATCAGGGTTTATTCTGTAAACTGTCTTCTTTTATAACATTACAGACGATAAAAACAAGCACGGGATGGGAAGTTTCCAGAAAATTAAACTATGCTAAAATAAAATCTGACAACTTTAATATTGTTTTTTTTTCTGCAATATAATTAAGACAGCTTAGCAGTGTCCCAAGAGTACTTTGTCCTATGAGATGTGATATTCCTACTAAAAGGGCTCATTCTGCAAATGTTACAAAGGCCAACAGTTATCTTTATCTCATAGTTTTTGTTGTCATATTCCTATGTCTATACTTTCTTAAAAGCTGCTTATGTGCTATAAAATAAATACAGATAGCACTTTTTTCACATTCATCCCTCGATTTATAAAATCTTAAACAAATCAAATCAACTCCAGTAATCCTGCACATCTGAATGTAAGTTATAACATTCTCAAATTTCCGAAAATAAGGTGTGGTTTTAAATCTAATGGGAAATCTTTGTCCATGCACTGAGATAAATTTGGGTGAGAGATGAACCAGACTGGTGCACTTATCTGTAGTTCTGATATAATTTTCCAGTACGTTTGGAGACAAAAGTAGCCATTTTGAACCAGCAAACTCTTTTTCTTTTAAAACACGTTACAAAAGCTTTGCCAGAATTTTATATTGCCTTCCTGTGTCTTTTGCAGTAGCAAAAAGGTTTCAAATAATTTAACCTCTTAAGATGCCAGTTATTTATCTAACTTACCTTACTTGTACACAGGTTTTCCACAAATGATTTTAGAAAATATGTGATTTTTTTTCCCCTAAAGATATGGCATTATAAAGATAGGGATCCATACCAGGAATTGTGGCTTTACCAAAGCTAATTTTTCTGTGTGACCTCAAATTTTCTAAAGATATTGTATTATACAAATATGGAATCAGTCATTTTAAGAAACTGTGGTGGCCTTCACATTCAAAGGTCAAAGTGTATGTATAGAGAGTATCATGCAGGTGAATCTACACCATGTAATAGCGTCTACAGTACATATCATGGCAAGTCTTCTAACAATACATGCAGTTCACAGAAACAAGCTTAACAAGGAAAATTCAAATGGACTTGAGTCCATTTGAGTGTACGGTTTTTACTGCATTTTTAAGGAACCTTTAGCTACAGCATTCTATTTTGTTTTCAGACGCCAGTAAAAAGAAATTTAATATATATCTTTAAATTGATTACCTGTCTTGTTCAGACATATTATAACTAATGTAATGCACAGTTTTTAACGAACAACAACATATTTGTTCAACCTTTTATTTCCATATATCTCTTGACGTTAATAGTGATAATTATGATTATTCTGAAACAGTGTTTGTTTTGTTAAGTAACAAAATAACGTGAATTTCATGGAATAACATGCTTGAACAGAATAACAAACTTGCTTGAATAGAATAACAAATATACTTGTAATATCAATTATGATAATAAACTATGACCATGCTTTGATTACTTTGATATAATTCAACATATTAAAGACCAGGTGAGGAACAGTCACTATTGTAGCAAAGTACTTCCAGGAACCAGACAGAATTTTTAACTTTAGATGTCTTTTTTCTTTGTGAGCCGAATTTTATTATTTGAAAACATTAAACATAAACATTGTATCATTTAACATCATTTGAAAGCTCTTTAAATTCATATTTTGAAAATATAAGCAGATTTTGAATTTTTGCTTTTAAAAAAGAGAACTAAACTAATTTATACCTGTCGTTTCAGCATTTTTTCAGCATTTTTCTAGCAGCTTAGATCCACTAAGTTTAACCATTTACAAACAAGAAAGTGAACAGTTTTGAAAATTATTTTTTATATATGTAAAATATGAGTTTACAGACCTTTTAAATGATATAAAATATTGAATTGTTTGATGAAAAATGACTTTGTAACTGTAATTACAAAATTACTATGTTTTGCATTTTTATCAACCGCCATATTTTCCCCAGCCTTCAAACTCTTATCAGTTACTTGTTACTATTAATAGATTTTTAAACAATAACATATGTTCCTACACAATAATACCAGACAGTCAAGTGATTCTGTTTGTAATTCTGTCCGAGGATTTCCGGAATAACACAACTTCGCAAATTGATTCAACAGGTAGTACATCGTAAAAATACGTAATGCTTCGGCAATAATCGGATCTTCTAACAGCCAATCAAAACATAGAATTACATAATATTGGATAACACTAACCCCGCTCCAATTGTACATATAGGAATATAATACTGGCAATTTTCCGTACAGAAAAAAGCATTCCTCCTATTCTGTCACTTTAAGTGAAATCATTTGTCACCAAAATCTGTTTGATATCACAACAGTCCTATAATGTCAAATCTGATTATACATTAAAATTTCGCCAATATGACCTATAAAAGAGTGGTTATCATGAAGAAACATCATTTTTTGTTCTAGATTTTAGACTTTACATCCTAAAATTGCTGCTTAATTTGTGTGATTTTGAAATAATTAAAGCAATTATAATAGCAAAACTTTACTTTTTAACACTATTCTACATTTTTTGAAAAAACTGACTTTTCTTTTTTTATTCACTGCTTTAGCCAGTAAAGGATTTTGTGGAAAACTCCTGCCAATAAGAGGGTCTTTGAATGGTTTAAAGCAATTTCCTTTCTTAAAACACAGAAATCTATCTTCCTGAAGATTCTAATAATTTGCAAACCAATTTAAATGAATCATCTCTGACAAAATGAATGGCTGTCTTACATGAACAGGAAAAAACAGCTGTATTATTAACTGAAACTAGAGAACTGAATATCTGTCTCTGAAAAACTTCTACCAAAACTATATATTTAATACATGAAATTTTAGATTTAAACGGATTTCATACAATTTCTTTAAGAACGTACATATGGAGACTTGACACCTTTGTCATGTGTCTTATCTGTCAAGAGAACAAAAGGCATCCAATATTAATGCTTCTTCTAACTTGGAATAAAATAGTCTTAATGACAGAAGAATTATCAATATGAAAAGTCATACTGGCAAAATGTTATAAAGAATGTAAATTTAGAAGAAACAAACTAGAAATATGTCCACAGGACATGGATGCCCCTATTTAAATGTGTTTTCAATAGCAAGGCCAATAACTGTATAAAACTAGAACTGCCAATGTCCTGGTATAGGGTATTGATATATGGGGGCACATGTTACTTTATGCCCCAGACAAAAATTAAGTATGAAAAATTTAAAGGGCAATAATTCCAAACATATGTAAAAAAAATTATGGTTCTTGGGCACTGCACTTCTCCTCAATGAGATCTATCTATCTATGAAGTTTCAAGTTGATATCTCCAATACTTTTTGAGTTATGCCCTGGACAAAAATTAAGTATGAACAATTTCAGTGGGCAATAACTCTAAAATAATGGAAAGAGTTATGGTTTTGGGGCGCTGCATTTTTCTTCAATGAGATCTATTTATCCATGAAATTTCAAGCTGATACCTCCAATACTTTTTGAGTTATGACCCGGACAAAAATTAAGTACGAAAAACTACAAAGGGCAATATCTTCAAAATTATGCAAAAAAAAGTTATGGGTCTTGAGCACTGCATTTTTCTTTAATAAGATCTATTTATCTATGAAGTTTCAAGTTGATAACTCTGATACTTTTTGAGATATGCGCCGGACAAAAATTAAGTATGAAAAATTTAAAAGGGCAATAATTCCAAAATTATGTGAATGAGAGTTATGATCCTTGAAAACTGCACTTCTCCTCAATAAGATCTATCTAATCTACGAAGTTTCAAGCTGATAACTCCAAAAGTTTTTGAGTTATGCCCCAGACAAACAAAACCCGATGACCAGACCGCCAAGCTGATTCATACCCCCATTAGAACTTTGTTGTGCAGGGCGGGGGTAAAAAAAAAATTCTGGCAAAGCAGGGCGGGGGTATAAAAATAGAATGAAAATTCATTTCTTTCAAACTCCTGTTTATCTGCTTATCAAAATTATTTTATCACACACATTTTTTTTAAAGGAGATCCTCCAAAAACTGAACAAGAATTCTCATACAACACACAACATAAAACCATCTGGAGCTTTATGTTTTTTTTTTCAAATGGGAACTTCTTTCTGTATGATCATCTACACATAAAGATGGTTGTTCATCTCAGAAAGTCTGAAGATTATTCTCCAAAATTTGCATGAAGACAAGGACAAACAATTCAGACTCTTAATACCTCATATAATGAAAAATACAAGGCCCATAATTCTGGTGAAGATGCAACAAAAATTCCTTCCTTTACAGCCACCTAAACTCCGAGGAAATAAATTCTCAAAAGATGACAAGAATCTGACACACAGTATTCCAGGACATAAAGACATACGTACATACAGGCATAGGATAGAAACAACACAATATGACTATAGGCAGAAAATAGAAGCAAACCTCTGAACATACAAACACACTAACCCATTTTCAAACAGAAATCAACACATCAAAATATGCCACAGAATTCGGCTATGCATAGGCAAACAAACTGCAACTGACTTGTAGCAAATAATATAGGTCCTCCGCTATTTGGTAAATGACCACAAACATAAATAATTAGGCACATCACATAACCATTTTAATGCTGTTCTGATTTACTCCCTTTTACTTTATTTTGAATAATTTTATGAGGATTTATGAACAGTTAGCTAGCTGTAAGGGTTTTGTCAAATACTGGTTTTTTGTTCTAGACAGTTAAGAAAAAGGAATGGATATACATGGAGTGTGGAAAAGAGAAATGCACATAGAGTTGTTCATGGCTGCTTCACTTCTTCCATAATATGATTTTATTTGAACCGATGATGTGAGTGTTGAATAATTTATAATTACTTATACTTGAGGGCTTTCTGTCTGTTCAATTACACAGGAAATAACATCCTGTAATATGCACTGATTTGCTGCACAACCTCTGGCCTAACAAGATTAATTAGTTGAAATGCCACCAGCTGTTTTGTCTGCTTTCCTTTTGTTAGTTCTGTTCAACACCTTCACATACTACTGAGACAGGCATCTACAGCTGACACCAAATTGTCTGTAACAAACTGCTGCTCATCTCACTACAGATGCCAGATTGTGAAGTTAGACTGGTTTAATTTTTAAACCAACGGTTTTACAGTTTATTAAAAAAAATCTAACACCTATTGGCTGTCATTGGACATAAAAGTTACCTTGCTTCAGGCCTTTCTATACATGACTGTAATGATGGTTTTTGCTACTGCAAATGTAATTCTCCAACTGAATTGTGTTGTTTAGCCACTGAGTTGAGAGTAACATCTATAAATCCGAATGAAAACTCTCATAAATTTGCAAAGACAGTGTAAAACTAACTATATACAGAAATCTGCATTCTGAAAATATGTTTGGGACATATTTCAGCATGTTCTGACACAGCTAAAGGCAGTGTTGTTCTGTACTTTTAGAAAAAGAATGTTTCAAAAAGACCATACAAATGGCTTGGCACTTCAAAATTTCCCTAACATGTCATACAGATTATACCATAGTTTTGGACTTACAATTTCAAGCTAAACAAAAGGGCCAAATTTCATAGACTCACCTTAAAAAACAGTAAATAGGTCAGTAATGCAAGTCAATGTCAACTAAGTTCTAAGTTGAAATCTTCAAGTAAAACTACAAGTATATTCAAATTTCCATACTGCAGATGCCAAAATAAGAAAGAACTGTCAGTAGGTTAAGATCAATGTCAGCTAAAGTCAAAATTAAAATCTAAGTGCACAATTGTAAGTATGATTCAAATTTCAATACTGTAGCTGCTAAAACAAGAAAGTAGGTCAGTTGGTCAAGGTCAATTTCAGCTAAGGTCAAAGTTGAATAAGCATGTAAAACTTTAAGTGTAGTTTAAATTTCCATACTGTAGCTGCAAAAAGATGAAAGTAAGTCAGTAGGTCAAATGAAAATTGGAGGTCACAAAAAGTTAAGTAAGTGTACATTAAGATTCATAAAAAAATTATTCAGGGAACTATTTGTTTTTCAATATAATTCTTTATGAATCAAGTGACCTCCCACCTCTCCCAGGCAGGGTAAATTTTAACCCTTAGGAAATAATTTGAACTAAAACTATCACTAAAGGTGATTAATACCCCCACATGGGTGCTTGATACTGGAACTAGAAAGCTTAGAATCAATGGCATAAAGTGACATAAGAAACATGGAAATATGTATATGTTTTATATTAAATAATATTGCAAAAAAAGAAAACAATTAGAGGTAGACCATTGAACTGTATATTTTCTAGTAGAACTAGCTTAAGTTTAAGTGAACAGTAACCTTGACCCAATTGGCAAAATTTTCAATCCCAAACGTCGTCTTCACAGAAGCTACCTTTACAGCAAATTTCATCAAACAAGATATGTTTGTAAAACATGTATGCCCCCTATCGGCAGCCAATTAGTCATGTGGCCAGATTATTATGACTGACTTTTGACCTCGTGACCAAATATACATGTTATCTAAAATGTAAGTCTCACAGTCCACAAAACCCGATGCCATTTGGTAGCCAAGTTATTGGTCTGAACTGTTTTGACATACATGTGACCTTGACCTTTGACCCCAAAATCAATAGGGGTCATCTACTGGCCAAGACAAATGCAGATATGAAGTTTGAGGGTCAACGGCGCATGGATTGTCAAGTTATTGATTGGAAACCGTTTTTTACCTACAAGGTCAATGTGACCTTGACCTTTGACCCCTTGACCCCAAAATCAATAGGGGTCATCTGCTGGTGATGGACAATCATCCTACCAAGTTTGAAGTTTCTAGGCCTAAGCGTTCTCTAGTTATTGATCGGAAACCGTTTTTAAGATGAAAGTCTGTGATCTTGACCTTTGACCTAATGACCTCAAAGTCAACAGGGGTCATCTACTGGTGATGACCAACCAGTATACCAAGTTTGGTGAACCTAGGTCAAAGTGTTCTCTAGTTATTGATCAGAAACCGTTTTTAGGATGGAAGTCCCTGTGAGCTTGACCTTTGACCTAATGACCTCAAGATCAATAGGGGTCATCTACTGGTGATGATCAACCAGCAAACCAAGTTTGGTGAACCTAGGTCAAAGCGTTCTCTAGTTATTGATCGGAAAATGTTTTAAGGATGAAAGTCTCTGTGATCTTGACCTTTGACCTAATGAGCTCAAAGTCAATAGGAATCATCTA
This sequence comes from Cyclina sinensis, assembly GCA_012932295.1. Taxonomy (NCBI): domain Eukaryota; kingdom Metazoa; phylum Mollusca; class Bivalvia; order Venerida; family Veneridae; genus Cyclina; species Cyclina sinensis. The sequence goes on from JAAONU010000001.1 coordinate 6,852,121, forward strand.
CTGGTGATGACCAACTATCAAACCAAGTTTGGTGAACCTAGGTCAAAGCGTTCTCTAGTTATTGATCGGAAACCGTTTTTAGGATGAAGGTCTCTGTGATCTTGACCTTTGACCTAATGACCTCAAAATCAATAGGGGTCATCTACTGGTGATGACCAACCAGCATACCAAGTTTGGTGAACCTAGGTCAAAGCGTTCTCTAATTATTGATTGGAAACCGTTTTTAGGATGAAGGTCCCTGTGAGCTTGACCTTTGACCCCTTGACCCCAAAATCAATAGGGGTCATCTACTAGTGATGGACAATCATCCTACCAAGTTTGAAGTTTCTAGGCCTAAGCGTTCTTTAGTTATTGGTCGGAAACGGTTTCTACCTACAAGGTCAATGTGACCTTGACCTTTGACCCCTTGACCCCAAAATCAATAGGGGTCATCTACTGGTGATGGACAATCATCCTACCAAGTTTGAAGTTCCTAAGCCTAAGCATTCTTTAGTTATTGGTCGGAAACCATTTGGTCTACGGACCGACCGACAGACAGACAATTGCAAAGCAATATACCCCCTCTTCTTCGAAGTGGGGGCATAAATATCATATTCCTAACTCAAGTTATTGAGCAGAAACCATTATTTTTTTTATTTTTAGAAACAGGGACCTTTACCTTGGCCCCACCAGCCCAAAATCAAACTTGACCTGTATCCTGTGATGTTACACCTCTGTACCCAAAATTGTTTAGATCTGTCAAGATTTCATGAGTTATCATCCGGAAACCATTTTTCAACCATTTTATTATTTTTAGTAACAACGACCTTAACCTTGGCCCCACCAGCCCCAATATCAAAGTTGACCTGAATGTTATGATGTTACACCTGTGTATCAAAAATTGTTCAAATCTGCCAAGCCATTCATGAGTTATTGTCCAGAAACCATTTTTCTATTTTTAGTATCAGTGACCTCGACCTTGGCCCCACTAGCCCCAATATCGATGTTACATCTGTGTACCAAAAATTGTTAAATCTGTCAAGCCATTCATGAGTTATTTTCCGGAAACCGTTTTTCTATTTTTAGTAAAAGTGACCTTGACCTAAGCCCCAATATCGAACTACCAGCCCTAATATTGAACGTGACCTGTATCTTATGATGTTACACCTGTGTACCAAAAATGTTTTAAATCTGTCTAGCCTTTCATGCGTAATCATCCAAAAACCGTTTTTCTATTTTTTAGTAACAGTGACCTTGACCTTAGCTCCACAAGCCCCAATATCAAATTTGACCTGTATCTTGTGATGTTACAACTGTGTACCAAAAATTGTTTAAATCTGTCTAGCCTTTCATGAGTTATCGTCCAGAAACTGTTTTTCTATTTTTAGTAACTGTGACTTTGACCTTGGCCCCACCAGTCCCAATATTGAACTTGACCTGTATCTTATGATTTTACACCTGTGTACCAAAAATTGTTTAAATCTGTCAAGCCTTTCATGAGTTATCGTCCGGAAACTATTTTTCTATTTTTAGTAACAGTGACCTTGACCTTGGCCCCAACCAGCCCCAATATCAAATCTGACCTGTATCTTATGATGTTACAGCTGTGTACCAAAAGTTGTTATGCCTTTCATGATGTATCATCCGGAAACCATGACAGACCGACCGACAAGCTCACTCCTATATACCCCCTCAAACTTTGTTTGTGGGAGTATAAAGAGGTAAGCTAAACAATGGCACATACCAAATATATAAGGTTGGGCCAATGGTTTCTGCTAGGAACATTTTCAAAGATTTTATATTTTATACAAATTGGACCTGGGCAAGGTCAATTTTGACCCCATGAGCATAATATGTAAAGTAAAATAAACTCAGTAGAGGACCTCTGGATAAGGCTTAATGCAAAGTATCCCAGCCCTAGGCCTTGTAGTTACATAGACGAAATTTTTTAAAGTTCTCCCTAGTCTGCCCTATATAAGCCTATGTCAAATCCTGTGCCCCCTCCCCCTGGCAGGGCCATTATAACCTCTGGGGCAGTAATCTGAACACTCTTTGCAGAGGTAAGCTAAGCACTGTCATATACCAAATTTTCTAACATCTTGAGGTCTATGGTTTTCTGACAAGAAAATTTTCAAAGATTTTTTTTGGACACAAAACAGGATCCCCAAGGTGAGGTCAATTTGACCCCATAATTTGAACAATCTCGGTAGAGGTCCTGTAGATGATGCTCCATGCAAAATATCTAAGTCCTAGACCTAGTGGTTTCAGAGAAGAAGATTTTCAATTTTTTTAATTCTGGTTGTCATAGCAACCAGAGTTGAATATGGAATTCATTTCTTTGAACAACTTTGGTAAAGCTTCATGCAAGAAACATCTCTGCCATGTTTCATTTTTTTTTGGTGGTGTTTTGTTGGTTTTTGAGAAGAAGTTGTTAAAAGGGCAAATGTTGACAACGGATGCTGAATGACAGACATCACACCATCACAATAGCTCCCTTTGAGCACTTTATGAACTGTCAGAATGATACGGATGCTTAAGTAGTTCTGCTTCATCAGAAATACCCATCACTATATGGATGATCAGTCCTTTCTTTCAAATTTTAAGACCCTTTCAGTAATTCTTGAATTACTGACTGGAAACAGGTCACTGTGACATTTTGAAGCAAAGTTGTATCAATTTAACATACACTGACATGGGTGCAAACTAGTGAAGGGTGTACTTTTACATGCTAAGTGTAGCCTTTTTTTCCTGCAAAGTAGATTTTAATATGCTGAGCACAACCAAACAGTGCAGAATACTAAACAGGCATGTCAGAGGTGCAAAGTACAAGGCTACCAATAAAAACTCTAATAAAAACATCAACTTTAACCTTAATATTAGTCTAAAATATCCCAGAATAACGTGATGAAGTCCAGTACTTCAGTAAGATAAAACATATCTATGAAACATTAGCAATACCTAAAAAAACTCAAAATATTCTAACAGTTTGTGCCTTGTGCAAAGAACTAGAGCGCTTGATTAGCCAGCTGTAAGATTTATACAAATTATCTGGTGTAACAACAATCACAAATTGTGTGCATAAAAACAATTAAAAAATTCAGAACACACAATTTAGTGTCACTGGCTTACCAAAGCAAAGAGACGGAGCTGTTTTGTAGAACAAATATCAAATTAAGTTGGGTCTTTAACAGTAACAAAATTTATCATTGTGACAAGGAAATGTTCAAAAATCTGGCTTTAACTAACTAAATGACAAGAGTCAGAATAAATTTCCATGTTAATCTTATCTTAGGAAATATCTGATATTTTACACTTATCATTCTTCAAGCTTGATTTTTTTTAAAAGCATAAAAAATATATAATCCTAAAGCAGCCACAAAAAAGCAAATATACTGGTATTGTATGTGTGTGTGATCACACACATAATTTATAACAACACAAAGTACAGTTACAATACTCTAACACATTAGTTCTTATCACTGCTTTCTTAACAACACATAACAAGGCAGTAGATAGGTGAGATATCTATATTACCAAGGCAGAAAATAGTTTATGAGATATATTAATAATTACCTCCTCCCTGGAGAGTGAAGTTGGTTCCCATAGTTTGTCAAGCTCCTGCAGGAGACTGAGCAGCAGAAGATAATCAAAGGGGTGGTCAAAATGTTTCCGAGTATATGCCATCCAACGACTGAAATAGAATAGCAAATATTTCACTTGCCCTTGAAAATGTATTCCTGCACAGTCTAAATCTGTATTTCCTGGATAAGGTGTCCACATATATGGTGGCAGTACAATGATTCTAGGAGCATTCATCAGTCTACCAACTGTCTCTTGGTGAACTGCTAGCTAGCTATCTACACAATGGTTCCTAACTTGTTTGCACCTGGCTCATAAGATAAGAATTCAGAAGTGGCAATTAACAGGAAAAAATGTGTTGAATGAGCCAAACAGACTGGATCTTTCAGCAATTAAGTAATGGTGCTCTTTTAGATGTTCCTTACCTTTACATCAACATACAGAAAACAGTATTTACCAAACAGCTTGCTGCACTGGAGTTACATCCCCTTGAACAGCGTGCTGATGGATGATCGTCTGTGCAGCCTGTGGCAACTCCCCACTCCATCTGTATGAGCCATCCTGGAAATATGAGATACAATTTAATTTATATCAAAGGTAATTACAACATATTTGGGCCATGTGACCTAGTTTTTGACACCAGATGACCCATATCCAAATTTGAGCTAGAAATCATTGAAACAACCTACCTGACAAATTTCAAGGACTCTAGAGCATTAACAAGATTTTTGTACTTTCGGGCTCTGTGACCTAGTTTTTGACCCCAGATAACCTATATTCAAAACTGAGCTAGAAATCATTGAAACAATCTTTCTGACAAATTTCCAGGTTATTAAGACTGAAAATGTTACCTCTAGAATGTTAACAAGGTTTTTCCATATTTGAGCTCTGTGACCCAGTTTTTGAACCGGATGACCCATATTCAAAAATGACCTAGAAATCCTCAAGGCAACCTTTCTGACAAATTTCCAGATTATTTGGGTTAAAATGTAACATCTAGAGTGTTAACAAGATTTTTCCATATTTGGTCTCTGTGACCTAGTTTTTGAACCCAGATGACCCATATTTGAACTTGTGCTAGAAATCTTAGAAGCAACCTTTCTGACAAATTTCCAGATTATTTGGGCTGAAAATGAAACCTCTAGAGTGTTAACAAGAATGTTCTATTTTTGGTCTCTGTGACGTAGTTTTTGAACCCAGATGACCCATATTTGAACTTGTGCTGGAAATCTTAGAAGCAACCTTTCTGACAAATTTCCAGATTATTTGGGCAGAAAATGTAACCTCTAGAGTGTTAACAAGAATGTTCTATTTTTGGGCTCTGTGACCTAGTTTTTGACCGCAGATGACTCATATTCGAACCTGAGCTGGAAGTCATAGAAGCAACCTTTCTGACAAATTTCCAGATTATTTGGGCTGAAAATGTAACCTCTAGAATGTTAACAAGATTTTTCTATTTTTAGGCTCCGTGACCTAGTTTTTGACCCCAGATGACCCATATTCGAACTTGTGCCAATAATTACTGGGACAACATCCTGACCAAGTTTCGTGACAATTGGAGCAAAAATGTGACCAGCAGAGTGTTAACGAACTAAGTGTGAACGGATACACTGCACAAAAACAAATATAGCAGCAGGAAATTAGATGTGACACTCAAGCTCCCACTTTCTTTTCTATATAAGAATTTCATTGGCAGAGCTCAAATACTTTAGATGCAGATAAATATTCTTGTTAAGTTTCACAATCAAAGGTCAAAATCTTTTAGAGTTACATGCAACACAAATTTCAAAATTGCAAATGTTCACTAAATCAATGTAATAGCCTACATCATATATGTTTTAAGTCAAGTATGACCTTATTTTTAGTTCAAACTTCTGGGTTGCAGGCTGAAGCAAGCAGGTTCTACTCTTAATGTATTTTTGCCACCAAAGCTTGTAAAACAAGATCCTCTGCGGGTTTTCTTTTTCATTCTTTCATTGCATTTTTCATAGCCTTAAAAAAAGATCTTCCTTACAATAACTATCCTGATCTAAACTTCCACCACTTTGATTAAAATGTATTATTTGTAATGGAGTCTTAACATGTGAACTTCAATAATCATGAAGTTTTCAGCATCATGAAATAAGCTGAATACAATAATTTCTGAATACCAGGTTATGTAAAATAGTTGTGTAACATATCATCACCTTGCATTTCCTGACTTCATGCTCCACAAATATACCAATGAGGTCTTCATGTTGCCTCACATCTGTCCAGTTATCATCCTCTGGTATCCCACGATCCTCTCTTGTTGCCAGAGCCAACCTTAGCTTGATCTGACCTTCAACATTAGATTTGACGGTCCTTCCTTCTAGCTGATACCACTTCTCCTGACCTGATGAGGGGATGTCCTACAGAAAACAAAATAATCTAAATGGCTTTGTTATCTAACTAGAAATCACAGAATAAGATCAGTTGTTTGAATGGGTTTTTCTGTTATCTTGATCAACTGTATTTATAAATATTTAGTTGAACAAGAAAAAAAAAAATACAGCAACAACAAAGGAATAAAAGCCAATAAATTTTCCTCTCATCTTATAACCTTTTGAAATATCCGGCATTTGGTTTTCTGACAACCAGAAAAAACATGCAAATGAAAATGCAAGACTCTTTACACAAAGTCCTGGAGATTTGCATAATAATAGTCTCTTGATGTGAACTCTTTATGCAACATAACTGCATGTAAAAAAAACTTCATGATGTCATTTAAAATTAATTTATCCTGCAATGCATCTGTTTCTCAAAATTTTTTGTTGTCTTGAAAAGATTTACTTCTTCTCTTTTTTAGCTTCAGTTTTGATTAATGTTATCTAAAGGTAAATCATTCTGAAAAATCTTGAGAAATGTGCTAGATGAATGAAAAAAAAATACAAAGGGAATTAATTCAAAATCTAAGTCAAGCAGAGTTATTGGTCTTGTACTCTGCACTCCCTTGAATTGTTTTCTATCTCTGTGTGGAGTTTCAATAAAGTCAATTTTACAGTTATTGAGTTTTGCGGCAGGCAAAATAATCAATAAAAGGAAATAATAATGAACAAAAGGGCTATGAAGGCCCTTAATGGCTCACCTGTATCCCATTGCTAAGGGACCATAACTCTGGAATCCATGAATGGATGGATAAGGTTGGTTAAAGGAAGAAATGACCCATAATCAAACTCGACCTAAAGATCATCAAGACAAACATTCTGATAAGTTTCCATGCCATTTCCACAAAACATTGGCCTCTAGAGTGTTAACAAGGTTAATCTGTTTTGACCCAATGACCTATCTTTTTACCCCTGATGACATATATATTCATACCTGAACTAGATATCATCAAGACAAACACTCAGACAAATTTTCATGACATTTGGAAAAGAAATGTCACCTCTAGAGTGTTAACAGGGTTTTTCTGTGTTTTGACCCAATGACCTAGTTTTCAATCCCAGATGACCCATATTCGAAAGTAACCTAGATATCATCAAAACAAGACTGACAAATTTTCATCACATTTGGAAATAAAATGTAGCCTCTAGTGTTAACAAGGTAAATCTTTGTTTTGACCCCATGACCTAGTTTTTGACCCATATGCAAACTTGAAGACAAACTTTCTGACAAATTTTCATGACATTTAGAAAGAAAGAGTGTTAATAGGGTTTTCTATGTTATAACCCTGTGACCTAGTTTTTGACCCAAGATGACCCATATTCAAACCTGACTTAGATATCACCAAGACAAACAATCTGACAAAATTTCATGACATTTGGAAACTGTGACCTTGACCTCAAAGCTAAGGATAGGGGTTTGCACTTGACACATCTTATCAAAATGAACAAAAGTGCTGAGGTACTTAAAATTCTTCCAGGCATAGAAAATTTATGGCCTAGACAAGCAAATCTCCCCATATTTTTAGATCACCTGAGCCGTATTCTCATGGTAAACTACTAGGATTAATCAATGTGTGTCGTCCATCATCTGTCGTCCATCCACACTTAGTTTGTTAACACTTGGGTGATCATATTTTTGCCTCAATTGTCATGAAACTTGTTCAGGATGTTTGTCCCAGTAATTACTAAAATTAGTTCAAATAAGGGTCATCTGGGATGAAAAATTAGGTCATAAGGCCCAAAAATAAAAAACCTTGTTAACAATCTAGAGGTTACTTCTTCAGTCCAATTATCCTGGAAATTTGTCAGAAAGGTTGTTCCAATGATTTTAAGCTCAAGTTCCAATATGGGTCATCTGGGGTCAAAAGCTACATCACAGAGCTCAAATACGGAAAACCTTGTTAACACTCTAGAGGTAGCATTTTCAGCACAAATATCCTGGAAATTGGTCAGAAAGCTTGTTTCAATAATTTCTAGGTCAAGTTCAAATATGGGTCATCTGGGGTCAATCAACCAGGTCCGTAACAAGTTTGTTAAAAGCAGTCATATTTAGGTGAGCAATATAGGGCCATCATGGCCCTCTTGTTTACTTTAAGCTGTCACTATAACCTTGACCTTTGAACTAAGAATTTGAGTCTTGAACACACTGTCTCATCAAGATGAACAAAAGTGCCAAGTGATTCAAAAAACTTTTAGTTATGGCCTTGACAAGCAAATAAGCCCAAATTTTTTATTTTTAAGCTGTCACTGTGACCTTGACCTTTGAGGTATGAACCTGGGTCTTGCAAAAAACATGCCAACTTATCTAGCAAACAAAAGTGCAAAAGAATTTAAAAATTCTTCAATGCATGAAGAAAATAAGACCTAGACAAGCAAATCTGTCCCTATTTTTTACCATTTTTTTCACTGTGACCTTGACCTTTGAGCTTAGAACCTGGGTCTTGAACATGACATGCTGTCCCATCAAGTTGAGTTAAAGTGCAAAGGTATTAAAAAAATTCTTTCATTGAGAAGTTATGGCCTGCACAAGCAAATCCAGATGGAAGCATAGACTTATGCATGCACATACACCAAACTGCCATTGTGACAGCTATGTTGAGTTCACTGCAAGCTGGCTTGACAAAAATCTTTTAAAAACATCAAAGCTACATGAAAGACATGAATTGTATACAACTGGACAGACAGATGGACTCACTAGAGAAATACAATATTCCTACTTTGGGGGCATAAAGTGTACCATTCTAACATGTAGAACAAAGTACCTGTTAACTCAAATAACAGACAGAATAATGCACTACAAAGCAATTTAACTAGAAAACCCTAAATGACATTCTATTTCCTTATCTCTGTACTAAAATTTATCCAGCAGATCATAAAACAGAACAAATTAGATTCATGTTTCACTGTTTACAGCCTAAAATCCTATTTGGATATTTTGTTCATGTCATATTGCTCTGGCTATAATGGGAAAACCCTATAAAATAATACACAACTTTAGGCAAAGGCCTTCAGTATCTCTGCAGACAAAAAAGCAATAAACTATTAAAAGCCTTATCTTCTTTAATAGCGGATTGGAGAGACAAACAGTAAAAGTAAAACATAGCCATAAATACCAGATATTCTTTGGGAGGCTATAAGAGGTGAATAAATCAGGATTTTAGACTCTAGAACTTGTTAATATAGTTTTATGATCATGTTAAAACAAGAATTATGCATAAGATTTCTCTCCTGAGAAAACAAGCATTTTTTGTCCCAATTAAATATTCATGACAGTTCAAACTTATTGCAATTTAGCACTCTGTTAGCATGTTATGACTTCTTTTTTTTTTTTTTTAGAACATTTAGATATTTGGGACAATCTGAGAAGAATCACATTTTAAAAAAGCACTTTGCATTAAATTTGATTTGTGCAGATCATTGTACAACTTGTATGGCAATTTTTGAGGGGAAAGCAATTTATTACCAATGAACACTTTATTAGTGGCTGTATACCCAAACAAAATCTTTTTAAACATTGTGTTCTTTGTTAAATTATTAATTGTCATTCATTTAACAGAGCAATTAAGTACATACCCAGCATGGGACTTTCCCTCTGTTACTTTTAACTACATGTTTACATACAAGGTTTGAATGTCTTTCAGAAATTACAACTTTTCTTCAATACTTATCAATGAATTAAACACAGGTAAGTAATTCTAACACTGTGATTTCAATCTTTTTTTTATGGTTAGGTTTATGACATGTCATCGTTTTCAGTACAAGGTTAACTAACATCTAATGGTATGTTGATACATCCGAGAAAGTCGTCCACGCTGTTACCACTACTCTTCTTAGTTCTAGCGGACTGGGCAACTTGTTTGAAGTACCGCCCTAGACCCTTGATACCTTGCACCTCATTCAGTTTCTTGGCAGCTTCAATTACAGAAAATTCATCATCATGGTCCCATATGTCTAAATGCAGGCGGTCTGTCTGTACATCTTCAAGGTCACTGAAAAATCATAAAATTTTGCAAAACAAAGCTATTTTTCATCACGTCTTTTTTTGGTAGCTTAGTTCTTATTTTGAGACTAATATTTTCTGTTCACAACTCATCCTGTCCTCAGTCTCTGACATTTAAACCCCAAAGGCAATTAAGAGGCCACTGCTTTCCTGCACTACATCTCAGATTTTAAAATGTAGTCAGGAGACACTTTTGAAAAGACATAATCTGTCAACTAAACCAATCCTAAACTTGGTATTAAAGAACATTTTGTCACACAAATATTTAGGATGTCTGAGCTCTTCTCAATGTGAACACTGTTTGGACAAAAAATATAATCTCTAATTAAGGAATGAAAATATTACTATCATGCTTAAATTAACATGAAATCAGATTATATTCTATAACATCAAAAAAACTAACAATCTAAATTTATCATTCCACACTGGGTTCAATGTATTTGGGATAACTCTTGTGGTCTGTATGTATTTTGCAGGCAGCAGATCTCGTAAAGCTGTAGATTTTTTCCTCAATGAGAACTTTCTTAATCCACCCCTCTCCTTGTCTCGGGGTCTGCTTGTGTTTTCTTCATCTGATGAACCCAGAGAACCTTCTGTACCATTTTCATTCTCAATCCTGCGCCCAGGCATAATACCCAACATGCAGTAAGGGTCACTAAACCCTGAAACAAAAAGGCATAAACCATTTAAAATTGATTAAAACATTTTCTTTTTCTAACATGAATGACGTCATTTACAAATACCACAATTGCATTTGCAAAGTGAGTTTACCTAATTTATATCAATTCATATTGTACGAATTCATACTGAATGATTAGGACAGAAGCCCCTTGGTCTTGTATTTCACACATGGACAAAAGCCCCTTAGTAAATTTTACAAGTCTGACAGTAGCATTTTGGCAAATTTCACAAGACTGACAGTAGCATTTTGGCAAATTTCACAAGCTTCAAGGTTTTAGACACCAGCATATCTATTAGGTTCCAGAACTAAACCCCATTCTTTCGATTTCTAAACTGCTCATTTCTGAGCAAAAACGACAGGTGAGTTGTGGGAGTTGAATTTCATGTTTCTCAAATAGCATTTAAGTATATAAAGTAGCATAACAACATTACATACAAAAGTAAGGAGTCTTTTCTTCTACCAAACATTGCTGTTTATAGTCATGTATTACAGATTTTAATTTCAGTATAGCTTAAATTTGTGAGCATTAGATACAAAATAACTCCATTTTTACTAGCATAGGACTGCGATACTTATTTGACCAAAACATCAAAATTGTAAAATTAATAATTAATATTTACCACCAATTAGCAGACTCTGATAGTAAGATATTTTATGACTTTGTGTGATGCAGTACATGTGAACTTTAAAACTTCATAAATACTGATCAATATTCCATGTTTCTGAGCGACTGATCAGACTTTATCATCAGTGTAGTATGCTTCAAAGGTTTCTTCCATCCAGTCAAGAAATACACAGCAGAAATGAAATTGCTAACAGTTGGACCGACAGATAGTCTTACATCAAGATGACCAGGGGCATTTCAATTTCCTTAAGTATACAGATAGTGGACAAAAAATTTCAAATAGTCTCCATTTTCCTTCAAGCAGTTCATAAGATACAGGGCTGGACATGTGGCCTAAGTGGCCTTGAACTTTACAAGAGCCAGTCAAAACCTGCCCTTTGCACATCATCTCATTATGGTAGATATTTCGGCCAAATTGTTTCAGCTTCCTTCAAGCAGTTAAAGAGACAGCAAGCAGACACAACATTGCTAAAGGACATCCAGGGCAAAACATAATATGCCAGTAAAACAATTATGATGTTTCACTCTAAGTAGCTGAAAGCAACTTCAGACGGCAAGAACATCAACTGATAAACTAAAAAAAAGATTGGTTTGAAAGATATGAGTGGTATGGAATGCACTCAAGCTGACTGCTTTTAAGGCATAGAAAGAGAAATAGATTTCAATACTGTAAGTTATGCTGGCTTTGCCATAAAGTTAAACCCCAGTGAAAATGTCACCAAAATCTCAGTGAAATTTCACCAAATTTCATTGAAATTTCACCAAAATGCATGGGATTTATCAAAATGATAGAAATTTGGTGCAATTTCAGTGAAATTTCAATGAAATCTCACTGAAATTTGGTGCAATTTCTTTTTTTCAGTGAAATTTTGAGTCAATTTTTTTGGTGACCAAAATTATGGTGAGAAAATTTCATATAAAAAAATGTTGTTGAACTTAAAAGTGTTTACCTAGAAATTGCCAAAAAAAGTTCTAAAAGTGTGTGAATGAGATGAGTGAAGTAATCTCTGGCTAAAAAGCCATTTAAAATACTGACAATCTGAATTGTATAAAACCAATTGATGTGGGTTTTGGCAAAAGTTGAAGTGTATTATCATCATTTTTATTTCCTTATTTCAGTCTCATCCCTTTACAAGAATGCATATAACAGATAAAACATACATAAAATACAAGTAAATAAGTTTTAAATTATATCTATCTTCCAAATATGTTAAAAAAATACAAAATGTAACAAAAAATCTAATGCTTAATTGTAAGAATAATTCAGACATGTGTCAATGGAGTGGTTTTAAACTCTGAAAACTTAAACAAATTTTGTCTGAATATTCAGATGAATTGATATTAGTGATATTAATTCTCACATACAAATCAGAAATTGAAATGTATTGGTTTTGTTTGAAAAATATTTGAAAGCAATAACATATCTTATCAAACAACATGCTAAGTGTATGTTACACACTTTCTTACTACACTTTACAATTAATTGATACATTAATCTGAATTATTCAGACACTTATGTCTTACAATTTCAAAGTATGATTTTCCAACTTGAAACTTCTGACATAATTTTGTCTGAATAAATCAGACTATTGTCAAATTATATTATACATGTTACACAAACATACATACATAGCCATAGCTCCTTAACAGTAAATATGTCATTAACTGAAACAAGAATCATCTTAAAAAAAATGATGATTGGCTCTATTATCATTTAAATAATTATACTTAAGATGTATGTTTGGTATGGCATGCCTAAAGTAAATATAAACAATGAAATCTTTCACTTCAAGCATAAATATTTGTAAAATCAAATATCTGCTAGGTTTAGAAAAAAACTTCCTGAAGGCGCAAGCTTTATCATCAATTGTTGTACATCCAAATGACCTAAGTGCCTCTAACAGGTTAACAAGCTTTATCTGCAGTTCACTTCTAACTGAAACCTGTCTGTAATTCTACAAAGAGTCACTTAAAAAAAGTCGTTGAATGTATTTTCTGTGATGTTGATATAACTGACACTTTTATATTTTCCTCTATATCAAAGACAAGCATTGACCTCCGCAACTGTTACATTGTATCAACACTGGTTTGACAATAGATATATTTCAATTCACTTTCACTTCACTTCATATGCCACAGTCCTGACATGCTAGTTTATCTGCATCTTCATTACACCATAAACTTTCTTCAATCCTTTACTAATAAGAAACATTTTATCAGACAAAATTATCAGTACAAAAACACTGGGTAAAACACACTTCTTAATTACTAATTGTCACATTGGGAATGTTTCATCCTTAATGAATATTTTCTTAAAATTTCACATCTTTAAAAAATAAAGCTTTTCCTTTTGTTTGCTTGTTCATGACAACTCCTATGGATGCAAGTACGGGATTTTCAATCTGTCTTCTTCATTCTTGGAAAAGACTCATTCTCTGGAACAACTTCAGAAGTTCAGCCACCTAACAAAGAGAAGCAGATCATAATTAAAAACTGAATAAGAAGTAAAGATTAAAACTGAGTATACTACGGTTTGTACCAATAACGGTATGAAGCTAAGGTTGTCTGATTCATTTCATATTATTCCACACATAGTGGAAAATAGGACAACAATATAGGCTCTATCTTCACACTATTATATAGACAAGAAGAAAAAAACAATAGGGCCTTGATGGTATTTTATTACGCACCCACTAAAGAAGGAATAAAATAAAGTTCACCTGAGCATATGCTCAGGTTAACTAAAAGTTATAGGGAAAAAGGCAGTTGAATACATTTATTTTAGAACATACATGTATGGTGTCGAGAAAAGGAATATAGCCACTATGCATGCCTTGAAGTGCATAACTTTTATAAACTGATGTTTAAAAATGTTGCCAAAGTTAACTTGATATTATAATTAAGGCTGTTTGCCAACTGTCAGTTCTATTAACTTGGTTCAAATCTTTATTGTGCCTACCTTATCTTTGAAACTCAATGAAAGCATCCATCTGTAAGTATTCTGTTAGAAATCTAACACAGGCATCTTGTCACTAGCTTCTTGTCCCCCTAAGAAGGAGCTACAAAATATCAACAAACCAGAATAAGTACTTTATTCAGCCAGAGACATAGATAACATAGAATATCTATGTCTCTGATTCAGCTGACATTAAAACAAATTACAATAATAAATCCTATCAGTCACTTGTACATATGATGATCATAAATATAACCGTATCCTACTTCTACTTCTACCATTTAATGGCCACCGTCAGCAAGTTGATTCTTCTGCCATTTTTTAGTGTTAATATAATTGGTATTAACATTTGGGTCGAGATTTTTTGGGAACAAACCAAAGTGTATTAAAATGTTAAATTTCTTTTGAAAAAATCGATGACAAATGGGTTTACTGGTTGTTATCAAAACAAAAGCTTATGAAAAATGTTTTTACTAAAGTATCTATTACCAAGTTAGAGTTAGTCGTGATATTTTTGTAAATATATCTCTGATCACGCATTCGCTTCCGACATGTTTCCAATGTAAACCAAACGTTTGACCGGAAGTGGGTGCATGTGAACAGGTGAGTACACCAATTTAATAACTTAAAACTACTGAAAAATATTAAATATTTTTTCGTTCTGTTTTATAAATTTATTGAAAATCTTTATAGTTTAATCAAGTTTTATAAATGAGCGAGCACCTGTTAGTCTGTATCATCCAGACGTTTATGTTTTACTTGTGGGAGGTGAGATACAAACGTCTGGATGACTCCCGAAAAAGGCGCCATCAAAGAGATTTCGAAAACTGTAAAAAAATCTGTAAACATCCTTCATTAGTCGTCAGTCTGAACAGTAATCATAGTAAAGTGTCAGTGCTTCATTTTCTTTTACTTTTATGGTTCATTTTTTGTTGGTGTGATCCAGCCCTTAATGAAATGTTTAAAGAAGGCAGTGTTGAGTCTGGGTCGTCTGCTAGAGTCTGGGTTGTCTGATGTGATTTTCCGCAAGCAGTTCGCATTTCAACTCATCTGGAGTAAAAAGTGTTCCATATTGTTTTGCTCATCTTATTATTTCGAAAGAATTGGTTTAAGGTACTAAAATCGGATAAACAAATTCGGATAGATAGATCTAGATCTACCATATTGTGTTCAAGACATGGAATTATACATATATACTTTTTTAGTTTTTTTCCCCCACATAGTGATATAATGTTTTGAAAAGCAGAGCTTTTAAGAAGATATTAGATTTTTTAGCAATTTGAAAAAAAATTCACTAGATCTATCTCTGAATCAAGCAAAGAAGCAATCAGTCACTTGCTCGGTTCGTAATCTTGGTGGATACCCAGGAACATTTGTTAGGTGGACCAGGGCCTTAATTGATGCCCTGGGTGGACTGACCACTGGTATTATATAGCTGTTGAAACTGATGTAAAACTAACAAATGTCCCCCTGTCAGATATAGATAATATTAAAAAGTATTTTATTTTTGATACATTTCTATTACAGTCAAAAGAATGTTTCTCCTAATCGTCCATCAAAACATCATTTTAAAGTAACTAGGACACAGAAAACAAGAAGTAAGTAACATGTAGAATGCTAAAGACAAAAAGACAATACATTTTCCTACCTTGTTTAGAAATGTTCAGCATCTGTTGGGTCTTGCAAATCTGGCACGAAATCTTGACTCAGGATTTGTTCAGACTTTGTAGATGTAGAGGCCCATTGGCCAAATTAATGCAAAGGAAATATTTAAGCTTTATGCCTTGTTGTTTTTGACAACAACATTTAAAATTTTGTTTTTGTTGTTGTTGTTAAATGAAGTGACACCGGGCACTGTACAAACAGTTCATTAAATAAACATATAGTCAGACAATTTTCTTTCACTCTAACCCTTAAGGTTGTATGTTAGAGTGGCCATTTGATGTAACAGAGTTTTAGTGTTTGTTTTATCTATAAACCTTTGCAAAAGAACAGATATTACTAGTACTAAATGTACTTACATTTAATATCAGTAGGTGTGTTTGCTGTATGTTATCAATAGATGCTTCGGAATTAAATTTATTGTCATAGATACTGAATATCATGCAACATAAATATCATGTATAAATAATTTTGCTTGTATGTTTTATTTCTGTTTTACAGGTCGTATAGTTATTTTCCTGCCTAATTCAGCAGTATATAGACTTCTCATCTGATATCAACTACAAAACCTTTAATGTAGACTGCAAAGAAAAAAGTGGTAAAAGATGAAAAATAAAACTTGAAAAAAAAGGTAATGCTTTGGACGTATAAAAGGCAAAGCAGACTGCTGAGAATACATTCAAATAGTGGATCATCAGGAGATGGACAGAAAGTATTGAGTATCTAGATGAGGTCTTTTTCATGTTGAAAGGACTTTTATACCTTCTTAATCAGGACATAGAAAATAAAAAAGGCTAGACATTTTCATTAGAAACAAAAAGTAAAGACTAAAAGAACTTATTTTAGAACTTTTAGAAGACTTGGGGCAAAAGAAAAAAGTGATACATATTATTGTAACTACTGTGTTATTGAATCTCCAGGATTAAGTTTAGTGTTTGAAGTTCATTATCTTTAGTTCACAACTTAGTACTGAACAAATATAATGTGTTATGCAGTTAAATAAAATATTCTTAGAGTAGACAGAAATATTGTGGTCATTATTTTGTCTGCCATGGTCTGATTTTGATTAAAGAACAAATTAATTGAATATGTATGTATTTTAGCTTGGCTGAGCCCTAGTAATTTAGGCTGAGTTGTTTTGTGATCATTTGGTGTCTGTTGCTGGTATATCAATAGGTAAATTTTCCCTTACTGTGTTTAAAGAGATGAAGGGGTTCCTTTTTCAAATTGAATCTGAATCTTATATCAGAATTAATCTTTCTGAAAACACCAAGCCCATCTGAAAATTCCAAATGGAGAAGTCTGAACAGTTCTGAATCTCAGTATTTGATTTTTTCTAAAATCTGGCTGAATGTGTCTGAAAATATTCCAAATTAAGCAAACATTCAGATATCTGAAAGTTTCTGAGGTTTGGCTGATTTTTTTTTTCAGATATTGTCTGAACAGTTCTGAATTTCAGTAGCTGAAATTTTCTGAAAACTGGCTTAATCTGTCTGAAAGTGTTCCAAATTAAGCAAAATTTCAGCAATATATTCAGACACATTCAGACAAAATTCAGATCCCATTTCAGACAATATTTTTCACGAGGACTGTCTGCAGAACTACTGCATGCATGTAGCAAATTATGCAACACTGCATGGTTTTTTATTTTTTTATTTCACTGAAACTTCATTGAAATTTCACCGAAACTTCATTGAAATTTCACCAAATCTTCATTGAAATTTCACTAAAACTTTATTGAAATTTACCAAATTTCATCAAAATTTTGCCCAATTCTTTTGGTGAAAATTTGGTAGAATTTCACTGAAATTTTGGCGAAATTTCAACAGAATTTTGCTGAAAATTTGGTGAAATTTCACTGAAAGTTCAACAAAATTTTGCCCAAATCTTTCAGTGTTATTTCAGTGAAATTTCACTGAAATTTCACTGAAATAACACTAAAATTTCACTGGCCATTTTCACTGGGGAAATACCTGTAATAAAATAACTTTTAACCATTTTGATTAGAGATTCTGCTAAGGAATTCTTATTTATTTAGTGAAACAAATGTAAACTGAATAAATACAACCCTTCATTCACCACCCCCCCTATGGCCCCCCCACCCCCCCACAAAAAAAAACAAAAAACTTTGCAAATTTGTCAAACAGAAATCTAATGTCTCAAGCACCACCTTGTACACTAATTACTTAATTTGATTGTTAATCACACTGTCAATATATGAATTAACTGTTGTCATACTATCTTTTTTTCATCTGTTCTTGGAGTGAAAGCCGTATTACAAGTAAGGCTTTTCTCTGTTCAAGCTGTTATAAAGTCATCTATCAGACTTTCCATGATGCACTTACTATTCTAAAGAAGATAATGAGATTAGTTTCTTTCATGTTTAGATATAACTTATTAACATATTCAAGATGTGGAAGCAGATGAGACAGCTCCAGCTGAAACAATGAGTAGGGAAATTATTTGCTTGATATGTGTTAAGGGAAATGTAAGATGAATTTTGTGACAATTATCAAAATGATCATTACTGTTTTATCTATAGGTGAAGATTTCCACAACTAGGAAAAGGTCAATCCAAAAGTTAAAGAGTTATAAAATTTACTTAATTAGCATAAAAGATTTCTGCAACTATTTCATGAATAAATATCAATCAAGATACATACACATCACATAAATCCCTTTGGGGTACATACTGTTAGTAACAGCAGACTCCTAGGCTCCCTATTTTGAGCCTGGAATTTTAAATGTTCACCCAAACTTTTAATACATTTGGTTTTATTCACTGCCTCTTTATGACATAGATTCTGAATAATATCATCATCATTATAAAAGAATGCAGTTACATTTCAACATCTTCAGTTAAAGAAGTTACAGAGCCGGGGTCAGGGTCAATGAAGTGTTGCAACTGGTAAGGTGATGCATGTGATATTTTGAAATATGACAAAGAAGGCATGCACTCTTTTATGACGTCATACAAGCCACCAAGAAACAGAAGACTTCCGCAAAAGAAATATGAATAATCGGAATATAATATACTTCAAACTGTGAATGGACCTGATCTCCTTTTTGTATAATCAATGTTTATCTTTTATTTTTTTATAGTAAAACTGCTGGTTGAAGAGGCAGTAAAAAAGTTAAAACATTCAGGTGAATGAAAATGAAACAGGTGAAAAATTAATTTTTTAAGCACAGAAAAGATGCAGGGCTTAGAGGTTACTTTTTGTACAGATATGTAGCTCAGATTCATATCAAGTGCAGGCATCTTATCTTGATTGACATTTATTCATGAAATAGTTGTGAAATGCCATAATGCTAATTCCACAAATTTTATCATTCTTGGCTTTTGGACTGATCTATTCCTAATCATGGATATTTTCACCAATTACGATGATGTTTTGACTATAGTGACAGAATTCATCTAATATTATTCATATTATTCATGTACACTCAGCAAGCAAAATATTTTCCTACTCACTTTTTTAGCTTGGGCAGTCTCTCCTGCAACATCTCCCATATGTTTTGACATATATTTCCCATAAATATGAAAGGAACTAATCACATTATCTTCTTTAGAATAAAAAAATCATCAGGAGAAAGTCTGATAGATTACTTTATCACTGCATGATTAGAACATTGCTTGTAGGGCTTTCACTCTGACAAAAGATGTAAATAAGATAATAATTAGTTTCATTACTAATAGAACATGCTGATATGGACAGTGAGAGTAACAAGCAAATCAGGTTGTTAATTTACGAAGTGGTTCTTGGAAATTTTGAAATCAGAGGGCCATGATCACCCTATTTTGCTCACCTGAGTACCATTGCAATAAACATTGCTAAGGTAGGTCAACAGATCAAGGTCTTGGTTTGCCAAGTAAAGAATTGAATGCAATGCTATCAAATTTTAATACTTATGCTGTGAAAATGTGGAAGTAAGTCAAGGTACAGTTCAACCAATGTTGAAGCTGAAATCTTGAAGCAGTGCTGCACATCTGATTCAAATTTCATTGATGCAGTTTAAAAAAAACTGAAGTAGGTCAAGGTCAGCTAAGGTCAAAGTTGAAATATACATGCATAATTACATGAAAAGTTTAAATTTCTATGCCTAAAATTTTCCTTTTGGAAAAAATCACTCACTGTCAGTTTTGCAACCCAGAGCAATATTCAATATATCCCACTAGTTTCATTATTTAATTTATGTCATAAATCAATTGGCATGTATCCATCATGTAAATGAAATTAACGATGTGTCATTAAGTTGAATAAACAGATATCATATCTCAAGTGTTTAGTACAGCTTAATGTTTACTGCAAATTGTATACCAAAACAAGTCACAGACATGAATGCCCCCAAAACATGGCAATGGTCAGAATCATGGTACCAAGTATGATATGATGTTATTTGATCATGTGTGCCAAAATTTTTTGAAGCCTATGAAATGAACCAAGTACCCATTTGTCTAGGGTTAAGATATGTCCTTTACCTATCTGCATGGCTGGTAAAATTAATAAATTACCAAAACTGATGTGCTTCAAAAGATATTTATCTAGTGTTTTGTACCCATTGGTCACCACATGTCTTTTACAAAAGAAGTGTTTACCTTTTAACTTTTAGATTTTTATGCTCCAGATGAACACCATAGGCAAATACAGTTCAATTATAATATTTGTTGGAGGAATTATGCAGCAATTGATAATTATCATTCTGTGAAAGATTGGTGAAAATTGCATGAGGACTGTAGGAGGAGCTGTGCACTGAAGCAATGTTATGTAAAATTTAACAAAGGGCAATAACTATGCCAAAAATAACGGAATTGCAAAACACTGATAATATGCACTGTAGCACTTGATAATGATCATTCTATGAAAGTTTGGTGAACATCATTTTAGAACTGTAGGAGGAGTTGTGCACAGAAGCAATATTAAGTAAAATTTATCAAAAGGCAATAATATAAAAATGATATAATCACAAAGCCTGAGTATATGGCTTGTGGCACTCAATAATGATCAGTGTGTGAAAGGTTGGAGAAAACTGCATGAGAACTGTAGGAGTTGTGCAAACAAGAAATATTAAGTAAAATTAAAAAAGGGCAAAAACTCTGCCAAAAATATTTGAATCACAAAGCCAGAGTATATGCACTGCAGCACTTGATACTACCGCTTGCAAAACTGATTAGAGTTTCACGTATTCGGACAGCAGTAAAAAGTGATGTTACGATGTTTATTTCAGTAATTTAAACTGTCATTTTACTGATCATCTAATCACAGCGAGGCAGTTTTCTCAGGTATACCTGTCAATAAAACTGCGTCTTGCAATCTACCCGCAGCCAGACAAATGTGCCTGGGCGGGGTCAAAGTTGCTGTGTTGTTATTGTCGCTGCGTTGCTACCGGAAATCTTCACTCAATTTTTTTTTCCTAACTGCTTTTCCATTTCGTACACAGAATGACCACTTTTGACAGTTAAAGGCGGAGTTTGAAAGAAACACATTGGGCGGCGTTTTAATTGATTTTTGACAGGTGTACCGATGAGTCTCGTTCTTCACCTAACACTCTAATCGGTTTTGCAATCGGAAGTAATGATCATTGTGTGAAAGTTTGGTGAGAACAAAATGAAAATTGTAGGAGTTGTGCACAGAAGATTGGAAGGACCGACAGAATAATGGATGGACAGTGCGACTACTATATGCCACCCTCCGGGGCATAAAAAAAGTTTTTGTACAGTACACAATTATTTCAATCTCAATTTATTCAATCATGCCTCTTAACTGTACAAAACCCCGAGAGATAAATCAATAAAAACATTAAAGACTGAATACGCTAATTTACAACTGATATACTTTTAACATTGTCTTACTATAGGGACAAAGAACTTTCACTTGTCAAGAACATACACGTACAGGTTCAAAATACAACCAGTTAAAGACAACTGTTTGGCTGTCAAATTCAATGAGAACACATCAATGTCCTTTTTTCATGTCACTGTTTACAGAAGAAAAGCTGTAGAAAACAGCCTACATTTAGACAATACAGCAATTTCCTGGGAAGAAATTACTGTAGGAAATCAATTATTCCATAATGAGACATTGACCAGTCATTTCTAGGTTAATTACGAAATGGCCAGCACCTTGAGAAACAGCTGATATTTTTCTGTCGGTATCACTTAATGTATATTGTGCATTTTTCACCAGAACTAAAATATTTGTATATAAAAAATCATTTCAGTATCCTTCAAATGAACAATAACTGCAATGTGATACTGATATCATACCAGGCAAAGAGAAGCAGTGGTCTAAGGGTAGAATGCCAGTTTCAGTATCTGGAGGTTGCTGGTTCAAATCAAACCTGTACTAGAGGCTGTCAGGGTCTTACACAATCACTAAATGTAAATAAACACGGCACACACAAAAGATGTCAAAGATGGTGGTAAAAATTGGGAGCAAGTGTCTGAAGAAAGGCATATTATGAAACCAGCCATAGTCCAAAGGGTATGATATACAACACTTTTGTGTTTGTGAGCAAAGGTTTTACAAGGACTTAAGGACCTTAGCTTGCATTAATTTTGGACAAGATTTACCTCATAAGATAAAGCTATTAATATGTTCTAAATATAATGGCAAACAAAAGATGTGTCCTGTTAAGATATTTAGACAACAGAAATACACATTTAACTTCACTCACAAGGCATCCTGATGTTACAATCAATGATTTTGGAAATTCAAACACCATGATGTTGCATAATAAGAATGTAACTCAGGGGAACATCAGTTGAATCAGCTGAGAACATGTATGGTGTAGTAATTAGTAATTAAATTATTTCTCTTGGGTGTTCAATTTACAGTACAAACCATGATTACTTTTCACAAACAAATGCATAAGGGATTTAAACTTACATCATCACATTACCATTCAATTATGCCTGTAAATTTTGTTGCACCTCATTTTGTAAAATCTTTCATAAGAATATTCAGAATACTTGCTCCAAGCAAAGTCTTAAAAGAAAAAGGGGAATCAATTGGAAAGATTTAAGACAGAGGGTGTCACTTGACTTCAGTATGAAAAGGTTCAAGAGGCAGAAGTTAAGTCTGCAAGCTCTTTATACATCAAAGAAGCTTTTGTATAAAGCTTCTGTAGATGTCAGTTAGAAAGTGGCCAACTTTCTTAGATAAACACATGCTATTATCACAATTTCTCAAATGAAACTACCTCTTTTTTCTCATATACATAGCAAAAATCTAGAACCCTCAATCCTTCAGATTTTTGTGGTTTACAACTTGGCAACCTTGACCTATTAACCCATCCCTAGCTGATGGGTTTAAAGAGGCTTCAAAATGTTGAACTGAAAATGTCTAAGAATTACCATTGGCTGGATTTGAATGTAATCTTGAGGAATCTCTGAGCTTGTGTGACAATTATCCATGTCATAACAGAATGGTTAACTTTCATGATTTTGTTATGTGACAAAAGCTTCCCTTAAAGAAAATTCATTACCTACAGATGAAATTTGTCCAGTACATCACAAAAAATACACTTGATAAGCATTAGCTAACATATAAAACAAGAACTGTCACTGTAAGATGACAATGCCCATGAATTGGTGCTTTGACTTCTGAGCTGAGGACTAGTCATTCAGAGGTGAAGGTCAAATAAATATAGGTCAATGGGAAGGTCTTATCCAAAGAGGTTTTGTGTCCAAGTATGAACCAAATCCACCTATTAATAAGGAAGTTATGGTCAATGTTACAGTTCTCAGACGGAATGATGGACGGACTGACATTCGTACTAACAAATAGGTACTTAAATCTATTATTCTCCCCATTGTTCTTGTAGCCAGGTAAGAGCATCTATAGCCACCTAAGATTTTATGGAATGAATACCATCAAAGAAAATTTACAGTTATTTATTGTTCCCATAGCCACCTAAGTATCTTTAAGTACGTATGGACGGACTGACAGACGGATGGAGAGTTCAAAAACATTATGCCTCCCTTTGGGGGCATAAAAAGTAAGAGGAAGTCTTGACATCTAAAATATCTTACCATCTGCATCCTTTGCTTCAAGATTCCTTGCTTGTAACACAGTAGCATTTAGGATTACTATTGGTGGCTGCAAATATAAGCAACACAATTTTAACAGTTCAAATCAACACTGACTCAAGCATTGTACTTTAAATACTTCACTGATCAATTCTATTCACTTCAAATAATACTTCAATTCAAATTGTAAACATCTATCAAAAGAGATTGGAGCAAAATTACCTGCTTGCTTAACGTATTATTTCTGCCTTCGTTCAAACTCAGAATATTTCCTAAATTGTAATGCAAACTAGTTGCTTTTCGTGCTAACATTTTAATCACAAACAATACCGTTTGATTACCAATTAATTCACAATGACTGACTAATATAACAAGCAACTCTGACGATACATTACTGGCAGATGTGAAAGGGAACTACCCAGAAAAAAAAATCTAAACAAAAAAAGAAAGCCACATTGGTTGGTCATTTTTAAATCCTCTGATGAAGAAACTTCAAAGACATTTCTCTTTTTGTCAGAGTTGTATAACAAAATAATGTGATTAATCGCTGCTATACCATTCACAGGGTTTCTAAAACATATCCATCAAAAACTAAAAAAATGCTTAAATGGAATAAATGCCTTGACAACTAATGTTTAACTACAGGAAATACTCAATAAATTCTCTACTGCAATGTCTTTTTTTCCCAATTATTCTCCTAATTGAATTGATAAGTTGTTTTGCAGAGTCCCTCTGTTCTAATTACTAGGAAACTGCTTATGCAACCGGTATATTTTTTTTCAAATATTATTGACAATTTCCTCTCATTTGATGACAGAAAGATTTAAGTAGAGTTTTTTTCCAACAGTGACAAAACTTATTTTAACTTGAGCCATCACAGAATATTATTAATACCCTCACAATACTGCCTTGTCAGAGAAAAAGAAGAAATTTAAAATGTGTCACACACCTCTACACTTACTGATGTTCTTGAACACTAAGTTTCAATTCAATAGTCCTAGAGATGTGGAAGTAGTTCACCTCAAAAGAGTTTTGACATGCCATAAAACCACAGAGCATGAATTGGCATGCATGAAAAACACATCACACACATCTACACTTATGGTTAACATTATGCACACCACATCCTAGAAATGTGGACATAGTTTGCATCATAAGATTTTGCTATGATGGGCAGCAGAGCGGGCATTCAGATGTACATGAAATCTACACTTATTGGTAAACATGCACATCAAGTTTCAAACTGATAGTCCAAGAAATGTGGAAGTAGTCTGCGTCACAAGATTTCTGCAAATGAAAGACTGACCAACTGACTGACAAAATGACCGATCTAAGGACAAAGTTTGGCGGGGGTATAAAAACTGGGCAATAGTAACGTATTTTGCACAATCTGAAAAAAGACAGAATGATGCATTTTTCAAGTGAGGCAGGACTGTATCTGCCAAATAATCATGGGTTTTGTTCATATTAATCCACTATCAGCAGTATTCGAATAACCTTGTTGGAAATTTGACAACACAGTCTTTCTTGGTATGTAACAGTACTGTTTTTTCTTTGTATTCCCTTAACCCTATCATAATATAAAAATTGCTTTCTGCCAGCAAATAAGGACTATGTGACCAAGGAGATGAACTGTTATGGAATGAAATCAGTAAAGCTTACAGCTTATGGCTCTTCTTCAAACGGGAGCATCAAACGAAAGCAGTCTTAATGACAGCTATATCCCCGCAGCCGATTCATCCATATGATGAGGGTTTGTTGTAAATACAGGGTAGCTAAGACAGTATTGCAGAAAGCTCTTGAAATTAAGATATTTTCAAGTTTTATCATTTAACATGCCACTGTGAGGAGATGCATAACCATCAACTATGTAGTGTTAGACAATAAGCGTTTACTTATTTTGAAACTGTCCGAAAAGTTAAAAAATTGCATACTGCATTACTATTTATTTGAATTTTGTGACATCATCCATTTGAAAAGGTTACATCACTACATTTCAATAGGTCATATCACCCATTCAAATAGGTGATATTGCTTATTCAAGGAACAAATAAGTAATATCACCTATTTCAATAGGCGTTACCACCCATTTGTAGAGATTTTTTCCCTCCACTGGTCATATCATGATGTTTAACATTAATTTTGTTCGAGGCTATTTTGAAATCCTTCCATGGTTGAGGAAGCAATGGTGCAGACAAGTGAATGGACCCTATTTATAACCTTTTGCCACCAAGTGTGAGCTTGACATTTGGGGTAGGGACCAGGGTTTTGCCATCTGCCCATTGTCTAATGATAGTGAACAAATGTGTCAAATTATTTTGAAATCCTTTCATGCTTGAGGAAGTTATGGTCCCCTAAGTGGGTGTTGCGCTCTGCACAGCATCTCATGATGGTAAATATTTGTTCCCAGGTATTTTAAAATCTTCCAAATAGTATGAAAGTTATGGGCTGACACAAAACAGCATGAGGAAGTTATGGCCCTCTTAATGACCTTGACCTTAGGGGGAAAGGGATCTGGGTGTTAAGCTCTGCACATTGTCTCATGATGGTTAACATTAAATTTTATGCCAAGTTATTTCAAAATCTTCCCAATACTTTGAAAGTAATGTAGTGGACACCAAAAAGGATGAGGACCATATGGTCCTCTGTGACATTCACCTTGGGGGGATAGGAACCTGGATGTTGCACTCTGCACATTGTAATGTTGAACACTTGTGCCATGTTATAATTAAAATCTTCCCAATAGTCTGAAAGTTATAGAGAGGACAAAGATGTGGATGGACTGACAAACAGAAGATTCGAAGAATGGATAAAGACCATTCTTAGATCCCCCTCTCCCACCCTTGCTGCAGGGCATAATGAAAACCTGATGGATATCTGAAGTATTCTTTGTCTCAGATAAAGTAAGTAACACACAAATTTCAAAAAAAGAGCAGTGTTTTTTCTCTGTAACAGATAACATACAAATTGATGCTAGCAGGTCTAACTTTGACATTTTCTGAAGGAGCAGCTTTTTGTCACAAAATTAGATTTTCACAGGGGAAGGAACAAAGCACAATAATAACTGATAATGTCAAGTGTTTTAGAATCCTTTACTTTAGTGGTAAAAGTTCATTACATGATGCGGAAAACCAGAAAAACAATCCATTTAACAAGATTATCTGGTACTTCCATACAAAAACTGAAATACCATTCTGTAGTAATATTCCCGTACAATAGCTGTTAACATATATTTTGTTTCAGGCAAATTTTACTCTTTTCATAAATTTGTGTAAAGCTACAAAAAGAAATAACTTCAAAAGGCAGTGTTTACTGTAAGAACAAACTGCAGCAACAATTAAAAGGCACAACACAAGAGGGCCATATTTCACTCAACAGAGAATCACTGCTCTAAAAGACAAGCAAATACAGATTTATCAATACAACCATTCTGACCAATTTTCATGAAGATGTTGCCAAAAAAGAGATCTAAAGTGTTCACAAAGCTGCACTGGTGACCTAGTTTTAGAGTTCATTAGACCCGGCTTAAAACTCATCCAAGATTTCATCAAAACAAAGATTCTGTTTCAAGAAGACTGGGTCAAAATATCTCAAAGGTGTTAAAAATTAGCTAATGATTTAGCCTTGATCTTCGAAGTCAAGCTTGAGATCATGAGAAAAAACAATTAAACTCATCAATCTCATGCCAGATATTTTAGCCAAACAAATAATCAAACAAAGTTTCATAAAGACAGGGGCAAATATGTTATCTCAAGAGTGTCCACTAAGTTTTCCACAGACCTTAACTAGTTGTTGAACCCTCATAAATCAGTTTTGAAATAATCAGAGAATATTAGTTAAAACATTCTCAGCAATACTTATGGAGACTGGTTAAGTGCCCTCAAGTATGTTTTTAACTGACCTGTCAGTGACCTAGTTTTTGATTCCAGATGACTTAGTTTGGAAATCATCAGAATAATATCAAGACAAAGATTCTAAAGAAGTTTCAAGGAGGCTTGGGTGAAATTACAGTCTATTGTTTGTTCTCTATATATGGGCTGTGACACAAACTCATCTATGGAAACATCAGGGCAATTATTCTGAGCAATTCTTGGCAAATGAGGCCTCTAGTTTGGAAACAAGATAAAATGTTGAAAACGAAAGATGGATAATGGATGACAGATGAAGGAAAAGGCTAGTAACACTTAGCTCAAGGGGTGCAAATGACCTGATTTACAGTATATCTAAAACCCCTGGGTGCTAAAACTGCCCACCACCCTCTACCACCCCCTCAACCAGGCTGTATCACCACTACATAATATTCCAACAAAATCCATACTTCTTACTCTGATTTTAATAAAGTTTGCATACTTTCTCTTTTGTAGCTTGTGCAAGAAGGCGGGCATGATCCTCTGGTGATACTTTGAAAGCTTCTTGGGCATACTGGTACAGGTCCTGTATAAATGGCAGGTGCCCTCCAATTGTTGTACCAATTTTATGCTTGATTGTGTACAAGACCTCCACATACAGCAACTCAAACTGAAAGTACAGGTATAACCATTTACAAGTACAATGTATTGAGCATACAGTTCAAACAGTGTTCCCCACAATTACAAGCCATGCAATTTTTCTTCTGTTTTTAAATAATAAAAGGAGGTTTAAGAATAGAATAAAGGAGAGAAAGAATGGAGAGGAAGAATGGAGGGAAGTTGACAGACAAAATATACAGAGAAAATGCAAAATTGGTCACAGCACATTCAAAACCATAAATCTAAACAACTCATTCGACAAAACTGGTTAGATTATTGTTTATAACATAAAGCTATATTTTTCAATTGCAATTACTAATGACTGCTCCACAAAAGTTTTCTCTGGTAGAAGAATCTAATAATAAAAGACTGTAATTACTAAATTATTTCATGGTGATGATTTCAAAAGACGTATCAGAATTCCCTTCTTTAAACTTTAAGCCTCGGTATAAACATTAAGTAGATTACACTAAAATCCTTTTAGATGAGGACCAACCAAAAAACAAATACCTTGCTTAAGTCACATGCCCTCTGCATAAAATAATCATCCTTAGTAAAAGGACCCTAATTTCACCATTACCAACATTCATCCATGACTTTTGTATCTCTTCTTACCTCTTTCCTGGAGAGCTCATGAAGTTTGGGCTTCTGCACATACTGTGTTTCTGAAGGGGGTGGCTTAGTACTGTCCCTGTCATCCTGAAAACATGATAAATAAAACAACATGTTGATACAGCATACACTGTACATGTATTACTTTAAACAAGTTTGATATACATACTGAATATTCTCTTTGAAATACATGAGAACTTGAAAACTGAAACTTCAGAATAAATATATTTTTTCGACTTTATCAGATTTTTAAAATGGTGCAAGATTTCATGCAGACTTTCTGTGCACCAGTTTGTAAAATCTGTTTTATAGTCAACCAAATGGAGTTAATGGGACCCAGACAATTCCCTGCTCATTCATTTAAGAAGCCTGTACAATTCCCCTCCCATTTAATTCTCCTTTCAAATTTCAACAGAGCAGACAATTTCTCTCCCACAATTTTTGTAAGACAATTTGGTTTTAAAGTGCTAATACAGATGAAAAAAGTTCACTTGTTACAATTCTTAATGACTGTCAAGTTTACCAATGCAACAAATATTTTGTTAAAAATACAAAATGTGCTTTTCACAGGAAGGGAAGTGTCCACCTTGTCAAAAATTCAGGACGGGAATTATTCAGGTTGTCTAAATAAATGGGAGGGGAATTGTCTGGGATTCCATGTCAATAGCAAATAGTGAAAATACATTGTACATTCAAAATTTCTTTTCTTCATTGGTATTTGCAGAGTTATTGGCCTTTGTTAAAATTTCTATTTTAAACCTTGGTCATGAACACAACTCTGTAGCCCTTCAATGCTCTAAACCAAAACTTAAAGTATAGTTAGATGATATTGTTTGCAGAACACAAAAGCTGTTACTCTTATTTTTCTATTTGCAAAGGCTTTAATTGATTTTTTTCTATTTATTTAAATTTTAATTGCTATAAACCTCCACTAGCCTACAATTCTAGGATACAGCATTGAATTTTGAACAGTACCTGTGAGCATGTCAGTTAAAGTAATGAGCAAAAGAACAATAACTCTACACTGGCTTATAATAGTATTACTGTCCTTTGTTAAAGTTCCTCTACTCTTAAATGCATTGATTTCAAACCTTATGATATTAAGATGTCACTGAAGAAGTACAGACATGACAACTTTTAATATCTGTTTACAGAGTTATTGCCCTTGGTTTATTTCTAAATATTAAATTTTCATGCAAATTTCAGACTTTAACTCATTATTTATGTTTCTGAAACTTGATATCCAGAAAACCAAAGAGCACCAGAACTTTTACATCTGATTTCTGTTTTTTTCTTCAGATTTATTACACCTAGATCTAGTTTGATTTCCTACATGAATTTTACTATAATTATTCAAGGTATTGCTTGGAACTGGAATGATATTTGGATTTTAGTGAGAAGAAGTGTAGAAAAAAGTTCTTTTTTAGTCAGAAATCTCAAACTTGTCTTTGGTTGAGTTTTTGATAAAAACTGTCAACATGCAGAGTGTCAGTTATTTAAAGCCTTTGGCAGTGAATGTCAATACCACATATAGCTCTTGCTGAATACATGTATATGTTTTAAAAATTTAATTTAATTTCTGAGATTTGAAAATGTATTACCATGAAGCTAAAATTACAAAAGAAAGCTTATATTTTTTCCATGAAATAGAAGAGCTCTGCTGCAGTAAGTCAAGTTTGACGACCTTGTCTATCAAAATATGTCATTCAGCTTTGTGCTCACATGTTTACATCCATTGTATCTGTTACATAAGGTTGGAGCACCTATGGATAATGCCAGTCATGATTCTTTGACAACTTCAGCTGTCATTTAGTAAGAAGATAAAGTGAGGAAAGTAAGAAATAATCTAATAATCAATGGATGTCTTCAGCACGCTGCGATGTAATACAAAACTGATAATGTCTTTATTGACTAACACCTATTGATTAATTTCCCAAGAAAGGAAACAATCAATAGATATAATTCTAGTATCACAATGGTGTAAGCCAGTCCAGTTTTCAAATTTAATAAGCAATATTATCAAAAAATTATCAAGCAAGTTAAATGTCTTTCTTATTTCCTAAATGTACAAAATGGATGAGGTAAGCTTAACATTTTTTTCACAAAGATTTTGTGATCACTTGTTTAACTAGAAATGGTTTTTGATTGAACAAAAACATATGTCTCCCCCCAGCCAGTTGCTGCAGGCAGTATTGAATCAGACGATTGTAAAATTTGACATTTAACCTCCAAGTGTGACCTTGACCTTGAGACACCACATCCGCAAAGTGGGTTCTGCATGTCGCCTTGATGAGGTGAACATCTGACCCAAGTTTCATAAAAATCCTTCAAGGGCTTTGGAAGATACAGAGCGGACATGATTTTGTGGCATTTGACATTTAACCTCCAAGTGTGACCTTGAGACACACACCCGCAAAGTGGGTTCTGCATGTCACCTTGATGAGGTGAACATCTGACCCAAGTTTCATAAAAATCCTTCAATGGCTTTGGAACATACAGAGCTGACACGATTTTGTGACGGACAGACAGACAGACAGAAAGACAACCGGGGAAAAACAATACGTCTCCGCCGATGAGGTGAACATCTGACCCAAGTTTCATAAAAATCCTTCAAGGGCTTTGGAAGATACAGAGCGGACACGATTTTGTGGCATTTGACATTTAGCCTCCAAGTGTGACCTTGACCTTGGGACACCACACCCGCAAAGTGGGTTCTGCACGTCACCTTGATGAGGTGAACATCTGACCCAAGTTTCTTAAAAAATCTTCAAGGGCTTTTGAAGATACAGAGCGGACACGATTTTGTGGCATTTGACATTTAACCTCCAAGTGTGACCTTGACGTTGAGACACCACATCCGCAAAGTGGGTTCTGCACGTCGTCTTGATGAAGTGAACATCTGACCCAAGTTTCATAAAAATCCTTCAAGGGCTTTGGAAGATACAGAGCGGACACGATTTTGTGACGGAGTCAGACGGACGGACGGACGGACGGACAACCAGGGGAAAAACAATATGTCTCCCCCATTTTTGGGGGGAGACATAATTAAAGGTTATTGCTATATTTCTGTTGGAGTTACGTATGAATTCATACATTTATAATTTTACAAATTCTGTTCAAAGGACATATCACCAACAACAAGGTAGAATAGAATAATGGTAAATCCATTGTTACTGTTTTTAGTGCACTGTCAATGTTTAGGAAAAATATGTTGAAATCATGGCACCACCAAATTATTTGAAAGCACAATTAAAGGCAGTCTAGGCTTGCTACTGTTGATACAGGATGCTACAAATCAACAAGTACGGACTCTCTTAATTTTTTCATCAAATTGAACTTGTTGTAGTTTTTTTTCTGTAGTGTTTTCAGAGCACACAATAATTGCCATTTAATGCTTGACTGTTTTTCAACTGTTCTTTATAACAACATAGCTATGTTCGTAAATTCATGAATACTCTGCTAGTGAGAAGAATTCATACAGCAGAGTTAAGATTTCTCATTTTTCTTTCTCCATGTCCTTAATCACCATTTCAGCTTCTTCATTAAAAAAATTTTTACAACTCTCTCTTTCATGTACATACACTCAATTATGATTGGATGATCCACACTCAACTTGAAGGACTAACTGATAATTGTTTCAACAGTACTATAGTCACTGAACTCATGTCCTGAAAAACCATTGCCTGTCAAATCTCATGGGACTATACTCATTGATAGGCAGAGCTTAAAAAATGGTCAAATCTGTTGCTGCTGACTTATGTCAAATGGAAATTAGATTAAAAGACAAATAACAGATGGGGACTGACCACTGTAGTTCAACTACAGCATTTTGTATTTCACTTAAGACAGCAAATCTCTAACATGGAATGACAGATGTCAGAAATGATTGAGTTATGCTCTTTAACAGAAACAGATTTTGTCAGCTATCATACATCATACAAACTGTAACAAACAGAATATTAAACAGTATCCCAAAGGGAGGCTGCACTCTCTGCAGCTAAACATCACCAAGGAGCCTCATTAACTGGTTTATTGTCTAGAATGGTTAACTAGTGAATAAAACTAAACAGAAATCAATGAACAATTACTGGTGTTGATTGGTCCGGAACTTTTAACCTGTTTAAGAAATCTGTTCCAGTGATTTATACTAAAAATGACAAAGTCAGCTTGTTTAGAAATGGTGATTATCGGCATGGACATACGGAAAATAATACTGGTGAGAAAGCACCTACAATTTACAATATACAGATCTGGTAAACTAAATATATTATGTAAATGGCCCATTATAAATACAAGATGAAACATGTGACAACAAGCAGTACATCATTTATATGCAATGACTTTGGAAGAAAAATGTAAATTCCCCCCCCCCCCCCCTGATTTTTTATTTTATTTTTTTATTCCTAAAGCAGCTTGGCTGATTACATTATGAAAGGAATTATTACACTGGTTTTATAGTCATTTTAAAGATCTATCAAGAAGGTTTTCTGTTACCAATAATTCACAAATAAAAGTTTTGACACTAAAATATTTCCTATGCTTCACTCAAAAATTCAATAAATCCAATATTGCTGGATCTTACAATGTCTTTGCTCATGCAAGCATGAAAATAAATGTGGCTGCATCATGTGCTAAGAAACTTCTACTTTCTAACATAATTTCTGTTTACTTTCCTTAACTAAGAACACAGGATGTGGAAGTATTTATTACCAGGGGCGTAGCAAGGGCTTTTGAAGGTGTACGCAGAATCATAGGGGGGTCCGGGGGCATGCTCCCCCGGAATTTTTTTTTTTTTGTAGATCGACTGAGGAGCGTTTTGGCGGGTTTTTGGCATAAAATAAGCCATATTTTTTCACCAATTTTACTCGATTTTTGTTTTACTTTTTCTCATAGAACATCTACTAACAACTATTCAAAAAGATTTCCTGGACCAATGTCTACGCAGCTGGGTATTCTGCCTACTGGTATCTACGCCCCTGATTACAGACACTGTCAGCTTATAAACTTTCTTGCACCAAACTTTTACACTTCTTTTCAGCATCCACATAGTGTAAATCAATAAACAAATTATATCAATTACTGACTGTTCCTATAATTACAAGTTAATTGAATAATGTTTTTGTAAAGCTGCCATTTCTTGATTTAATATGAGTGGGTGAAAAGAGGATGGAATGTATTCTGAACAATCAATCTTGGCAAAGCTATTCCCAGACCTGGCCAAACATTGTTGAGGATCCCCAAACTGTTACTTAATCCAATGGTTGTTACACCTTGCAAAGTTGAAGCACATTTATACTTCAGTTTCTGAAATATACATTCTACAACATCAAAGGCAGGACTAGACAATACTCAGGGCAGCTCTACCTGTCAGTCAAAATGGTGCACCAAGACATGCCTAGTAGCTGAATCCTTTTGTTGTGTGTGATTTCAACCAATCAGAGGCTGCATAAAACATGTAAAAGCAGTCGCAAAAGTGAAACCAGTACTGCCTGTAATGACTGACTTGCTTTTTTAGTTCTACTCAGTAGTAGAATATTAATTCCAACTGCTACAGACAAGTAACTGAGACAGAAATAAAGGGTGGAGAAAAGTGTCCAGTGAAAGGTTGGTTAAGTGCAGTAAACAAGCCTGATATGTTTTCATTCTGCTAGATGTACTACTCTGTTGAACTCCTAAAATGAACTTGTCCATGACTTAACCCTGAACATGCTGAATTTTGTAATGGATTTGCCAAGCTTTGAATTTGGAACAGTCCATTCAAAGTTTAAGGGATTTCAATATCAAAATACAAAAATGGAGCTACCAACAGTATAGAGCCTGGCCAGACTGCACGGATGTGCAGGCAAGCCTGGCTCTATACTGGTGGCAAAGGCTAATCACTTTCAGTTCCAGCAGGTTAAGGGTTAATTTAGACAGAACCCTTTACCACTTGTAGAGGTACTTATTGACAATGTGAAGTATACTACTGCAAATCATGATCAGACTGCAAAAATGGTACTAATCTATTTAACAGACACAGCTGCAGGACAACTTCTCTTTTTATCACAGCAGAATGATCATATAGTCAAATGTTAGACTATAGAAGATACTGAGAAGTGACGAGAAATAGGGCAAAGAAACCAGGGAAAGGATTTCCTTAGGAAATATCAGTTACTTATACATAATTAATGACCTACTGTTCTTTCTCAATAATTACAAGACAGAATTACCCTGCTGTACCCTGATAATTTACAGGTCTATTTGTTGGGTGAAAAGCATATAATGTTTCATTAGCAGCAGGAAAGATACATCATATGTCCAAACATGTACGGTAACTGTTATATTCACGAAATATTAGTTAAGATCAAAAGTGCACAAAATGGGTCTAAAGTAGCCAATACCAAACATTTTGTAGGGAAGTTGTGAAAGTATTGCTTCCTTTTCTCACTTGTTTAACCGATTAGTACTCCATCTCTGCAAACACTTACACAATAACACAATACAACAATTTTACTATTCATAACTAGAGCTATCATAGGAGTATTCCATACCCTTCACATTCCAGTTTGTTGTAATGGGGAAGCCATTTGAAGAGTATGGACAGTGAAAAAAAGAGAGACATTGGACTGAAGATGACTGGGTACTTAAAACATCTAGCAAAGGTTCATTTGTAAATTTGCAAATCAACTTTGTAACATGAGGGTAGGAAACCAATGAATTTGTTGCAGATGTGCAACACCAACTGATGTAGCATCTGTAATTCAAGTCAATGTAACAGGAACCTACTTTAGTTCAAGTTCATTAGTTCATGAGCTTCCATTTTACCTTAAAGATTTTCTAGATGTAAGCCATCTTGCTTTAACATGCCAGAACAGTGTCTTGTTTTGTTTCTAAGCAACCAACTGGTTAATTATAACCAACAGAAGCAGTAAAACTGTAAAACTAGTGACAATAAAGTATTTAACATACCACACCCTACAAAAAGCTCATGTTACAAAGCAAGAAAATGTTTTTCATAGAAGGTTTCTAAAAATGCTGTAACTTTGCAAATAAAAGCAAGTGTGCTGTATCAAGTCATCAAAGCCATGGTAATTAGCAGGTGTATCAATTTACATCAAAGATACACTGACATTACAGAAAATCATTAAGAGCAGACATAGTCATTAGTGACAAGAACTTTCACAATGACCTTGACATTAAAATCAAATCCCATTAAATTGAAATTTGTGTATGTTCTTTGTAAAATATTGCATATGTTAAGTTCATGAGAAGAGAAAAAAAATCTGCAAATAAATCAAAATTTAACATATCAAAAATTTCATACCTCATTTAACTAACCTTACTCATCAGCAAAAAATATGTTTTTTTTCTCTATAATTGTATTTTGTTATATAGTAATCAAGAATTCATAGCCATATTGTATTTGCTATGAAGTATAATCTCTTTGACACTGGACCAAACAAACAGTAATAGGTATCTAAAAGCCTGTTGTATAGTAAAATGTCTTAACACAGGAAGTGAAGAGGCAACAAAACATGGCTTTAGAGCATTCATGTTATTGATTAAACTCCAGTGATAGCTTCCCAGCACATCTAATGACCAAGATCAAACGAGTCTAACAAAATAAAGTAAATGCTGTAAAACTAATCACACCATTCTCTGAGAACACTGGTAAGACCTAAAAACTGCTAACATGGTAGACTCAACATGTAATACAATTAAGGAGTGATATATCACATGTATTAACTTGTTTATATCCTGTGCTTGTGCTATAATGTTTAGAAATTAATAAAGACCCAGCCTCACAGTCTCTACTGTTCCCACTGGGATTTACATAGAACAGTTAGCAATCATATAAAATTAGTCTCAGAGTAATGCAGTTAAAAAACAGATGAAAATTTACAATGCCAGTGACAACAAAGCTCCACCATTCAGATCAAAGAAAATTGTTTGTTGTAGAGAGGTTGATGTTCTAGGGAGGTTAGTTTCAAAAAATGGCTGTCATATTACATTGTTCTCTTAGTTCCCAAGTTGTAGGCTTAAATATTTATACAAGTAATGGCTGTAGTACCAGCCAGTAACCGTGTGAATTTATTAATCTAATTTTAGACTTTACACACGCACATACGAATTTTTTATGTATAATGACTATTTGACACTTCTGAGAGTGATTTCCATCCACAACATGTTTATAGATATCTTATGTATCCTTGAACTTGAACTGAATGAATGTGTTATTTATTGGCATCAAAAGTTAGAAACTCTCGTTCACCAAAGTTTGTACTGTTTTACATAATTTTCAAAGGGTATTTCTATAGCTATTTAACATTTGTGATTGTTATTGTTTGTTTGTTTGTTTGTTTGTAACACTTGTCTATACATTACGTAATTTTATATAAAAAGATTGTCTAAAAGTTACATTAGGAGAGTCATTCCTTTCACAAAACTTCAAGAAATGTTCATGAATAAGTCACTTTAAAACTAAATTTAGCAAAGTAAGTTCATCTAATATTTGCTGTTAAAGTAGATAGATGTCTTGAAAAGGAAGTGTAGTCAGATATTTCTTTAAATATAAATTATTCAAGCTACAGTTGGGCATGCAGGTCGCCATTAGTGTGCAAATAAAGTGAACTATGTAACACATAACCTAGTCTTGATTGACGTCGTGCCTCAAGTTTGGGCGCCGATGTTCATTATTGCGCATGCTTAAGAAATTTATGTGATACGCTAGAAATACAACAGAAAATGTTAATACTTGACAATTTGATTGAAGAAAGGAGTTATGCGTGATTCAGTTCATGGTTACTTTAAGACAGTTGTCACTGTTAAATGTGAAGCAAGCCATTGACTTTACTCTAATCAAGTTTCTGTCAACAGAGAACTACAAAATGTAATAACAATACCATTTTAGACAAACATTAGTTTAGAATAGTTTAAATGATTGGCGACTACCATGTAAAGACAATATGACCTTGACACAGAAGAAAGAAAAGTGTTTGCGAGACATTTTCAATGTCATGCTTAAGAGCCCATTTTAGAAATACTGAAAGATTAAAAACTTTTTGAGAAATATTGAAATGATCATTGATAATGATAGAGGCATGATTTCTCTTGAGAGACAGAAATGTCTAAAACCAGTATATTCAAGCCATCAGCAGTAAGTCTTCTATTTAAAAACAAAACATCAGAATATTTACCAGCTCCATGCCTGGAATTCAGAATACAGAGAATAAACGCAGTGTAAATATGCCCTTTTTAAATATAAATTATTACTTATCCAAACGACGTATCATACTGTAAGTAAATATACTAAAACTACAAATTAATTCGGCTTGTTGAAAAACCCTTCTGATAACATAAGTTTAGCTTGTCTAAATTCTTTATCAGCTTTTCATTATACATGGTTTAGTGAATTACAGAATTTTGACATATACATTTGCACTCAATTTATCTACAAAACAAACAATAAAACAATAAAACAACTTGTGGAACAGAACCAAATGAACAGTTAACATTGACTTAAAAGAAGATGGCCTTTTACCATTTAGGTTTCTGTAAGCTTAATGCATATCCCTCTTCCTAAAAAAAAAATACAAAATATATCTACAGGATTACTTAAAGCAACTAAAATGTTTAATCACCAATAAAACTGAAAGTAAAATGAAATAAAGAGCTCTATAAAAAGTTCAGGTTACTATTGACTTCAATGTCTCTTCGGAGGTTTCTTAAAACAAGAGGGCCATGATGGCCCTGAATCGCTCACCTGATAGACCATGAAACGATATTGTAGACATAATGAGGAGAGAATTGGTGAAAGAAGGGCATGTGTCCACACTTGCTGATTGGTGAAGTTTTAACTTTACATGAACTGTTTTAATAATTTCCAGTTTACCTCATTTCGTCTAGATGATAAATACATGGAAAATGTTAACATTTCAAAGTCATTAGACTTTCGATACATTTTTTTTTTCTTTGTAAGTTAACATGAAACTATTGTATGAAGTACAAATTGAAATATGGATATCTGAAACAGGTGTAATGTTTTCATTTTGGCTGAAGGTAGTTTCCTTCAGAAATGTACAGTCTAGAAGTGACTTTTGTGTTAGGGTATATGCTATTTTGAGACAGTATTTAAGTTACATAATGGTATGCAGTTAACCTGTGTTGGTAAATTCTGTACCAGTACAGAATTTGAGAGCACGTTATGACACACAAGATAGGTGATCCACAGACCATGGACTGTACGTACTGAACTCAGCAGTTGGGAAGACCGAAGCAAACTTTGCAGACTAAGATCAGATGGCTATATAAACTATATATAAAATGAATTGACTATGGGGCGGGGTCAATTTGACCCCGGGGATCATGATTTGAGCAAACTTGGTTAAGGTCTACTAGGTCATGCTACATGCAAAATTTCTAAGCTCTAGGCTTTCTGGTTCTGGAGTATAAGATTTTTTGAAGTTTTTCCTATATAAACTCTATATAAAATCAACTGACCCCCAGGCGGGGTCAATTTGACCCCGGGGATCATGATTTGAGCAAACTTGGTAGAAGTCTACTAGTTAATGCTACATGCAAAATATCTAAGCTCCAGGCCTGCAGTTCTGGAGAAGAAGATTTTTGAAGTTTTTCCTATATAAACTATATATAAAATGAATTGACTATGGGGCGGGGTCAATTTGACCCCGGGGATCATGTTTTAAGCAAACTTGGTAAAGGTCTACTAGGTAATGCTACATGCAAAATATCTAAGCTCCAGGCTTTGTGGTTCTGGAGAAGAAGATTTTTGAAGTTTTTCCTATATAAACTCTATATAAAATCAATTGACCCCCGGGCGGGGTCAACTTGACCCCGGGGATCATGATTTGAGCAAACTTGGTAGAAGTCTACTAGGTAATGCTACATGCAAAATATCTAAGCTCCAGGCTTTGTGGTTCTGGAGAAGAAGATTTTTGAAGTTTTTCCTATATAAACTCTATATAAAATCAATTGACCCCCGGGGCGGGGTCAATCTGACCCCGGGGATCATGATTTGAGCAAACTTGGTTAAGGTCTACTTGGTTATGCTACATGCAAAATATCTAAGCTCTAGCCTTTGTGGTTCTGGAGAAGAAGATTTTTGAAGTTTTTCCTATATAAACTCTATATAAAATTAACTGACCCCCGGGCGGGATCAACTTGACCCCGGGGATCATGATTTGAGCAAACTTGGTAGAAGTCTACTAGTTAATGCTACATGCAAAATATCTAAGCGCCAGGCTTTGTGGTTCTGGAGAAGAAGATTTTTGAAGTTTTTCCTATATAAATTCTAAGTAAAATCTATTTACCCCCGGGGCTGAACCAGTTTGACCCCGGAAGTCATGATTTGAGCAAACTTGACAGAGGTCCCCTAGATGATGCTTCATACCAAATATGAAAGCTCTGGGCCTTGTTATTTCAGACAAGAAGATTTTTGAAATTTCCATTTTAAAAACACCTTTTAGGGCCTCACAGCCATATTGTGCATTGGACCGGAACCATTTGAGCAAACTTGGTAAAGGGACATCTAAGGACCATTAGTATGAAGTTATTTTAAAATTGGGCCAGGGGTTTAGGAGGAGATGTCATTTAAAGAAAATGTTGACGACGGACGACGGACGGACGACGGACGCCGGACACAAGGGTATCCTAATAGCTCACTCTGTCACTGCGTGACAGGTGAGCTAAAAATCATATAAACTGAGCAACTATAACGTTGTTCTGTATCAAGCTACCACAGTAAAAATGTTAGGTTAGATATATTAATTACCTGGAAATTAATCCAGTCAAAATACTATGGGAGCCAGTTGCAGAACCATTTTGGCACTACAGGTCTTCAAAAAAGACCTTGCATGACCCTAAAGCAACAGCAAGCTGTCCTCAAGTACAATATTATATATAGTAAAAGTTTCCAAGATGTATTAGGACAACTAAAATATTTAATATTTTTTTAATGAAATTGTTGCTTTACAAGGGTTCATGAAATATCAGAAGTCCAAATGAGAGAACTGAAACAACTTTTGTAAAACAGTCTCTTTTTAGAGCAAAACTTAAGTTGTGCAGGCCAACATACTCTGAACCAAATGGCAATGAGATAAATTTCTACTGTTATGAAAGGAAAACTGTATGAAGTAAGAATCTACCCTGGTACTATTTTAATCTGTACACATCAGTTGTTTCAAAACTTCTACAACTTTCCATGAATTATTATATAAGCTGTAGGAAACTCTTTGAAATCATCGGGACTGTTAGCATAGAACAAACTATTATTGGTATCTAACTTGTTGCGTTGTGGAGATCAATGTTCTAACAAAGGGAGTGAAGACATTATGAAACATGGCTTCCAGCTTTGCTGTCACTGAATACATTCCAATAACAGTTTCCCACACATTTAATAACCAGATCACATGAACAGAGAAATAAGGGAAGTTTATAAATTTAATCACAGCTTCCTTGGAGGATTGCAGTTCTCACAAAGACCTAACAAAGACATCACTATATGATAAACTAAACAATTGTGCTATAGTAATGAGAGGAACATGTCATTATCAGTAAAGGTGAAAATATTCAATGACTTCATAAATTAAGAACTAATTAAAACTCTTTTGTCTGCACTGTTCCGGGCACTGTCTTTTCCAAGAACAATGAGGTGAAACAATGTTTTATCCTGTCAATTATTTCATATCCAACCCGATAAAGAGGGGTTGTATAAACTTTGCTTTATACAACACATGCTACATCAATTGGACTACTTTTGTGTTTATAATCAGAAGGAAGTGATTAAATGGTTGTTATTACAAACAGAGACTACAATAATAATTAAATAAAAATTAAATCAATTGAATAAAAATTAATATTTCAATATCTAGATCTTATAATAAAGCATGATCATTTAAGGAAAAAAAATATCGAAATTTTGGAACTATGTTTTGTGTATATGTTCACCTGGCGGATAACCTTGACATTTTAAACACTTTAAAGATAGGTTTTCAATATCCTAGTAATTTACTGACAAATGCCAGATGTGACAGGATAAATAGAATAATAGGTTAGTGTCTTATATGAGAAAGTTTATCTGCCTTTGGCTCACCCGATAAATTCCTACGCCTTGCCAGATAAACTTCCTCATATTAAGACACTTACCTATTATTCTCTATTTCTTTAATTTGCCTTAAATGATTAAATCATTATGTCAAATAACATTGTTTTTACCATTTCCCATGCTAAAATTGATACTTTTTTGTAGACAAAAACCACTCCAAACGAACAAATGCCAAACAACATTGCATTAAACAGAGCTGCTTAGGAAATGTTTTTTCCTGCCCAAACATCATAAAATTGAGCCAGGTTATTGCACTCCTGGCATTAAT
This sequence comes from Cyclina sinensis, assembly GCA_012932295.1. NCBI lineage: Eukaryota > Metazoa > Mollusca > Bivalvia > Venerida > Veneridae > Cyclina > Cyclina sinensis. Next base: position 6,894,531 of record JAAONU010000001.1, read on the forward strand.
GCTGGCTTCCAAATAAAGTATTCAATTAGACAAGAAATTGGTACAATATGAAACCATAGGTCCACAGAGAATATTATTGTTGAAGGTTCACTCCTAAGTCATTTCAAGTGGGAACAACAATCAATATTTCCTTTAAGGATTTTCTTTTGTTTTATGAGATGTTCTATAATCCAGAAGCAAACTAATTTGAATGGTTACAATAAACATACTTTCTGGAAAAGTTAATTATCTAGCATTTAGTCAGCTTTACATAAAAAAAACAAGAAATGTTTGTAAAACATAAATGCCCCCCGGCAGCACCTAACTGCTTGTGGTTGGGCCAAAGCGTTCTCTAGTTATTGATCGGAAACCGTTTTTAGGATCAAGGTCCCTGTGGCCTTGACCTTTGACCTAATGACCTCAAAATCAATAGGGGTCATTTACTGGTCATGACCAACCAGCATACCAAGTTTGGTGAACCTAGGTCAAAGCGTTCTCTAGTTATTGATCGGAAACCATTTTTAGAGTCAAAGTCTCTGTGAGCTTGACCTTTGACCTAATGACCTCAAAATCAATAGGGGGTCATCTACTGGTCATGACCAATCAGCATACCAAGTTTGGTGAACCTAGGTCAAAGCGTTCTCTAGTTATTGGTCGGAAACCGTTTCTACCTACAAGGTCAATGTGACCTTGACCTTTGACCCCTTGACCTCAAAATCAATAGGGGTCATCTCTTCGTGATGGACAATCATCCTACCAAGTTTGAAGTTCCTAGGCCTAAGCGTTCTTTAGTTATTGGTTGGAAACTGATTCTACCTACAAGGTCAATGTGACCTTGACCTTTGACCCCTTGACCCCAAAATCAATAGGGGTCATCTACTGGTGATGGACAATCATCCTACCAAGTTAAAAGTTCCTAGGCCTAAGCATTCTTTAGTTATTGGTCGGAAACCATTTGGTCTACGGACCGACCAACAGACAAATGCAAAGCAATATACCCCCACTTCTTTGAAGAGGGGGTATAAAAAAAAAAACATTATGGTACCCTGTAAATATTTCATACAGCAGTAATTTTTTCCCGCTGAATACCTTAAAAGATGGGGAAGCTGAAGTGCATGGACTACTTAAGGACTAAGCAGACTAAACCCTTACCTGTAAACAGCGCATAAAAATTCACCAAATACAAACACAAGACAAAACAGCCTAAATGTTGAACTTAAGAGCTATCACTGAATATTCCTGCAATACTGCCTGGCTAGCAGAAAAAAGGAAATACAGAATGTCTCACGCACATCTACACTTACTGCTGAACATGTACACCAAGTTTCAAATGGATAGAAATAAGGAAGTAGTTTGTATTAAAAGATTTCTGCAGTGACTGACAACCTGTAAGATGACTCAGCATTACCCCTTAAACAAAGTTTGGTGGAGATGTAATAATTTGTTTTAAAACATTGCATAGTGAGATGTCAAAGAAAACTTTCAAATCTAGCCAAGGTTGTTAATAATCATTCTAAATATTTACAGAAATATGCTCAACAGAACATCAAGCATGCCCCTCAAAAATCTCACAGGCATCATCACTTTGTTGTTGTTTAAAGGTTGAGTATGACATTTTTATCTCATTAGCCTGTTGCCTAGCAACTGTGTGGGTAGTGCCCAACAATATAACATTATTCTTTTAATATAAAGAATTATGAAATTGTGGCAGAGGTATAAATATCAATCATAAATGAAAAAAAAAAAACAATAAAAAAACACTTTCTCCAGTCAACTGGTTTAATATAACTCTAAAATGATAAAAATATGAGCTTCCTGGCAAGAAAAATAACAATTTATTAAGTAACAAAACAATATATATCAACTAATCAACCCAGTAACTTTTAGTCCAAAAAGAAGTATTTTGAAGTGTTAGGTATTTTTCCACTAAGTAACTTGAAACAGACTGGCACCATTTGATATCTGCTTTTACCCTCTCTGATGTTTTATAACCACTATATAAAAGGCTTTCTTGACACAGAAAGACAAAGAAAACTGTTCATATCTGGATTGAGTAAATCTATAGCCTTTTATATTACTGCTCTCTATCTATCTGAGTTTATATATTATTCGGTACCTGGAGTTGCCCATAATGAGCGATGCCATATTAGATTGTTGAAGAAAGTGCAAGATATAGAAAGCATCCCATTCCAAAGACACCCCAGGCTCTCTTGCAAACCCAGAGTATAGCACTGGTACATGTGACTTTGTTTAAATGTCTCATCCAAAAGACAACAGGCAATGTAAGTGGAGGAGGGCGGATTGAATTACAAAATTATTGTCAAGTACATTACCACAGGACCAGTGTTCCATATACTTACATCCTTTGAAATGATCACCTGACACAAGTGATGCCATGTAAATATCTGACCAGGTCCTTTCAGACTACATTTGTTTACACAACCAATCTGTGCTGACGTAATCATTTTCAAATTCTGAGCTATTATATTTTTGTTTATTATTAAACAGACATTTAAAGACAGTGTTTCAAATTTTAAGCTTGACTTTGATTATATCACAAAAGACATTAATTCAACAGTTAAAACATTTAAAACAGACATTTTAAACCCCTATAAAACAAAAAAGTTGAGCATGTATTTTTTTTAAACAGAAGATGTTTGAAGCTGTTCACTATCGATTCATTTTGTTTTAAGAGCATTAGACAATTGAAAAGCATGCTCATGGAGACTGGTGACAATGTCAAGAAATTAAACGTCTTTTATGTGTGATCCACAATCCTTAAAGCAACTGACTCAGAATTTAACTTAAAATGTTTTTCTTTATAATTTAGGAGAAGTTAATATAATATAGAAAAAAAAAAAAACTAATTTATGCTTGTATACATCATAAAATTGAAAAAAAAGAATTTGTTTTCAACCAGATTTGAACCCATACCCTTCCGAGCAGTAAATAAAGAGCTGCCAGTAACCCACTGAGCCACAGAGACTTGATACTACCAAACATAAAACTAATAATATAAACCTAGCTAGAATCTTACCCTGTAACTAATGGGGTAAAATTTTTACAGATTAAATTGTGTAAAACTTTGTATTATGGAGTGTTTTTGTGTCAAAAAATGCGTCAGTGACTTAGTTTAGATATGTTCTTCACAATTACAAGTAGATTTCTTAATGTAGAGACATTTTTACTTTTATGCATCGTAGACGGGTCTGTGAGTCAGTCGCTTTAATGTCAATACAATTAGTTTACAAACATCCTTGTTGTTTATCTATATAATATTTTTTCATCGAGCTGTCTATCTCAAAGATTTTGACGCATCATCATCTGAGCTTGAAAGGCAAGAACAAAAAAATTCAGACACAGCCTAATGCTCTTTGATAAAACTGTAAGATGATTTCTCAAGAGAAAAAACTTAGCCCAATGCCATTTTATTTCATTATAATATAAAGGGTAACTTTTATCTTTCAGTTTGTCTCATGTGTTTCAGCATAAGTACAAAGCTTATGGTTTTATGCTTAGGTTGTCAGTCTGTTTTATACAGTCTGAACTAATATAATGAAAACAATAAAAAATCTAGACTAGTAAGAATAAACAGGTGAATAGTTTTTCTGAACAAACTGTGCACATTGCAGCTATTCTGTTCTATGTCCCTGAAGCATTCATATGTCACTATATAAAGCTTATATTAATTTCTTTTTGGGCAAATTGATTTAATACATATGAAAATTAAAAAACCAACACTGGAAAACACCTGGGTCTAAAACAGATTTAATGAATTTTATTTTACATTTGGTTCTCAAAGTAAATATTTTTACACTTAATAGTAAATAGTTGATAAAATTTAACTGAACAACACAAACCTTATCATTAATAAGGCTCTCTCTAAACCCATGTACCTGCCCCACCCCAACTAAGATACCCTTAAATGTGCTGATAATACTGTAAAAGTAACTAGAACTGCCACTGTACTGGTGCCAATACTCCTTTGTCAGTAGGGTATTGATATATGGGAACATGTTACTTTATACCCCAGACAAAAATTATGAAAAATTACTAAGAGCAATAACTCCAAAATTGTGCAAAAGAGAGTTATGGTTCTTTTGCACTGCACGTCTCTTCAATAAGATCTATCCATCTTAGAAGTTTCAAGTTGATACTTCCTATATCTTTTGAGTTATGTCCCGGAAAAACAAAACCAGATGGCCAGACGGCTGGACAGACAGACGAGCTGATTAATAATTGATTACAGTATACCCCCCTTACAACTTTGTTGTGGCTCATAATGGCTCATAAATATTGTAGGAAGCCAGCACAGACCTTCTAGAATAGTCCTTGTCCAAGTCACATGTTGTAATATTATATACCAGGCACATTTAAAGATCCAGGGATCTATTCACAAAGACTTAGGTCTATTTATTACCTCTTTATCTATGTCTTTATAAATTTGCACCTGTTATACTGTATTCAAAGAGACATATAGTTAACAGAACAGTATCCTCTGCTGTATTGTTATAATAAAACATGCCATGCGAAAACCACCTTGTTAAATACATAACCAATGCCCCTATTACACTTAGCCATTATGCTTGCGTGTGTACCCATCTAGTATTCTTGCATCGTCGGTGACCCCTGGTACATATTCCGCACAACTACATTATGTACCGTGGGATAATTGACTGCAGATTATTCGTTTTCATGAATATTTATTAGCAAAGGGACGTAACTCCTCGTTGAATGAGATTCCGCAATACAAATAGATACTTCTTCAGTGTGAAGAGTATGAATAATGACAAGTTACTTAAAATAGACGTATTCCCCAAGATTTAAACATGGGCGCGAAAGGCAAATTGTAACGAGTACTTTCATTGACTGAGATTGCGCAAGGGAAATCTTTCGGAAACCAATGAAAGTAGGTAATGAATTATTCATGAGTACGAAATTTTTACCAACCAATTGTCCCACAGTAGATAAATAGAGTGAAACGGAATGGATCGAATGTGGGTTTCCGACGATGGTATTCTTGGTAAATGAATTTGTGTCAACGTTAAAGAGGAAATATAAACTTCATTTAATCAATACTGAACAGGTTTTTCTGTCATCAATAAATTTTATTAGGAAATAATCATGCAATAATGGCAGAGTGAATTCAGCAATATTGCATGTAAGCCTTTTAATGGCCCTAATGTAGCAACGGTATATTCACTTAATTATACTAAGATAAATGTCTAATACACATAAAACCTACCAGAACTCTTCTTGCCTTTCTGGGTACACTGAATTCTTTATTAAATTATTTCATCAACAGTTAATGTTCTATAGCAATTATAGAATCAGATAATAAGAAAGATGCCAATGGCTTCACCATGCCTTCCTCAAGTTACTTTCTATGTCCATTTGTCTTTTGGTCCCCAGAGAAACATTCTGCAAAGAAACCACTTCAACAACACCAATGATTGGAAACAGACATCATCTTACAAAATGTTTAGGATTTACTACAGTTTTATGGTGATACCATTTTGCCTGTTACCTCATAAAATTGTGTATGATGCCAAATTAGGTCAAGCATTTTAGTACCTGTTGGGAATATTTTCCAGATATAGACTTGTGAAAAGTCAGCTATGATGCAAAAGAACAATTTTCTGTATGAACACCAATATCTAACTTCCACATGTTAGTCTGTGTAAAATCAAATCAACAAAGTAAATGGCCTAAAGAGTTAAGGCAATAGAAAAAATAAAGCTAAGCAAATATGGCAATTCACTGCTTTCTTAAGAGGCACAACAGAGAAAACTTGCTGTCCTTTTGTGTAAACCAATTCATTCATTACTCATGTGGCATCCATTATAACTGAATGAATCCAGTCAACTGACATAAAACTTTTATAAACAACCAAGCAATCCATATTTACCGAGATATTTAACACTAAGCCATGAACAAACTGCTTGCCTCAAAAAACAAGAAAATACCAGAAAAATTCAACAAAACAACAGAAAAAACAGTGCTAAAGTTGGAAAAAAAGCCCAGTTAGTTTGATACATAAGATTTCAAATCTAGTGGTAAAGTATTATTAAGTATACTATGTTGTGTTTCAAACAGGACAGAATCATATAGATCTATCTGCTGATAAAAGGTCATTTCTATATTGCCTCTTTATTGCCAAGCCTTATAACCTGTAAGTTAAAACAAACTGGCATCACTTCTAACAAGGTATAATGTTATTTAATTGATATTTGATGGCAAATGAAACTGATCTTATTGTGATGACCATAATGGCAGTTTCAGATCCTGATTTTATGAACTATATGACTGGCATTCTGCAAGAAAAGACCCTTTGTCAATGTTATGATTATGAACCAAGGTAAAAATTTCTCTTCAGCCATTACTACTATTTTATATCATCTGCTTTGTGTAAGCAGCTGAAATTTTCAGACATTAACCTTCCAAAATTCTCTGTTCACTGCAAGATGAATAAAAAAGGCTTCCTTCAAAAAAAGTATGCTTAAGATAACCTATTGACTCCACTCATTTAAACTTGATAAATGAATTCTTCACAAACCTTTGCAAAAAAATGCTTAATAATTATACAATATAACATAACAATCATACTAGCATTATACCTAACATTGCCAAGTCATGTTGATTTGTCTGCTTTAATAGGAAGTCTGTCATGTAGCCCCTAAGGCCTATTTTAGACATCCGTGGCATGTCTCTGTAACTAAGAGCAGTTCAAAACAAATTGATCTTTAAAAAAAACCTGCCACAATGCACCATCTGCTTTAATGGAAAATCAATCGCTGTAACAGTATTTTTCCCTCGACTTCTTACTGGATTTTGCTGCTCCAGGCATGTACACAATTAAATTGCTTTTCACTACTTAACATATTTAATAAGTTACATTCAATATTTTCATTGCTATACAGAGAGTAGATTAAATGTTTTCCTATGCGTAATGTCTACTGTGTTTCCTATAAATCAATTCATTTATATTTTATTAAGGAATTAGAAATGATAAACATTCTAACTAAATGTTATTTTATCTTAAAAGTAACTTGTTTTTGGGAATGTACGATATACGATATATCGTAAGCTAGACGCAAAAGTCGAGTCAACTGCCTCCAAGAGGGTAAGTTTTAAAGAAAAGCAAAAAAATAAGAGCACTGACTAATCTGTTTCATCTGATCTCTGCTTTAAACTTAGACATTCATTATGACATTTGTTATGATTCCTACAAATTTAAATATTCCTACAGTCATATGACTACCCATGTGATCGACACTAATTTGCATTTAGTCGATGTATCTTCTAATTAGTGAAACTGTTTAGATTCTGAAAATTTGGGGTTGTATTTAGGTGTCTGCATTTTGAAAATCCTGTTTAAAGCTTAGTTGTAAGACATGTACATTCTGGTATTTTAATATATATATCTTTGTAAGTGAAACCTGATCTTCAAGAAGTTTTATAAGTTTCAAACTTACACTATTTACACGTATTTCAGACTTCCCTCTAAACTGATCTCAGATCTTTTTAGGAAGTAACATGTTATGCCTTTTACTTATTATTTATCAAAGATCAAAATTAATGCAACATCTGTTTCATCTAACACTTGGAGACATAAATCTGCATACCTCATTTGTTGCTCGAAGACGTTTATTCTCTTGTCGCCATGACAATGCAGTGAAATTCTCAAAAAAATTTCCGTCCGACTCTTGCACCCTGAAAATATATAGAAGTATTAAAATCATTAGCTCAAAAGCTCTAAATAATGAATGTCTGGAAAGCAACAGGCAATCTTATAAGTCTGTAACATACGTTAGATTTCCTCTCATTAGTGTGGTTATGTATCAATCAGGAAATGAACAAATTAGGAAACACTTCGATTTGCTACCATATGATATATTTTACTGGAGAATGTGACTTGTTTTGAACAGAATCATCAAGAAAAGAGAAAACTACTATGAACTTTATCTATAAATCCATAGCCATGACAAGGCAAGGAAATGTAAACTGCAAGTAAACATACACAATCTCTCTGTAACAATTGAGATCAACGATTATTTTATTATCCAAATGTCTGTAACAGCTGCTGTTTCATGGGGGTAAATGTGTCACAGACCTATAAGAAATGATCACCTGTATAATGCAGGGAAGGTCTCATAACACTGAGAACCAAACAGCTGAGAGGTAATAAATGCATCAAACTTAGGAGATCTATATAATAAACCAGGCGCGTAGCTGCCTATACACGAGTACGCAGCTGAATCCACATTATTTTGACAAAAAAAAAATTTTTTAGTAAAAAAAATGTGGTTTGAAATTCATGGATTTTCGTTGGTCAAGAAAGCTCTCCGGAGGCCCCAAAACGCACCAAATTGCACCATTTATTTCAAAATTTTCAGGGGGGGGCATGCCCCCTGACCCCCCTAGATTATTTTGAATCCACATTCTTTATAGGCTAGCTACGCGCCTGTAAACAACCCCAGAATGCAGTCACTTAGCTATATAAGTCTGTGACAGGTTTATATCATAGTTATATCATAGGTATGTACAAAATCTAAAAAATTCTGGTCTACTTTTGCACAATCAAGGTCCTGATCATGAATCTACATAAACTCTGTGATCTACATAGTGGCAACATAGTACTCACTTGTAAACAAAACTGTTTTCTGTTCTGTAGCATTTGTAAAAGGACCAAATAATGTCTGATATACAACTATAAATAAATAAAATTAAAATTGAATTAAACTTATTTATTTTCATTTTATTTATTTCTAAATTTAACAATTTTATCTTCGATATCAGTTATCAGTAATGCTGACCTAATTTTTTTTTCTATTTCTGCTTATTTACACAGACACAAGCTTTTTCCCACCAAAAATCTGAAAGTATACACGACTTGTCTGTTTTTGCCATATTCATGATTTTGTCACATTTAAAGATTCAGCACAACCAACTGGCACATTTTATTGAAGAACTGTGTATATTTGAAATAAAATGTGGCTGTATTACTTGTAAGGTCCAAATGTAAAAAAAATAAACATTAGAAATACTTGAAATTTTACAGCTAAATTGATACTATTGAAATGAAATAAAGTTTGTTACCCTTGGAAATTCATTTTCTATCCCAAATAATCAAAGGTATTTAAATCCTTATTTTATTGGATTAGATTATAACTTCTGTTGATATCCATAATGGTAAGAAAGCACTCTTTCCACTTCATTGTAAAATCCAATCTGAAAGCATTTCAAAAACTTCAGTTCGTACAGGAGCTGGCACTATTGTTCAACTGAAACCAAACACTATGGTTCATCAAGGAATATTGGAATTAAAACACTGTCAACCATGGATGGATGAAATATTGATGACTATAGTATTCAATGGTACAGTTTACCTGGCCATGCACATATGATTCAGTTACAACAATCAATACATTATTCTATAGATTACGAGTAAACATTTCAGATCTAAAATAATTTGCCAATAATATCATGAGATTGCATATACTTTCTCCTTTAATTCTCTAACTTTTTTAACTTCATTTCCAAAAAGTAATGAAATGTTTCCTCTATAACATGAAAACAGTTCAAGATTAAAGCACTGACTAAATAAATACAAGACTATCAATGAAGAGTGGATGTCATGTTTAAGCACTGTAACAGCGTTCCAAAAACAATGCATAAAACATGACCACTTGAGTCCAATATATTCTGCCGACAGCAAAAATGAAAGCATTAATACAAGAACGGCACCAAAACCAATAACAAACTAGCCAATCTATAGTCAGTGAGATAACAAACAATTAGATATTTATCTTTGATACATCAAACAGTATTATTCTCACAAGAAAAAACCGTGACAATGTAACCTTGTTTCTTTGTTCCAGTTTTTATACAAAGTGTGAGACTAAAACTCAAAATCTGAATCAAAATTTTAATCATAAATTGCTGAAAATCCTTTTTTCCTTTATTTTCTGTTTTCTGGCTATATCATAAAATGAATAATTATCAATAAACAATTAATTTTGCTAGCATCTATTAAGGCCAAGAAAACATCCTTAAGCTTTTCCACTGAAATAACAATTCACAACAATTTTCAATGAGCATGTGCAATGGAAAGCATTTCGTCCACATAACCAGATAGGACCACATGTGCACAGAAGATCATATTTGTTGATACAGTGTTTGTACATGTGAATATCGGTAATGAACTGTTTCAAAGACTTTTAATGCAATTTTCTTAAACGTTTATTCATGGAATTTTTAATTTAATGTGGAAATCAAAATCCTACACAGTACAGTCGGGCCCATTTAGGTATTACATGCAAAGTGAAAATAGAATGTAGAAAAACGAAGTAATGACTGTTAAGGTAAAAGAGTACGTAGCATCTTATGTTTTGGACTAGTTTAGTGTGAGTAGTATCAGAATTCAGATCTTAAACAACCTACCCTATAACAAAGACCTATAATAATCAGTGACTGATCAACTTTCAGAACGTAAATGACTGAGATATTCATAGATATACTATATACAAAGCACCTATGAATTACTTCAGCTTTTACTTTTTGATTACCATACTAAATTAATTTTCCAGTTTACAAAAACAAACAGTCTGACAGTAATTAAATGATTAGTTGATAATACAAGACCAGCAAGCAGTTCACACAGAATTAATCCAATCTTGCTCTAGATGAAAGTAAAAGATAAAATCAAGCATTTTCCTGGAATGTTAGTAAATCTATATTTTGCTCTTGAAATCAGTAGATTTAAAACTATTGTCGGTAGGACCAGTACATACATTTAAATACTGACAGATTTTATCTATCAGCAGTAGATTTCATGTGTGTATCTACAAAGATAAATTCTACAGTTTACACATTCCCCACTTATGTCACATGACAACTGCACTATTGACAACTAAACTGTCATTTACAATTACTGCAAACAAAATTACACAGCATTAATGTGTTATATCTTGGCTGTATGTATCACCTCTAGAACTGTCTTATTAGTTCTTGTTATTATAACATTCCTTTAAAGAGGCTGTTCTCCAGATTTGATATAAAAATATTTTTTACATAAATTAAATATCTAGATGCCGTGAGATTATAACAACATGATATTTTACTTCAAAACTGATTATAAAAGTCAAAATAGAACAAAAAAAATATATTCGCTTCAGCCTGATTTGAACTCTGGACCCTCATGTTAACAAAATTTTACCAACGCTTTTACTGTCACCACTATCACTGCATGTGTAATTATAGTTATTTACTTTAAATCTTATACAATATAGTTATACCACCACGTTACGGTATAGCACTATGATAGGAAAAAGAATCAATCTATAATGTGATTATCTGACTTTTTTTTGTCAGTTAGTTAGTTTTTAAGCATTAGTCATGAATTTTACAAGAAATAACTTTCCTTTTAATGTCATCTGGAGGCCAGCCCCTTCAAAAATATTGATCTTAAGCATTTAACATACTGTTAAAGTTAGTTAGGTCTAGGAAAAGCAGCCTTGTAATCATCTATTCACCAGGTTTCATTTGTGTGTGTGTGTCTGTGTGTGTGGGGAGGTGTGGGGCAAAGGGTGGGCAGGAAAAATAACATAAAGTGATTTCAAACAGGGTTAATATTTCCAACTTGAATTTATATGGATCTTTATCATTATAAATAAATACATACAAATACAAGCCTGTAAACAAGAAAGGACAATGAAAGGCAAGAGTGCTATAATTAGCATTTAAAAGAGCAAAGTAGGATGCATTCCGTATCTTGCACCAATAACCTGAACTTCTGCTGGAAACTGGTACATACCATCATCAAAAATTGAGCAAATGGCTTGTTTGACGTTCAGTTAGATTTTTAGGTAGAAAAAAATGAAACTGAAACACTGTTGGGGTATTTCTGAGAAATGTAGCTTGCAAATGGCGTGTCTTTTGGAGGGGAAGAAACTCAGTTTGTCTTGATCAACTCCAGAGAGAGAGTCACTTCCCCTATCGCACAGGTGTTTTTAGATATTTCTATAAATAAGTGACCACGTTACTATTTTCACCTTTAACATTATTTTTATGACATTTAATGTTTTTTTTTTTCATTTTACACGTAACGATACTTGAAAAAAGTAAAACATAAAATATCATATATTATAACATGATGGCTTTTTTCCATAGGACTACGTTTTTGCTGGGTCCCAGGTTTTTGATAGCATTTTTTTTTCTATTTTCAAAACTTGTATTTTCACACGAGCTCATCTAAACATGTGGTAATGTTGGTTGATGATCATGAAACTGTAGAAATGCAAATACAATTGCACCTCATTTTCTTCATGGTTGCCGGACTAACCACTAGGATCATTGATGGAACAACTTTAGATCCCTATTAAGGAAGAACTTTGGAGTCTCCGTTCGACTTAAATCTTCATCGCAGTGATCTCCCATTTATTCTTCAGTGAAAGGAAAGTTAACAATTTGTTGAGTGTGTGATTGATGGAGGCAGCTTGTTTTATGTTGACGTTGTCCTTCTAGAATGTTATTGCAACTCTGTAATTTTCTTTCGTCTGATGAATGTTATGTGTGACTTTCTTCTTTGAAAAAGCTAACTGCCGACCCTTTTTGCGGAATGCATTAAGGAAATTCCTGTGATATATGTTTCTACTTTGTTTATGACGTTTGGTCAGCTTAGATATGGTTATTTCGAGATGTGTCTCGAGTCGTGTTATTTCACCATGACATTAAGCGTAAACGTTTGTCTTTCTACCTTATGTATCATGTAAATCCCCGATCAAGGAATTAATAAAAAATACAGTCAGGCGGCACAGGCGAAAACAATATAAGTTATTTCTTCTTTACAAAAGGCTACTCATATAATGCATTTAAAACCATTTTACAAAAGACAGTATGACAGCATGACAGTTGAACATACTATTAGAGTTTGAAAACATTTAGCGTTTTGCAGCATGAACGAATAACAAAGTTAAACTTTGGTTCGTAAAGAAGTATCTCTTGATAAGAGATTACAAGGTGAGGTTTCACAACAATATAGAGTTTAGAGAGTTTATTAATATATACAATAGGCAAAAATGCCCCTGAGTACACATTGTACAAAACAAATACATACATATGCATTATAACTAATTTTTCACAACAATATATCGCACTAGCAATACCCGGAAATAATGTGACAAACTGGTACCTTCAGTCAATAACAACATTATAAAAGATGTAATTAAGATGAATTAACATACATATGCTTAAAATACTCCGCTGCAGTATACACATTCCAAAGTATCCAAACCTCTCTCATCTTCTACTTTACAGAAAAAAAGTAATGAATGCATTAACAACATCTTAACGACTCATTAACTCATAGGTATACATACGCTAGATGATGAAACCCGCCGAAGGTTGACAGTGAAAATGTATGTTTTTGTCATGCAAGAAACTGTGATCATCCAAACGTAACGTTTTATGTGTTTAACTATCCGTGGACACAATCAAACCCAAGGCTGCATCTTTATCACATTTATGATATCGCATGGTTAATGCTTGAATTCGCTGATTTTGATTCAGTCTAGGCATGTTCAGTGACAAGCGCTGTGAAATCAAATGTGTTTTTCCCTATGTAGTGGGTATAAGGATTATGTCTATACACATTTCCTGTGACATGTACCTTCGCCTCGGACTGCACGTGCAAATCATGTTATATTATGTATTGCCATATAAAGCGAAAATTCCCTGCCAGCACGGGATAGTTTTATATGGGATCGATGTATTGTGTACTTAGGACTAACATTGCCAAATTTGCAAAAGAAACGTCTGCTAATTTTCTAAATATTCAACATTAAAAAGTGCACACTTTCTTTTGGAACCGAGTATATATTCTGTTTACTTGTCCGTGCTCCAAAATATCTAGATATCATATTTTTTATCTTAGCAATGCTTTCGCAACGATATAATTAAGAATATTCGACGATATAGCGGTTACGATACTTGGTAAACAGGTCATTGACTTTCGACTGCTTACAGAAACTTTATGTCTTTTCTTCCCAATATTTCGTTTCTAGATTATACCGAAGCACAGATTGGTTTCTGAATTAAAAACAGGGATATTATCTTATCTCATTAACTGGTAGTGATTAAGCTCCAGTAAAGTTAATCAGGGACATATTGTAGAATGCATTTTTAGCTCACCTGGCACAAAGTGTTCCGATTTCAAAAACGTCGTCTCATGACCTATATTTTGACCTACTGACCTACTTTTTGTTTTTGGAGCTATGGCAATGAAATTGCATTGGACCATTTCTGTGATATGCATCATTACATTCATAAAATTGCTTTCATCTTTGAACCCAGGTGAGCGCTTTAGGGCCATTGACCCTCTTGTTTTTAATCTTCCCACATGATAGCCTTTTTCCATCTTTAAGCAACCCACTGATTAGTTTCTGAGTAAAAACATACCTGATATTGGATTAATTTACAGTGATTTAGTTACTTTATGTTTTGTCCAGGCAATGAATGTTTAATGCACTTTTGCGCAATATTTTGTAACACACGCTCATGTGATACTCCTGTTTGTCGAGATGTACACAATAATCCGAGATTAATAATCCTGTACGTCGAGAAATGTCAGTCAGTCAGTCATTCATTCATTCATTCATTCATTCATTCAGTCAGTCAGTCAGTCAGTCAGTCAAATAAATGAATAATTAAATAATGAATGAATAAATGAATAAGTCGATAAATGAATCAATAAATGAAAAAGGGAGAAAAGGAACAAACACAATTTCTGCGTAATACGGTCATATAGACAGACACTTTAAACTAACTAGTACAAAATCGTGATTGAAAGAAATCACCAATAATGCCATGAAGCAACAAAAAAGTGATAACAGATTTATTTTAAAGCTAGTCACCGATCCGTTTATATTTTGACTGAGAGGAGAAGGTACTTGGTATCTTATCTTGTTTTATACAAGTACATACATTTTGATATTATTAACAAGAAAATATGAAAGACTTAATGTAAATACTACAGTTGTATTTCACTAGTTTTAAAATATACAGTGCTTCAAAGACACTTCATTATAACAAGATTACAGTAAGGTATTAGGTATCTTATCTTTTACATACAAGTAACAACAGAAACAGTTCAAAGAAACTTTATGATGAAACTTAAACTGTTGCAAATTGTAATGTAGTACACTGGGGCAAGTATTGATAGAATAGCAGGCTTATGAAAGAAAATAAAACTAATTCCTAATCTGGAAATAGGGTAAACATATACGAGAAACACTTTTCAAATAGAGACGTGCCATAAATGAAAGCCTACGACACGTGAAACGCTTTATTTGAAAATAACTATCTTGCCATTGTTTAGAACGAAACAGTTTGAATCAAAGAAGTTTTGGAGAACAAAAAAATGTTGTTACAAAACCAATACCCGCATCTTACCAGTACACCTTACTATACTCGTAGATTATTCTCCGAAAAATGTCTCCAACTAAAAAATTTAATAACAGTTACAGACTTTTTAGTATGTATTTTTCTATAACTAAAAAATATAATTTTGTACATATTTCGTGGGCTTTTATAGTTGTATTGGACATAACCAAAAATCTGTAGTAATACGGGAAAAAATATACCATGCCGAAACAAGGACGCGTATCGAATATTCAGCTGGTTCCCAGTAGTGTTTTAGCGTTGTATGTGACAGAAATTCAAAAAGGCCTGACTTAATGCACAGATAGTCGACAGAAAAAGCGCTAGTTTCTTTTATCTAGGTACTACTAGTAAATGTAGAATCACTATAGTTTGAAAACGTTTTGTATGTTAGATAGTTATTAACCCCTTTTTAAAACCTAAAAATCTTTACGTATGTAAAAACATATTTTCTAAGCTGGATATTCTACCGTGATAAAAGCGAACTTATTCCAGCAATTAGATGTATTTATATAAGTTTCAAAAGGTGTTAGTACAATGTCAGATTGCTGTGACCGTTTTCATATGAACACTAACCTGACAGAAAATGCATTCATCGAATGAAAGGTAATGAGTACATACTAGCAATAGTATGATACTACGTCATCGCGCACCTGTTTTATGCTCTCTCGCGGACGTTTTTGTCGCTTGAAGGGAAAATAGTCTTTTTCAATAGAAAATGTGTAGAAATGCAAAAAATCATGTTGTGCACCGAAGATTGGCTGGTGTGCTTTGTATTTACGTAAAGAATTTTTATAATGTAAAATTCTAGTTTAGGCCTGAAAACGGTTGAAAGTTTTTTCAGCATGCATTCAGAAAGAAACTTTCATCTGTTTTCAGGCCTAAACTAGAATTATACATTATTAAAATTCTTCACGGAATTATATACAAAGCACACCAGTCAAATTTCGGTGCACACCATGATTTTTTTGTAACTCTACAGGTTTCTTATTGAAAAAGAGCATTTTACCTTTCAAGCGACGGATTGTTGACAAAAAAAAGAAGGTCCGCGGGAGAGCATAAAACAGGTGCGCCTTGACGTAGTATCCTACTATTGACTAAACTCCATTGTAATATACATAACATATCCTCATTAGCAAAGAGCTAACAACGGCGTGTATCTAACTATTACACCAAATCTCAGTTTGAGCATTATTAGATATCAAAAAGACCTTCTTCCAAATGTGTCTTATAAACAGCATAGTGCGAGTACAAGGTCTCTGTGGAGAAAATTTTTGAAGCAAACCTGCACAGGTGTTTTTCACGAACTAAATACTGTAAGTGATTGTTTATATTGCTACAAACGTGTAGAAAAAAATCAAGGGTACCGATAAAATGTCATAAAATTATCAGCTCAAATTGATAACAACTAAGGCGTTAGATGCATTATTACAAAAACAACCCTTTTCTTATTTTTATTTTGTGCTCTATCAAATAAAAAGTTCTGCAATCGTAAAAAAATATTCTCAAACGCCAGAGCTTTGTTTTGCTGAACAGTGTCACTTATTCGCTATGGAACCTCTGTCTTATCAGAATTTAGTACGTTTCTTTACACATAAACAGACTACAATCAACCTTAGACTTATTTCGGGCGTTGAAAATGTCTCGCAAACACATTTCTTTCTTCTACGTCAACGTCATAGTGTCTTTACATGGTAGTCGGCAATCATTTAAACTATTCTAAACTAATGTTTGTCTAAAATGGTATTGTTATTACATTTTGTAGTTCTCTGTTGACAGAAACTTGATTAGAGTAAAGTCAACGGCTTGCGTTCACATTTAACAGTGACAACTGTCTTAACGTAACCATGAACTGAATCACGCATCACTCCTTTCTTCAATCAAATTGTCAGGTACTAACATTTTCTGTTGTATTTCTAGCGTATCACATAAATTTCTTAAGCATGCGCAATAATGAACATCGGCGCCCAAACTTGAGGCACGACAGAAATCAAATCTAGGTTATGTGTTACGAAGTTTGCTTTATTTGCAGACTAATGGCGGCCTGCATACCCATAGCTTGAATAATTTACATTTAAAGAAATATCTGTAGCACTTACTTTTCCAGACATCTATCTACTTTAACAGCAAATATTAAGATAAACTTACTTTGTTAAATGTAGTTTTAAAGTGATTTATTCATGAACATTTCATGAAATTTTGCGAAAGGAATGTCTCCTTATGTGAAGCCCATCTTTTTAAATATCAAAATAAGTAAAATATAGACAAGTGTTACAAACAAACAAGCAAACAAACAAACATCAACAACAATCACAAACGTTGAATACTTATAGAAGTACCCTTTGCAAATTATGCAGAACATTACAAACTTTGGTGAACGAGAGTTTCTAACTTTTGATGCCCATAAATAACACATTCATTCAGTTCAAGTTAAAAGATACATAAGAAAAAAAATGATTGTCTAACATGTTGTGGATGGAGATCACTCTCAGAAGTGTTATATCGTCACTACACATGAAAAACATACATCGTTCAGTAAAAATGTGGAAAAAACGCATATCAGGAAAATCCAGTCAGAAAACACAACCCCCCACAAAGTTAAAAAGTAGAGGAGAAAAGAAAGCTCAATTTTATATATTGATCAATTAAAAAAGCAACATTTAACGAAAATGAGAACCGACGGGGTTACCGCCTTGGAACGGTCAGTGGCAAAAGATTTGCCACTGGGGGTTTAAACCAGCTTCTATGGTGCACCAACCTCACACTTGCCCTAACAGGTTCTCATAAGAACAAACAAGTACAAATTGTCTTTGTGAATTAACTCCAACCAATCCATCATATCGACAATGTTAAGCACACAAACCTATAAAGCATAAAAAGCTAATGGCACTGTAGAGCGAAAAGGATATGTACTCAATGACCCTTCTGAGACCAGAGCACTTGTAGTCAAATCAACAAGAACACGATGGCAGGAATAAAAGAAATAATCGAGTTTTTTTTTAGTTCTTTTCAAGATTTCCCTTAAAACCTTCATAAACTCTCAAACTTCTGCCACCGTCGTGCAAACAAAGAGGTAAGCAAAGCAGTAAATGGGAAGGGTTAATCAACAAGTAGGCAGAGCGCTTGAAAGCCTAGTAAAAGTAACATGAAGATGAAAATTTGGAGTTTTTCACTCTCATGATTTGTATACAATAGCACTGTCTGTAATGTATCATTTATCTAAAACAATTAACGTTTTCTGCATAAAATAAAACAATCGTCATAGTACTCTGTAACAAAGTAAAGTTTGTTATGAGAATGTCATTCATTCTAAGGGTTTTGCAATACATTTCACGACACTAAATCACCTAATCAAGTCGTTGATATATTTTGTAATAAAGTGTAACAAGATTATCAAAACCGAAGAAAATTGATGACGCAAAACAACTTGTTTTAGAATTGATTTAGAATGTAGGTGATACCTTATTTCAAAGTTAAAATTAACGCTTCATATTCAAATGATCATTTTCAGATTGACACACACTTGTTGTTCAACACATTTGTTTGCTTCTTCTGTGGTAAGCTTTTAATTAAAATGTTTTAATTTAATTTGTAATATGTATTCCTCCTGAATGGTTTTCATTAACTTTATTATTAGATTTGATTTCTAGTTTTTGGTAATGATTTAATATATCACCTTAGATATCCCAAAACGACTGTTTGAACTAAAATGTTGCAGTAATTACATATTTAGGTAAGCATAATATAAACTATCACGAATCTGTTGAATTTTAATATCAATTTTTGAACCAACATCAAATGCTACTTGTATTACTCACTTCATTCCTTAACCATGTTGTCTATTACCATTGGATTATTCAGTATTTCTGCGCAACTTTTTAACAAAATAGTTCCTTATTACTAGTTGTTCTTTTTTATATAATGTTATTTGCGCCCAAAATGACCGACGGGCCATGAAACTCCATTCCTTCAATATTTTTGTTGCGAGCAGAAACTCTTATTCCATCCACAATGAAGAACTTACGTGTCAGAAATAATTATTCATATCGCCCAATAGTCAAAACTCTGCAAATATGATAGCGATTTTATTGTATTAGTAAGAAATTGACATTTTGCACGCTCATAGCTTTGATAATGTTCGACACTATGATATTATAGAACTGTTTGGTAGTTTAAATGTATCTTATATTTATAATTTGGTTTTAGTAAAAAGGGAAATGTTTGTGTGTAAGGTTTATCATATGTGAATATTGAGTTTTGCACCATTTATAAATATCAATGTCTGAATTAATTTATTAACATATTGGTCATTCCCTATGTTAAAAGTTAACTAGGTCTGAAATTTGTTAAAACAGTAATGTCTCCATCGGTTCCGTGTTAAAACGGCGTTGGAGTTTTGTTTGTTTTTGTAATTGTCCTCAAGAAGAATGGCCATCCTTTTGTTATAATTATCTCTTATGTTAATTGCAGTAAAGACACTTCACCTCTATTTACTTTTGAATGATTCTAAGAATTTCCGTCAATAGTTTCATGATAATGCCAATAAAACTAATTGGTTTCTAATTCAAAACGAGTGATATTGAATTAAAGGCATCGAGACGAGTCAGTTTGTCGATGCAAGTAGACTAAGTATTATGTTATTACTGGCAATAATATCAATCGACAGTGGTACTTAAAATAGAACATTTAGATTGTACTTTTTTTACGAGCAATGGCAAAAAAGCTCTGAAGTTGTTGTATATTATATTAGATTATCCCTTAATGATTCAGCGACGTATTAAACAGTAGAACCATCACATTTTGATCATACACTCAAATGGTTTTGGTCATGGATGCTAACGTGCATTTCTTCTCAGTCTATTGCCATCTCCAAAACCCGGGGGATAATTCGGACGAAAGTAATGATCAAAGATTAGAATATATGCATGCTTTTCTATGTCTGCTGGAGCAAGTTGAATTTACTTTTATGTTTTTGATATAAATTTCTTTCTACCAGGCTTGTTTATTAAATTAAATTATTTTCGTTAACAGGACTGTAAAACATTTGAAAACCATGTTAGCTTTATGCGTTATACGATGTTAAGATGGAGAGACGAAATGAGACGAAATGAACATTAACTTAAACTGATATTAAGTAGACAGAAGTACAAAAATTGATACGGAAAAAAGAAAAACTACCTACGCAGCAGATTCATACTTTCCTGGTTGGAAAGAAAAGCGTATTGGCTGTTGACAAAGTCAGGTATCAGGCTCTAATAGCATTACCCAATAATATTTTAGTGGTGGGCAGAGGTGAAATTCAAAAAGTTTTTATTGAATGCGTGGATTATTTAAAAATATATTTTCAGAATGAGTTTTTTACGACGCTTTTTATGTACTTAATGATAAATAAAACTGTCTGAGTTTGAGTTATTTTGTCATATACAAATCAAAGTTAAACAGATAAGCTGAAATTGTAAAGACCTTAATGCAACCGTAAATTTAAATAAGGTTCTTTTTAAACCTCAGGCAGAACAAAATGGACTCAACTAACTCTTAACAACAAAACTTCAGTTACACGGATTTTTGTCTTTCTCTTTACTTTGATTTTTAAGCTGAATGCCGTCACTTTTCACAAGACAAATGCCAAATTTACTTAAACATTGTTAAATTAACATGTCACTATACATTTTCAAAGAAGATCAACAATCTTCGGTATATTTTTTCTAGCTTCAAAATCGTGAAACATAATTTTAAACGTTTCAATTAATGTCTGTTAGAAATAATGCTAACCATGTTCAGCGCACCACTTATTCCTCAAGCTCATATAACTATTTTCTGCTATTATTTTGTCTACTACCAAACCTTTAATTATATATCTGCTGCGAGAATCCTGTAGCATTCCAAATGATGAAGATGGGCGCCAAAAAGATAACCCTAGACGTAATTCAGAATCAGATTATTTGCTGTTGTTGCAAGAGAATATCACCCTACATGCCCCCATACTTCAATAATTAACAATTACCGTAAATATAAGACTAGCTTTTACAGACACAAAATTATCTTACCAGAGATAGTAAGATTCTCAGTGCAATGTCTAAAGTACTTGGTTTGCCTGGACCGTATCCCAGAAAAGATATCTGCAAAACGTTAGCGCATGACATGGGTGAAAATGTACATGCACGAAGCGAACAGAAACATGTCGTTGCAAAACATGTGTCCTTCTTTAAAAGGTGTATCATCAAAGATAATAACGGGATTTAAACAAATCTTATAATGACATTCACAGTTACTAAGTTATAACTGATGTAATATAAGGACTTTTAAAATTGACATATCTGGTGGTTGTCTCATAAATGATAAAATTAATCTAACGTTAAGGACACAAGACTAAAATATCGTCGAATCATGAAGTATGTAAATGTTTGAAATGTGTAACCTTTTAACTTACGTGCCAAAAATAAAATAAAGGTACTGAAACATCATAGGGTCGATGTTTAACTATTCAAACCTTTTATTGCCCCCCCCCCACCCCCATAAAAACAAAAAGTTAAAGAACAATTTTTTCATGATCTTTTTTGTGCAAAGCTGAAAAGATATTTGAAATATTTGGAATAAAGTTCATAAAGTGAACTCTTTCATCCTCGGATAACTTGATATTATGCATAAAAGTAAAGAGAAAACACGAAATTCTGTTTTCAGGGAGATTAAAATTTAAAACTGCATTAAAACAGATTAACTTAAATAAGATAACAGGAAACATCATCAAAGCTTTTCAACTTACTTTTTCTAGTTTAAAATGAAGAAGCCTGAATATTCAAACAAATCAAATTAAAAAAAATACCATCATCGTAAGGGCATAATCTGTTGAAAAAAAAATGTAATTAAGTTTATCAATATTTCTTTAGGCTCCGGCATTACTTTATCGACACATATGCATGCAACCTTTTGACCTATTGATGACAAACAATTTGACTGAGTTATACGCTTTGATCCAAATATCTTTAAACGAGATATGTATGATATATTTCTTCAATCAGATTGTCTCTCGCGAAAATATGTTGTAGCTAAGACTCCTATTGCAAACACAATGACGACCATAGGCGCCGAGACTCATTCTCGCTGTCGTCCAAAATTAAGCAGTCTGAAACAAATTTGGCTACTGTAGCACGAAAATGGAACCTCTCCACTTTTATAGCTTTAGTAATAATGCGGTTTTGCTCATTATATGGCTTATGTTTGCAATATACGTCAGCCGGCTCTCTAATGAAACAATTTTCAAGTTATATCCGCCTCGTAGAACGCAACCAAAAAGATAAAGAATCAAAGTTTTAACAGGAGCTTAATGCTTTCAATAATTGCAAGGGTATAAGGAGTTCTTATGAGGTGACATGTGGCCTGTATCCCTTAGCGTGGCATAAGTCGTTTTTCAGACATAAATTTATATAATTAAAAGCAGACATGAAGCACGCATTGCTACTGCTCTAAAATTGCTTGCTCTTTTTTCAACTGAACTCTAAGCTAATCAGACGTTGTGAAAGTTTGAGCAAATATGAATGTTTGCTGCAAAACCACGTAGATACCGCATACACGCACTAGGTAGGTAATGGACTTCTGTCTAACAGGAAGGATTTTGTTTCGCTAAATATGTTTAAAACTTTAATCTGAACTTATTTTATTTCAATGGGAAACACATTCTTGCAACTTATATTTACTCTGCTCGAAAGCTGCGGCCTAGATTCAAACAAGAACTTCCGCCGAATGTGTTGAGTGCGAAAAGCGCATGTGCATTTCTAAACGTATAAATAAACGTAACGGGCATAACGATACACTGCTTAAAATTTTACGTTGTTATTTGTTACTGGCTGACTTATCAA
Organism: Cyclina sinensis; assembly: GCA_012932295.1. Classification (NCBI taxonomy): domain Eukaryota; kingdom Metazoa; phylum Mollusca; class Bivalvia; order Venerida; family Veneridae; genus Cyclina; species Cyclina sinensis. Next base: position 6,917,804 of record JAAONU010000001.1, read on the forward strand.
CCTTATTATTCAATAATGTAGTCCAATGATTCATTTTACTCTGCTCGAAGACGGTGGTCTAGATTCAAACCGGTACTTTAGCCTAATGTGTTGAATGCGAAAATCCATATATACGCATTTCTAAACGTATAAACGTAACTGGCATGACGATTTTACGATGTTTTTTTGTTACTGGCTGACAAAACAACCTTACTATTCAATAATGTAGTCAAATGATTCATCAATGGGCACGTTTGTCGAAAAATCTGCATACTAACTGGTGCAATAATTGAAATAGTATAATATTTCAATTTAATCGAAATACCGGAAGAACTGTTATTAAGGCTGAATACATTGTATTGGCAAATGGTGTCTTGTTTAACATATCTTGATAAAAACTCTATTTACTCGTCAGAAAATCAAAGATCTAAAGATGGAAATAGAAATTTTGAAACAATGTTTTGGATTTTATTGTTCCGTTTCACTGTTGGACATAATTACTCAGTAGGCGTGGATGGAAACGTCAGCTTGTAATGTGTATGTTTTATAAAATCTAGTTTTTGTGTGCATTTGGAGTAACCTAAACGTAAGAGCAAGGTTCAATATTTCGCTATGTGAATCTTAAAGATTGAAGGATAACAACAAGTTGTATAAACATCTTATTTAACGGTATTTGAAGTGAAACAAAGATATCGTTCATATTGCATTGAACAAGAGTTACCACAAGCTTTTTCAAATTGCAAATTATTTTTAGGGATAAGAAACATCACACAAAGAACTTCACCATTCCAAAGGTGGAGGCCAGCAAAAGTAAAAATTTCTTGTTAAATATTTTGTTAAAATAATTAAAACTATAATGAAGAAAAGGCCTTTGAAATATGGAATTGTCACAGGATGCTCAAGTAAGGTTGTGATTTAGAATAAAAGTAGTAGTCAAATATTCAAAAAAGATGTATACAGAAACCACTGAAAACCATTGATCATTGAAAGCCTGAAGAATAATGATAAATAATGATACCCCAAAATGAATATTAATATGACAAAAAGCTAACTATCTAAAGACCAAGTCAAGTGTCAGTATTAGAGATCGATGATCAAAATAAATATCAGCATACAAGTCTTTTATTATAGCTATAACATTTTGTTGTTAATGGATTATGTTAAGATAAAGAAAAACACAGAAAAGAACGATCATGATGAACTCTATTCTTTAAAATAACAAAATGCAAATATATTGATCGAGAAGGTTACAATTTTGATGAGGGAATATTTTGAATCTTCCCAGTACTTGCATTCAAGACAGGCTCTTCCAAATAACTGGATTATAAATGCAAAACAAGTTTGATACGGGTTAGAATGATGTATTCAAAGTGCTAAGCGGTAAATCAATGTTTCAAATATTATATTTTGCAGTGGAACATTGGACGAAAATTGATTTGTCTGTCACAATGGAAGTGCTGTGAAATTTCAAGTTTGAGTTTACCACTAGCTTTTTCCATATAAGAACGATATAATATACATTTCCATCGTCTACAATAAATTGACACCTAAATTGTACAGAAGCAGATTGCAGTACTTATGCTATCAGAATCAATGGAAAACATTTCAATCATCTTTCACAGAATAGCAGAAAATAAAAAATATCAAATATCGGAGCAAAGAATAACATTTTCTCTGTAGCTGCATAAATTATATTTGCATTTAAGCGACTGCTGACTCACAGAATTTAGCCAAAGCAATGTTTTTCTTTGAAATTAGAGGGAAGTTAGTAAACTATAATAAAAGCATAATTTCATGCTTCTATACATTATGAAAACTGAAGAAAAAAGAATTTAATTTCAACAGGATTCAGTAAAATTAGGTGCTGCGACCTAGACGACTGAGCCACTATTGAATGTTCTTTGTAATTGTCAAAAATTAACAATATAAACAAAATAAATTTCTTACCGATGAAAGTGTGAAAAACTTTATTTGATGATTTGTTTCTGTAACAAAAACTTAGTTTAGATATGTTCTTCACAACTACAACCAGAATATTTATATGAATAAAAATATTTTCTTTATGCACCGTCGACCCATGTGTGAGTCAATCGTTTTCAAATGTATTTCTTTTTAAATTCAAACATATTGCAGCACGATCGTATGTTTAATATCTACTGTTGAATTTATATAAAGAACAGATAGTATCTTTTGAAAATTAAGTTCTTCTTTCGAATCTTGAAATGAAGAACCATATCTCAGAAAGTGAGTGTACGTCACGTCGGTTTTAGAAATAACTGCACTCTGTACATGTTATTGCTTTCTTTTACTAAACTTTAATGATTTTGGCTTAACAGTCAATCATTTATTTTCTTAAACACGTTCCCCACTTTTATTTGTGATAACGAAAAGATACACAGAAGAAGGATCGTTTAGCTTTCTAGACAAGAATCATATAAGATGTAAGGTGAAATATTAGCAAAATTTGATTTGTTTCGTTTTCAAGTGTCCAATCAAATTAACACAAGGCAGTCTGAAGGACAGCTTAATCCCCTTCCGCAGCGGACATAAATGTGTACTTCTTGACCTTTAACCAACCATGACCTTGATGTTGTGCCATGCATATTATAAGCACATAATCTCATGATAGTAAATATTTGTGCCAAGTTATTTAAAATCTTCCATAAAGTCAAAAAGTTATGGAGAACATTTAACCTTGACCTTGGGGGTAGCAAATTGGATGTTTGGTTCTGCACATCGTGTCATAGTGGTGATCATTTGTGCAAAGTAATTAAAAAACTTTTTGTAAGCCAAGTTAGTAAGTTATAGAGCAGAAGTGAAATGTGGATATTTGACCTTTAAGTGTGACCTTGACCTTGGGGGTAGCAACCCAATTATTATGCTCTGCACATCGTCTCATAATGGTGATCACTTGTGCCAAGTTATTTCAAAAAAAAATTTTCAGCAGTTTAAAAGTTATGGGGCGGACACGAAATGTAGAATTTTCCACACTTGATCTTTAAGTGTGACCTTGACCTAGGGGGAAGCATTCAAATAATTGCGCTCTGCACATCGTCTTATAATGTTGATCACTTGTGCAAAGTCATTTAAAAAACTTTCAGCAGTTTAAAAGTTATGGAGCGGACACGAAATGTAGACTTTTAACACTTGACCTTTAAGTGTGACCTTGACCTTGGGGGTAGCAACCCAATTATTGCGCTCTGCACATCGTCTCATAGTGATGATCACTTGTACCAAGTTATTTAAAAAAAATTTCAGCAGTTTAAAAATTATGGAGCGGCCACGAAAGTGTTACGGACGGACAGACGGACTTACGGACGGACTGACTGACGGACGGACTGATGGACAGACGGAGGTCATTCCTATAATCCCCTCCCCGCTTTGCGGAAAGGGATTAAAAGGCGACAACTCTATTATAAACATATTGAGAGTAATGGAACATATGGACTGAACTTCTTTATAAAATTTATCCATATCATAACAAAGGACAATACTTAAAAGACTGTGAGATGGCGGGTATTGTTTTGTGCATTGTACTTCTACTTCACAAAATGTATCCATTACTTTAGTTTCAATTCTATTTCTTCAAGGGTCTTGTACAAATATTGCCGACAGAAATCAACTAAGAAAACTAATAAAGGGCATTAAATAAGAGACTGTGAATTGATGGGTAGGTTTTAACGCACTGTACTCCAAGAGTCATTCTTTCATGAAGTTTAAAGTTTGTATAATATACATGTATCTAGAAGAAAAAGTCTGGACAAAAATGAAAATTAAAATATAAACTCAGTAAGCAAATATCGTTTCTGTAAACTTTTACTTCTTGTGCACTGCACGTCTCGTATATAACATCTATCTGTAAATGAAGTTTGAAATCTGTATCTTCTAGGGTCTTGGAGAAATCGTCCGGATAAAAAAATCGTAATGGAGTGACGGAAAATATGCCTCATTTATTACTGCCATCGTGTTCTTGTTGATTTTACTCTAAGTGCTCTGGTCTCTGTGAAGTCATCGAGTACCTACCTTTTCCACTCTACAATGTCATTAGCTTTTTATGTTTAAAATGTTTATGTGTTTTTACAACATTGTCGAGTTGGTGGGTGGGTTGGAGTTGATTCATAAAGACAACTTATTCCTGTTTGTTCTTATGATAACCTGTTGGGGCAAGTATGACATTGGTGCACCCTAGAATTTGGTTTAAACTCCCCAGTGGCAAAGGATTTTTCCGCCAACCTTTCCAAGGCGGTAACCTCTCGGGTTCTCATTTTGATTAATTGTTAATGGTGTCCTTTTTTAACTAATCTAAAAATGAATTCATTTTTTCCTCTACTTTTAACTGTGTAGGTAGGCTATGTTTTTATGACTGTGGTTTTTCCTGATATGCTTTTTACCCACGTTTTCCATAAAATGAATAATCTTGTAACAAACGTAAAGCAAACATTTTTTGATGATTTGGACTTCTGAATAATTATGATACTCTACCAAGAAATGGTGAAAGAATTTGTATCTTAATGTTTTAATGGCCAGTTTCTCTTTCAAAATAATTAATTTCTAAAATATATTTCAGAACATATATGTATAAGTAAAACTCCCTATCTATTTGTGTTAGGTTAGGAACATTGAGTTTTGTACCACATATAACTATGGGAACATCAATGTCTGCATTATTTTGAATCTTTATCAAAAGATCGACTATTAACATTAATGAAGTGTGAGGCAGATTATATTTTATAAATATCGCTCAACATTTTTAAGTACCTAATTGTCCTTTGTGTCGAATGGTGTAGAGCTCTTACATGTTACAGAGAATATAAATGGATGATTAATTGTAATATTAATATATTAATATAATACCAGCGAAAGCAGAAAAAGTATGAAGTGGTTAAGAAGACATATGAGCATTTCTTCTTTATTTATGTCCTGACAGGTTTATTCAGATTTTGGTCAATCTCTATGCTAAAAGCTAAACATGTCTTAAATTTGTTAAGATAGTAATGTCCTTGTCACCTTGTATAAATGGCCCTGGATTTTATTGTTTTTATTTTCTTTAGTAAAAAGGCCATGCTTATGTCTATATCTCTTTTGAATTGCAGTTAAGAAACTTCACCTCTGTTTGATTTTTTAATGATTCTACGACTTCTTTAAGAGTTACAAGATAATGCCAATAAAGCCAATTGTTTTCAGAATTTAAATGAGGGATATTGAATTAAAGGCATCGAGTAGAGTCAGTTTGTCGATGCAAGTAGACTCAGTATCATGATTTACTTGGATGGTGTTTGCAATAAAAAAAAGACATGTTATTTCAAGTGACAGTGGTACTTCAAATAGAATATGTATATCTTACGTTTTACGAGCAGTTACAAAAACAGTCTGGAGTTTTGTCCTTTTCCGAAACAATTCGTTTCTAACTTATCCTGAAGTAATGCACTGATTACTCTTTAATTAAAGAGACTGATATTAGATTATCATTTCGTGATCCAGCGACGTATTCTAATCAATGTAACGACTTGTTAAATTTAGAACCATCACATTTAATCATACGTCCAAATGTTTTATGTCACGGATGCTTAGATTAGAACACATACTTGCCTTTCTGTGTCTCTTAGACCTAGCTGAATTGACCTTTAGGCTTTTAATGTAAATTTCTTTCTATCAGAATTACTTTAAGTTATTTTCATTCACAGGATTATAAGAAAGTTTCATGGTTCTAGCAGTTACACGTTTGGAGTTACACGCGACACAAATCTGAAAATGCTAATTTTTGCCGATCTCCATTAATTTTTAATCAAAATAGCAAGGCACATTAGTTCATATGCTGTCAACAATTCTTAAAAAGAATCATGGCTCTAGCAGTTATACGTTTGGAGTTACTCGCGAAACAAGTCTTAAATATTATTTTTTGCTTAATAATGGGTCATAACTCTGCCGATCTCCAATAAATCTGTGTAAATCTACCCAGTGCATACGTTCATATGCTGACAACTATTCTTAGAAAGTGTCATGGCTCTGGCAGTTAAACGTTTGGAGTTTCACGCGACACAAACCGATATACGGACAGCGTGGCAGCGTGACAGCGCGACAACCGAACGGACGAAGAAGGGCAAATCCATATCACACCCCCACAAAGTGGCGGGGGCATAAAAATGTAAACTTTATTCGCTATGTGGTATTAAGACGAATAGACGAAAAAAATCTTCCATTAAATTGGTTTTCAGTAAATAGCAATACAAGAATTAATTCCAAAAAAAGAAGAATTAAAATGCAGCAGAATCATACCTTCCTCGTTTGAAAGAAACGCTTATACGCTGTTGGAAAAGCCGAATATCAGGCTCTAGAAGCATTACACAATAAATTTTTAATGGTGGATAGAAAGTGAAATCCAAGAAGTCTTAATTGAAAGCACGGATTGTTAAAAAGATGTAATAAGACAGAGTTGTTTATACTTTTTACGTACTAAATGTTACTATTCTATTCTGAGATATTTTGTCGCATACAGATAAAAGTTGAACAGATAAGCTGAAATTTTAAAGACCCAAATGCAACGGTAATTTAAAAAAAATCTTTTCTTCCGCTCAGGCAGAACAAAATAGGACTTTTGCAGTAACTTTTCACAAAACAAAATCCTTATTTGTCTTAATTAGCATGTCACTATACATTTACAAAGAATAAAAATAACCTTCGGTAATTTTTTTTCTAGACTGAAAATCGTGGAACATCATCTTAAACGTTTAAATTAATGTGTGTCTTGTAATGCCTACATTATAGTATAATGTTAATTGAAAATTGCACATGAAATAATGTTAAGCAACAGCAACACAGCGTACAAATTCTTCCACTTTCTCGTCCGACTCATGAACTCAAGCAGATATCACTCTTTTCTGCAATTGTATTGTCAACTACAGTACTATATATCTGGTGCTAGAATTGGTTCCAGTAACATGCCACAAGATGAAGACGGGCGCCAAAAAAAAGACCTAGACGTAAGTCAGAATCATATTATTTGCTGTTTTTGCAGGAAAATATCAACCTGCATGCCCCATACTTCAATAATTAACAACAAACTGTAGTAATGAATATAAGAGTAGGTTTTCCAGACACAGAATTTTAACCAGAGATATAAATATAAGCCTTGATCGCTGCAATGTCTAAACTTAGGTGTCTGAAAGAAAATTGTTTTACCGTATGAGACATTTTTCATACTACCAAACAAGTCTGACGAAAAAGAAAAAAAAGCAAAAAATATTCGCAGTGTACCCTTCTTTAAAAGGTGTATCATTAAAGACTTTACAAACATTTTGTAACAGATCTTATAATGATATTCACAGTTACTAAGTTATAACAGATGTCATATTCGGACTTGTAAAAATGACATATCTGATAATATTAAAGTTGTTTTGAAATACGAGTATGAAGACATTCTATGGTCGTCTTTGAGGACATCACAAGGCTTTAATAATCACCAAACCATGAACAAGGTAAATGTTTGAAATGTCAAACCTTTTAACACGTGCCAAAGATAAAGTAAAGGTATTAGAACTTCATTGCATCGATGTTTAACTACCCAAACCTTTACCCCATCCTTCACCACCTGAAAGCAACTAGATAAACATAAACTTTTTTCCTGAAAAGATTTTTTGGCAAAGCTGGAAATATGTTTGAAGTTGTTTGGAATAACCTTATGGAACTTAAGTTTCTCATTCTCGGATAACTTGATTTTATGCAAAAAAATGTAAAAACAAATGAAATCCCGTTTTAAAGGAGATTGAATTTTAAAAGATGCATTCAAACAGAGTATTTTAAATCAGATAACAGGAAACATCATAAAAAAATTCAACTTCCTTTTCCTAACTTAAAACAAAGGAATACTGAAAATAAAAGAAATAAAACTTAAATTAAATCTATCATCATAAGTGCATATTCTGTTAAAAAGGATTGTAATTAACTTCATCCATATTTCTTTAAGCTCTGGATAGAGTTTACTGAAACATATGCGTGTTAACTTTTGATCTAATCATGACAAACAATTGACTGTGTTATTCACTTTGATCCAAATTTGTTTAATCGAGGGATATATAATTTCTTTCTTCAATTAGATTGTCTTTTACCAAATAATGCCGTAGCTAAGACTCCTATTGCAAACACAATGTCGACCGTAGGTGCCAAAACTCATTCTCGTTGTCGTCCAAAATTAAGCAGTCTGAAACGAATTTGGTTCCTTTAGCATTGAAAGCCCTGCACTTTTACAACTTTGATAATAATGCAGAATTTCTCACGGCAAATATCAGTAACACACGTCTGCTGGCTCTCAAATGAAGCAATTTGACCTGCCCGTGGTATATGAACAAAAGAAAATCAAAGTTAAAGCGGCGGTTGATTGCTTTCTAATAGTTTGAGGGTCTATAAGGAATACTTCAAATTAATTAAGTTTTGCAACTGTTTACTTATACAATGACGTAGTTCTTCTGGGGTTACGTGTGAACTGTATCCCTAAGCATGGCATAAGTCAATTTGCAGATAGAAATTTATATATATAATCACAAGCAGACATGGACGTACATAGTATCAGTATTTAAGATGATCAAAGTAAGTATCAACATATGAGTCTTTCATTACGTTAATAACGAATTGTTTAATGTACCTGAATAACAGAGCAGAACAATCAGGATGAACCATATTCTTTCTTTGAAATAACATAACGCAAACAGAAGGTAAAAACTTGTGATTAATGCATATTTTGAAACTCCACAGTACATGCATTCAAGACAGACTCATCTAAATATGCAAAAAAGTTTAAGGATTCAGGATAAAATGGTGTTTTCATAGTGGTGAACAGTAAATCAATGTATAAAATTATATATCATGCACCGGAACAATGGACGAAAATTGATTTGTCTGTCACAACGGAAGTGCTGTGCAATTTCAAGTTTTAGTTTACCACCAGCGTTTTCCTAATAATGAAGATAGGATTTTTGTTCCCATCTTCTACTACAAGTTGTTTAAATATTTTAAAGAAGAACATTGCCATGCTTATACTATCAGAGTCAATGGAAAATACCTCAATCATCTCCCATACAATAACAGAAAATAGACCACAACAAGATAGAGAGCAATGAATAGCATGTTATCTGTAGTTCTTCGAAAATTGATACGAACAATTACGTCTGTTAGAGTGAATGTACTCGGTTTAACAAATATCAACATTCTGTACAGATAACTCTTTTTTTTACTAAACTATCATTGCCTTTGGCTTAACAGTCAATCAATATTTTCTTATACACTTTCTTCTTTTTACTGTGTGACAACGAAAGACTGCCTAGAAGGATCGTTTTAGCTTTTAGACAAGAAATTGAAATTCTGTTGCAACGTGATATATTTGAAAAATCAATTTGCTTTCAACTTCAATAGTCTGAACAAAATTAATAACGGGCAATAACTTTATCATAGACATATCGAGAGTAATGATATTATGAAATGAACTCCCGCTTTACGAGACCTATCCATACCTGAAGTTTCAAAGGTCTTGAAAAAATTTTAAGGTCCCTAGACAACATGCCAAGTTCTATTTGCATCACCCTGTTCAACATAAGAATAGTTGGATAGTACCAATGATAACCCTACTGACATAATAAGTTTTCTTTGTCTCCAAGATTTGTGTACGTTTATTATATGGAAAATTCGAAGACCTTTTGGACGGGTTTATTTGTGACTCTAGTTTCTGTCATTTGAGAAAAGTGATCATTGATTTTGTAAAAAACGTTACAAAATTATCTGAATTATAGCTGCTTGGATATTCTAAAAGCCCCTGATGAGTCACGGAGGAATTCATTCATATGCATTTTTAAAAAAGTTGTAGTTCTTGGAAACGATTAAAAATAGTTACTCAAGATGTCTTCAATAAATCATGCGTTTATAATTATCTAAATATCAAACTATTTAGTTCAACCTTTAAAATCTATTTGTTAGACTTAAAGCATAGTTGTTTTTTGTTCTTTCCTAAGTGAAGTCCCCATTTCCGTCACTAACTCATCTATATCACGTCTTACCCCAACAAAGTTTTCCATTATGTCTTAAAATGACAAAATACATCTTAACGCTGATTGAAAGAAATGTTCTTACATAAATGAACATTGGCGCCAAAAACAATTTCCTATATCGTATAAAGTGCGTTATTTGATAACTCGCTTGCCGCTTCAGCAAGAAAATGAAAAGCTGCACCTCTGGAGTTTCTACGTCTTTCAACACAACGCATTTTTTCCAAGTTGACTGTACTTTTGCTTTTTAGCCTGATGTAAAAAACTCTAAATCTATATATCTGTTAATTTTTAACTTAAAAAGCATGTTTAAATAAAATCACCCAAGACTACTCCAACAGGAAAATTCCAGTCAATATAACAACAGCAGAAATGGTAACAACGCAGAACTTCAGGAGACATGCTGATAAGTGTTATACGAGTTGCAGTGTTTTTTTTATGAATATAGATATTAAAAAGTTGGTTATTCTCGGTTGCAAAACAATCATCGATCATTGAATTCCTGTAAGTAATTCTTTCGCATCTTACTTACTTGTCTTAATTAAATACCCGATGGTACCAGGAATACACGTGATACTTTTTCAAGAGAACAAAAGAATAACACTATCTTAAAGAGAATTTCTCCTCTGACGCCTGTCCAAACAAGCCCTTATTATTGATAAATAAACTGATCAAAACACAAAGAAAACAACCAGTTGAATGTTTTTTGAATATAATGAAAATGTAATTGTTTTGGAGAAATCGGGGTTAAATACATTATAGGCAGACATGGGTATTACTTGGAAAATCACCACAAACATACTATCTGACCAGTAAACAGTGAACAATACAGTCATGGCAACGACGCTTGTTTACCAATCCACGTCACTAAAATATATGTAAACTGATAAACACCCTGCTCCATTAAATCAGCATCTACTCCTCGAACAGACACTATAGAAACTGTAAAGTTGATGAGACCATTAGTTGTTCTTGGGCTTTCATACGCTATGCCTTGATTCTTCTTTTCTACAACATGACTCTCATTTATCATCGCTTTAAAGGCAACACACATTTTCTGTCTGTAACAGTAACCATTATTGACTGTGAGAATGTTATAAGTCGACTCGAAAATTTCCTTTTAGCTTTTCAAAAGACTTATTGAATATATGCACGGAGTTAGGTTTTATTAAGTGTTCAGGAGACTAGTATTGTCGCATTGAAGCTAATTGTCTCTTTTAGATATTTGTATTTCATGTTCTAATAACAAAACAAAATTTCAGTATTGATAGACATAGATTGTCAATGTCATGCATGGTCACTTTCTGGTTACAGTTAAATAAACTATTCGTCACAGATAAATATTTCCGTAACATATTTCAATATTATTTCCGATCACATAGAATTGGTGATTATGTAACAACACAGTTTATGAAAGTGATTATGAAAACATGCACATCAATAATTTTACTAGAATTTGTATGGAAAGCATAGAGAAAGACATATGAAAGTAACCCTTAAATACATCATGGACTAAAACTGCACACGCTTAGTCATTAAAGAAAGCCGATGATGCCTTTGAATGTCAGGAAAAAGCGGAGACTTAAAGTCACTTTACACTTATCACAAAGCTTTATTTAAGTCTTCAGACTTTATTTTGTCCGGAAACAAACCCCCGACAAGAAACCTAATGCAACAACTAACTGTCTGTGCATCACAACTGAAACAGATGCAGAGGCTCATGTTACTTTTTTTATTCTGAAACTGAACGAATAAACGCAAAGAGATATTTAACAGACTAAGTTATAAATTTAATAAAGGAAAAACAGACTTGCTGCCTTTTGCAATCGCGTAAATAATACATTATTTCGCTGAGACGGAAGAAATGAGGACTAAACGATTCACTATGGTACTGACCTAATTTCGAAAGAATTGCAAAATCCTTTCAACGATATTCCGTTTGCTCAATAAAGACAATTATGTCAGCAAGGGTGACGGTAATAGAGATACTATCAGCTGATCTCATCATATTTCATAACCAGCCTTTTAGCATTCAATAATGTACATGATATAAAAGTTCTAGCTAAGCTTTACGCCGTAAATCTTGAATCTGGAAACGCTCTGAATGATTTCTTGAAACAGTCGCCCGTTGATGTCCGATGTACTAGAATGACGTTAATTTGAGGGCCTTTCTCATATAAATATTAAACAAACATCTGTGTATACTCGTAGGTTAGTTACGATTGGTTCGAGAATGTTTAAAACAACTCACTTGCAGGTATGTGCTAGTATGCACTGATGTGAAGCTATATTTGAAAATAACTGCTGTAATACGATCAATGTTCAAATATTTGTCGACCATTAAATATAGCAAATTATTTCTTTGTAAAGTAATGCTCATTTTTCATTACTTTTAAATTCAAATGAGTAATACTATTAAAATTTGGGCAATGTGCCTACTCGCATATGCCCATGTCCAAGTCGAACAAAATCTCTAAACGGGTTTTTTGGTTAAAGACGTCAGTTCTTGTTTAGTTTCGAGAAGAAAAAATACATCCCTTCTACTCGCATATGCCCATGTAAAAGACATCAGTTGCAATTCTTGTTTAGTTTCGAGAAGAAAAAATACATCTCTTCTATGATTTCAATTAAAATAGGAAATGATTCAGCACAGGAAAAGGTTCCTACATTTGAGCAGTGGATAGAATATATGATAAAGAATTAAAGAACAACTAAAGTACTAATCCAATCGAAGCAAAACTATTTTAGAGAGATATATTTGATATCATGCTATTGTTTTCTATAAACATGCGACATATAAATTGTTTCCTCAATACGTAGGCGAAGAACACATAAATTTTCTTGCTAACTGCCATGAAAAAGACATATTTAAGCTAACTGCCATGAAAAAGACATATTTAATCAAATTTGACATAAGAAACCTGATAGCCACTTTATGCAATAATATCTGGTGCCACTGTGCAATTTCCCCCTGTGCTTGTTCTGCTATGAATTTCTATGTTTTCTATGCTGTTCTTGTATGTATGGTTGCATTCTAATTTGTTATTATAATGCTTTTTCAATTTTATGCTGATATTTATTTTATTTCTACAAGAATACAAACATAATAGGGAAACAAGAGAATAACTGTGAAAAAGGAGGCACGCTTGACCATATTTCATTTATCGTTTTCAGTTCCGGCATCTATACCAGATCAATCATTTCGACTAAATGATTAAGTTACTTTTTGACATCATTTGAAAATGCAGTTGTGTGTAAGTTACTCTTGTATATCGCTTATGTTGTGTGTTTTCGAGACGGGAATAAAAGAGACGTAATCTTCAGATACGAGTACATGTATTTATTTTACAAGGGTATTTTTGATGCTTTATGCGTCTTTAGTAATTGAAAGAGTTATTCAAGAATTGAAAAATTTACATTTTGGCCAATTCGGTGACAAAACAGAAACATAGAACTAATTCGTCAACATCGGTATATTTCATCTAAAAATCGAAGTCAGGTCCATGCAACATGCTTCATTTGATTTCTGTGCGTGATACCCTCCTTTAAAACATACATTTTGTATTTTTAAAAATTATCATTTATTCTATATCTTGTTGTAAGATTCAGTCGACCGTAGGTAATTTAAACCATGTACTCGGTCCTATATATTCGTTACTTGATCTAAGTAAGGTTTTGTATTTTTCACTTCGTATCCTACTTTCTGGTAGAAACTAGTAGTGATATACAAATTGTTATGAGGTATTCTCATTGCTAAATGTATTTTGTTATTTACTGGTCTGATGACGTTTCTTTATAAATACTTTTTAAGAAAAAAAATCTTTATTATAACGAGATTCATTGTTATATATATTTATCTTAAAAAGGTTTGTAAAGATACAGCATACATTTTTATTTTTTAATCTGAATTATTGCTTTTAGATTTAAACATATAGTATTGATAAATTACTATGGGAGATGGAAACTAGCCTTATAAATGTTTAAGAGCATAAACCTTTGTCATTTGAGAATAATTAAATTTATCCTTTTTTTAGAAAAAAAATACCCCAACCTTTATTACTAGATTAAGCTATGAGTCTTATGAGTTGTAGCATCATTAAAGTTAGGTATATACGATACAGACAGGCGAAATTGAAAAAGAAAACAAAAACAACAGAAACACGAAACAAAATAATCTTTTAAATTCTCTTTTGTAGTCAGTAGTATTTAGTGACGCCTACATTTCAGAAGTCGTAACTTTACTTTTTTCGAAAGATGATCATCTGAAATCTTATGTGGTGTATTTCTGGTTGAGCCGAACTCTTAAAAGTCTTCAACAACACATTCCCGCTATTCACAGAAAGGAAGAACAACTATTGACTATTTTATTGAATAATTGAATTTGTTTGATTTGTCTAATGTTTTTCCTTCTAATTTCTAGTAAAATATCACAAATTCCATATATTTGGGCTAAAAGATCTCTAATAAAACTAGAGATGGGAACGAATGTTCGAATATTCGAAAATCGACCGAATATTCGATTCTGAAAATCAAATTCGAATATTCTATAATGAACTTTCTTTCAAATAAAGCATCGTTGATTTTTATAAATGTAAGCATTCTGATTATACAAAAAACCAATCTGTTTGGTAATATTTATTTATCGCGTGTCAAAAATGATCCAATTAACAATAAAATTCCAATGCATAACAAGCAGGGGCAATCGTTACGGATTAACAGTCTGCAAAAGGTGTAATTGGGATACCTTTTAATCCTTTGTTCATTTTAATTGGCGCCCGTTTATTTCACAATTTTTAGAATTTGTTTGTCTCACAATATTCAAAGCTTAACGGGAGGTTTTACGAAAACGAACAACCAGTCACGCTTATAACTCTATTGATATTACTTTTTAGTACGCTCCCTCAGCAGCTCAGTGAATACACTACCGTTAAAGCGAAAATTTCGACCGATGCGCAGAAGAGTAGCTTTTTAGTTGCCCAATCAGTAGAATTGCTCACATATTTTCATCTTATAAGTATATTTGAAAAAATCATCCTCGCTTTATGTTTGATCATCGCTTAACAATACTGAAATAAGCTTATAATACTAAAAACATACCTTCCTCGCCTGTTTGGACTTATTTCACGGGGTTTTAATGAACGGTATATATTATGTTTTATGTATTGCCAATTACTTATTAAGTATTTAAAACATTCATTAAACAAGCCATTTCTACGCCATTTTTGATGATACATAACCGTTTCCCCGACAACTTACAGGTGATGAAACAATACCAATGTTCGGATACCAAAATTCAGGTAACTGACTGAACTGAAAAAACTAATATTCGAATATGGCAAAGCGAATAATGATATTAGTATTCGTTCCCATCCCTAATTAAAACACAAGCTGTAAATGGTTTAATGTTAATCATAAAAAACCTTTATAGCGAATGATGTTCTGAATTCCTTTTACTTTGAGTGTTATTCAAACCCAAATGTGAGTTTAACAGTATCTTTTGTTTTCGGTCTTCCATTCCGATTTTTATGAACCGCTATATTTAAAAATAACATATCATGTTGTGCTACAAAACTATTGAATAAAACATTAATTCAGCTGACAACTTCCTAAAATACCGACATATTTCAATAACTTTTTAATATTGTTTGCAGATTATTGTTCCATTATAACATATTTATTGCATATTTTAATGAAACTAGTTTCGTCTCATTTAAGTATTTGATTTACGATGCTAGCCTATTGTTTCATTGAAATGTCTATTTTCTGTTTCATCAGCAAAAATATTCAGTGATGTTGAAAGATAACTGAAATAAACGTTTGTCCATCAATACAACTGGCTGTCAATTTCATGCATTGCCTCTATCCGGTTACAGTTAACCAAACAATTAGTTACATACAAATATTTCCCTTATGTACTTCAGTATATGTTTTATGCAAAACTGATTTCCAACCTGAAACAAGTCAGTGCAAATATAACATGACGCAACTGATCATGAAATAAGGCCACAACACTCCTGCTTCTAGAAAATGACTAGTGTTTTCTTCTACGTGGAAAGCGCAGTAGACCGACCACATAATAATATAGAACGATGCTTCAAACATAGTTATTGTTTTCCATACATCAGCGAGACACTATTAAGATACATTTGAAATTGTAAAATATATTCATTTTATACAATTAAATGCTACTTATTTCCACGAGTAAAGGAAAATTTGCCTGTTTTTCAAAGAACTTTTTTTTCCATATTTCATATTCAGAAATGTATTTAAAGTAAAAAATAAAATAAAACGAGTGCCTACACATGAAATTAAAGTGCGAGACAACTTTCCACTCCCTCACCAAGTAAAGCATACATCACTTTCTGCACTAAATATCCTCTTCCAAATGAGTTCCAATTTAATTAATGTGTGACAATATACATTTCGTTAGCGTTCTTAAACACATCACAAGAATAAGTGAGCATAGAGAAGCTGAAAACAATTTCGTACAAAATACATATAAAGGTTACTTGACACCGACTTTATTGTCTCAGCACTTAAATGAAAATTGCACGCACAGACATTCTGTTGCTATCAAAGCTCTGGAAAAAAAAACTCTCAGAATGATATATTTTTCTCTCTCGAAGAACTTTTACCTTCCTAACAACCAAGGGAAAAAGTAAAATGAGCTCATTTTTAAAAGTTCTTTATTAAGTTATTGCTGCTTTGTTCAAGCATCAGTGGTAAGGAGAGATACACGAAAGACGACAAAAATACAATTGTGCGGAAACTACGACATTATTAATTTCTCTTGCATTATGTTTCGCAAAAGTCTCTGCAAAACTATTTGAAGCGTATCAGATAAATCATTCTAAATCACTGAACGTATTATGGTATTTAAAATTTCAGCATTCCAGGGAACTGATGCATACATTTACTCTCTTGCATTTCTGTATTACAGTACTAATCAATCTTGCTACAGGCAATTTTATTTACGTTTTGTAATTCATCCGTCATCGATTTGTAAAGAATTCACACCTTGTTAAATAGTTGAATAATTGAACAATTCTAGTGTTATCCATGTGATTCAACAGAACGCTTTGCAATAATACTGCTAATCTATAGAAGAAAATCAAAGGCAGTGACGCGTATTGAACGCCAGTATTATATTTCAAGACTGAGATGGATCAGATGATGGTCAGACTACAAAATTTGTCTCCGCTAGATATGCCTAAGAAAGAATTTAAATAAACAAATGTGAGTAAAACGTTTCAAAAATAGATATTAATTGCTTTAAAGAAGGCCACAGCTTAGTTTAAAGACTGAAATAACAATTGTACAACCTGCAGGAATATAAACTATAAACACAAGCCAACTATTTCTATTAAATGTTAGAAAAATTGCAGTGAAAAGCATTGTTCTTTACATAATCATCAATTGACGAGAATTTATAATTAAGAAATTAAATATTTAATAAATTAAGCAGATGGAACATAAGGAGATCAACAAGAAAAGGGATCCCTGATACTTACTCCTTAGCCGGGAGGTCCTGATTTGGATAAGGCGGTAAACAGTATATTTTTAGTAAAATGTAATAACTGAGTAAGAAGATGATTCTGTATCCATTGGTTTATGTGTTTAGACTTGCAATTTTAAGAACAAAGCAGCAGAACTATAATTGTGTTTTCCACGCGCAACAGAGGCTCCTTTTATGTATTTTTTTCTTATAATGAATGACCAAAACTTGCACTGATATATTAAAAATTCAAAGTTCTCAATTTCGACTAAAGGAAAACAGACCTACTGTCTTTTTGCCATTTAAATGTGTATTATGTGAAAAAAACATGAGGTCAAAAAGAAAGAAAGAAAGAAAGAATAACACATTCCAGTCATATCAGCAATGGTTAATATCTACGAGACAGATCTCATCAAATTTCGTCACCGGCCTGTAACATTCAATAATGTGTTTAATATTTCATGTGACTGCAGCAACAGTACATCAACAGCTAAGGTCTGTGCCTAGAAGTCTCATTTTTGAAACGCTGTAAATAAATATGTAAAATGATCACCAATTGATGACTGAAGGTAATATAATACTATAAGAATATCATTCGTGTGAGGACATGTTTATAGACATGATGCAGTCACAAATGAGCCAGCTACATACAGTACAAGCGCATTCAGAACGACACTTTTGTAGGCCTTAACAATGCTGCTCTGAAAAGATATTATTGAAGTACAGAAATAGCCAAAATTTACTACTTAAATATGGTGAGTGTTTAAGAGTGTTTGTCAACCATTAAATATTGAAGAATAACATATTTTCTGTTTAAGAAATGATCGTGTCGGTCAATTTTTTGTACGCTTTTGTGTCGAACAAATGCCTAATTGAATTTCTGTTTTAAAAAATCCGTCAAAATCTTGATATACTACCTTTCGAGAAAAGACCCTGTATTAGTTTTAACAAAAGAAATGGTGAATCTTCCACCTTTTAAAACAATCGGGAGGTTCAGATCAGTTACCCTGAGCTGGGCGTGTTTAAGAAAGGATTAAAGAAATTCCTATATTTTTAACAGTGAACAGACTGAAAACTGATGAATAGCGAATTGACGAATTATCTAATCGAAGCAAAAATACTTTAGAGATATAAATTAGAAACATTATATTTTTTTAACAGGCAACATATTAACTGTTATTAATACGCAGATGAAAACACATGTATTTTCCCGTCTACCGCCAAGTAGATGAGACTTTGATTATACCTGACACAAGAAACCTGATAACTACTTCTGTGCAATGATATCTATTGCCACCGCAATTTCCTCGTAGGCATGTTCTGCTAGATGTTTCTATCTAAATTAGAAGGCTTTATACTATTTTTTCATGCTGACATTCTGATTTGTAATTCAAATGCTATTTCATTTCAGTGTTATTATTATTTTTTCTACAATAATGCATACATAAGAAGGAAACAAGAAACTTGCGTGCATATTAGTAACTATATTTCTTATGTAACTGTATTGGCATTTAAACATATTAAAAAGCACAAAAGATATCAAATTTCATTTATCAAGATCCTTGTATTTATCTCTGTAGTCAGACATCTCACCTTAATTTTAGAACAAGAACCTGAATTATAACTGAATTAGTTACTTCTTTTTAAAATGCATTTGCGTTTTCAGAAAATGAAGTGTACCTGCTATGTAAGTGTGTCTCTAAGACGGTTATTAAATGAACCATAATTTAATATATTCAATAACATATTTTTTTAAACTAATTTCGAACATAGACAATTCAATACTTGGAAGGATGAATTTTATCATATTTTAAGATCAAGAATGGAAGCACTTTTTAAACTATAGCTTTATTTTTCCCGTCTTAGCGCATTATACACTGAGTTTGCTGAATAATTCATGCGTTGGCAGAAAAGACAGCAAGCTTGGTTTTCTTCATTTGACATGTAATACTTTGCATTTTGAATATCTCTACACACGACTCTTCTATAATTCAGTTCAAGTAAAATTTGTAATCTGTTTGAATTGAAATGCACAATTAATCAGTGATTGCTTTTGTTAGTTGTTTTTTTCTAATCTTTAACTTGGAAGCAGTTTTGTTTTATAACATTGGTATAAGCGCGCGAAAGAGAAAAAGATATTCTGACTGTTCTTGCCCATCCTACATAGTTTGCGGCACAAGATCTCAAATGCGTAGGTTTTACTGAAGTATTGTGTGCCTTTTCAAGTCGAAGGTGTCTTGTTCGTCTTAGATTGCAAAATGTACACATATGGTAATAAGTCGTTTGTTAAAAAATCATGTTCTAGAAAATTAATATTTTGAATGATCTTGCACCTGTTCTGTTACAGTAAAACTGTTTTATTTATTAGTATTGGAACATGAACATTATTACTTTAATTGTTGGTGAAATTTGAACTGATAATCTTAAATAGTAATTTTTGTATTGTTTCGTGTTTCAGCAATGTTTAAGTTACTTATAATGAAGAGGGAGAAATAACACGACCATTTATATTAAGGTTTAAAAGTTATTTTCATTACTTTAAATAATTGCGCTTATGGTTTTCTTGAAATGTAATAAAAAGTGAAAAGATGGTTGTAAATTTGCGTACATTTCATGGTAATTCAAGCAAGAAGACCCTTACGAAAGAAAGTAATCTGAAAACAATATAATAATTTATTACATATTTTGATAAAGTTGGAAAAGAAAATTCACTTTATTGTCATAAAAAGTTTATGAGTGTAGGGAAAATAGTCCTTAAAATTCCACACCACTTGATAAATGAAGGCATGCATGGAGAACAGATTAGGGGATTGTATAAGGCTACCAGTATATATTATTTAATAATTATGAGATGGTGAAGAAGGGTTTGTAGACTTATTATCTTAAGTCCTGACTGCGAATAATGTTTAAGACAGTGCATATCTGCCAATGTCGTTGAAATGTGAAACGGTAAATGCTGTATTAAGCTGGGCGTTATACTAAAATTAATAAAAACCTGTAGATAAACCGTTCTATTTTTGGGATACTACATCAAGAGTTAAAGCATGGTGCCTTTTTGCCTTTTCCTTGTTAAACAGTTTTATAAAAAATAACTAGAGAACATCTAAGATCAAACATTTTATAACCACTCTCTCTCTCTCTCTCTCTCTCTCTCTATACATATACATATATATATATATATATATATATATATCGCTTCTGACGTCACTGCCCCTATATAGAGCTCACAGATCTTCAAAGTTGATAGATGATCGATTATAAAGGAACATATTGTGTAATTTATTAAACGTAAAAGTCATGATGGCATACATTACACATTTCTGTAAACGGCTGATACATGAGGATGGCTGAGGGAACAATATTCTGACAGACATTTAGAGTGCTGATGCATCAATGTTGCTCCGACATCACTTGTTTATTTTACTTTTCTCTTTGTTACTTCAAACCAAGACAATCTGAGAAACAAATGTGAAAATAATAACAATGCCAGTTACATACAAAATCCTGTTTAATTATTGCTGTCTCAGACTTTAACTAGTAATTGGTCTCTTGTGCCTTTCTAATTATTCCATTCTTGAACAGATAAAACAAGTAATAAAATATAAGTAAATTGAAATTAAGGTTACATATATTATTAAATAAGCAAGCAATCACAGTATAAAACATTTCAAGTGAACACCTACTGTAGACCTCTGAGGAAATCTTGCAGTTGCATATAGGAATATTACACACAGCCGCTGTCAAGTTTCCAGTTACAGAAATAATTAAAGTGTCTCCTTCATTGTTGTCATCAACAGGAAAGAATATTTCTCTCGCCTACATGCTGAGGAAACAATCAGCCATGGCATGCAATGAGAAAACAACATATCTACGTCAAAATATCTAATCTAAATGTTTATTTCTCTTTTATAACTTTTCTTGTAGAGTCACACGTTCTTTAACATTTTCAGACAGTTCGAAAGTCTAAAATACATATGAAGCTGAAAATAACATTCAGTCAATATACTTGGAAACATGTTAATGTCAAATGTAACTGAAGTTTAACGTGCAATGTAAACTTGAAAATAAGAAACTTTTACCTATATACACTCATGTAGAAAACGTAAATATCTTAAAAAGTGAGAGGTTAAATTCAATTATTTTTTTAAAATGTAAGCCGCACATATACATATTCATAAACTTTGTGCGCCGTTTATACGAAAAACAGTCGTAGATACTTTACACAATAGTTTAAAGTAATGATGTCTGCGCATTTAATACTGAAAACCTTTGTTTTTAGGAAACACCTGTACTAAAATTAATCTATGGTAGCTTCCAAGCACCAACAGTTTTGAGAATAATCCTGCTTTAAAACTAAAATAGCATTTGAGTTTTAACAATGGTTATTGAATATTCAGTGACAAAAACACCAGACATTTAATCCTATATATGTCAAGTATGAAAGTGCAGCCATCACATCAAAAATGAATCAATAAATATAAATTGGTATGTTTGAATGAAAAAAAAAACATTTCTACATATCTACGTCTAATAAATCACAAGAACGTGGTCACTTAGTTCCGTCGTCCCCACACCAACAATGGACGTTTTCTTACAACAAGTAAAATGTGTAACATTTGAGAATTCTGTTTCGTACACAGAGAAAACTTCCTTAACATATTCAAAAAAACAATATTTGAAAATAATTGATTTTTCCCTGTTGTTCTTGCGTACAGTAGATTACACAAGTATCCAACAAACAACTTCTTGCTTTTTAGACCGGTTTGAGGTGAATAATGTTTTAAATTTTAGGAATGATTACTGCAGTGGTTTCTTGACAAAATATTTTCCCCATTTTGTAGTTCGATGAATGCTTTGTTAAATGAGAAAAAGAAAACAGGTGATCATCAGAAGTATTCTTTTGAGTTATAAGGAATTCTAACACTCTAATCTATGTTAAGTTCTACGGAAACTCTGGTTAATCGTTTACCGATGAGTGATCGCGGCATATAACATTACACAATTGAGCTTCAAAATGCTTAACAGTTTTGAGAATATTTTAACTCGTTACCCTAACAACTGATCTTTTTTACTTACGAGATAATGATTTTACTGGAAACTTTTTAAGTGTTGATATATGCTTATCTTCGAAATGTGACACAATCTAGGTCACCGATATTCCGACTTTTTTATGGGATGCGTAGAAATTAAAGTGACAGTATGTCCAAATATAATAGATAAAAATTGGTTTCATTCGATCTAATATGAACCCAACAGTTGCCTCATTATTGATCAAATGTCCATTTTCACAAATATTTGTTGTCGAGATGCACGTATCATTGAAAAAGATACTATTTTCAACTCTGTGAAATTCAAGAATCGATTTTATCTGTGAAATTCAAGAATATATCTAGCTTGTATTATTAACAATAATTAAAGGTTCAACATTTTGTGTAAAAGATGCTGGTAGTTTTCGCTGTAAAACACCAGAAATCTTGTAAAATGCAATCTGTTTCTAACAAAGATGCAAGGGTTACTTAATTAAAATTAAAAAGCTAATCGATGCTTCGCTTATAATTATATTTTTAATTATAAACCTGCATGAATTAGAAAAGGAAACCAGAAAGTATGATCACATTTTAAACGATTATAAAATATGGTAATACTTCAATACATTCTGTTTTAGAGCATTCTATCTACATAATTGTCTAGATGGAAAAGCCACATTAAACTAAGTCACGAAACTTCGTTTTTCATTAAGGTTCAAACAACCCCAGGGATTCGGAAATGAAGAAGATCTATTGAATTTAAAGAAAAGTATAAAAAAGAACCTGATATATATGGTATATAGTTTCCTTTGTATTCGATGAACAGCCGTAGCATATCTTATAAGATTACGTAATACTGTAAAGTTTTATTTTCACAGCTATTGTATACTATTTATATCGAGAGCTCATGGAATGACTTGTGAAAAACAGTTTAACTCCTTGATAGTCAATGTTAGTCTATTTCTTTGAATTACGTTCATGAAAGTAGAAATGAAGTGTAAGCAATTTATTTAGGTGTGCAAAGAGTTACCTAATTAAGACAGAAAGATTTACTTTAACATAAAGCTTCTCCGATTCTACATTTTTGTCAGCTATTTGATTTAGCAGTTAAAGTTGTGTGCGACAGGTAGTATCTTGATTATACTATCACCAATTCTCACAAGCAAAATCAATTAATTATATTCAGCGAGAGACTTAACCCAGTTCATTTAGTAATATGACAATATACTTTAATAGTGTATAAATTAAAACTTCAGTCAGTGACATTCGGGATCATCCTTCACTAATGAAATGGAAAGAAAATCTGGAACTCTTAAACTTCGTTTACATATAAATTATTATACAAATTTCTTGATTGTAACACTTAAGCTAAGGTAGATGAATAACTTGTAGTAGCCACTGTAGTGTAAAGCACCTTATTTGTGCAGTGTGGCTGCCGTTAAATGTCTCCCGTACATATAGTCAGCGTTGTCATACATCTAACGCGTGTCAGCTTTTATTTGCGCAAGTTCTTTTGGTGTTGTTGCCATGGCCCAGTGGCCTAAGGCGTTCTTACTTTGCACTGCTTGGCGAAAGATGCCGGTTGGTGCGGGTTCAAATCCCACTGGGAACTTGATTATTTAAAGTTTTATGGAATGTCAAATTATTGTTATTAAAAGTATTGCTGTTAAAATATATCCGTAAAATCAAGATCCTATAGAACAGCTTTTCAATGGAAGAAGAAGAGGAAAGGGAATATGTGAAGATTGTTATTTCTAGGTAATATATTTTATGTTAAAATAAAAAAAAAGTTTATGACAACATACCAATAATCTTAAATTTATGAAACATGTGACCAAAAGATAGGTCTGATTTGACTAACTGAAACAAAACTAAGATGTTACCATTTAATCAAATAGGACATTTAACGTTTAATAATGATTTGGTCATTACTTGTTCTACAGTGTTAGTAGTAATCATCAGAAGACTTATACCCATTGTCAAGCATTTTCTCAGACAGATGTCAGTGTCATGAGCGAAAGGCTACGAAAGAGTTTGAACAGGTCCTTTTTACCCTCAAGAAATAATTTCTATTCCGCCACATTTATTGTAAGGTTAAACATTAAACGATAAGTAAGTAAGCAATTTTATTGTATAACAACACAATGAAAATAACTGCAAGAAAAATACGTGTAACAGTTAAATGCGGAAAAAATCGATGAATCTTAAGGTTTGAATATTTTACTAGTTACTACCAGTGTTTTATTCTTATTTCATCGGAGCAGAAATAGTTTTTGCTGTCTATTCTATGCATTATTTCAAATTCCGGTTACCCTGTTTATGATCTATAGCTCGGGAAAAGACTCCTTTTGAAATTTTCTTTATATCGTAAACTGTCATGAAAACAGGCATACAAAATGCAGCGTTATAAAAGGGAATGTCGACGATTGTGCATTTCAAATGTTATTCATCGTTGTTTCCTCTGCTGCCTGTAGATGAATTTCTTCAATAATACTCGAATTGTGAAACAACATTCTCTTTTTATTTGAAGCACACACAGTTGAATCACAACAACAGTTGAAACAGTCTACTGATAGAAAGAAAATAATTTCTGTTTACTATTCAGCCTGTGTCTGTTTCAAATCTATGCACTTTGTTAAACAAAATAAGAATATAATGTGTAAAAACCACATTAAGACACATGGTTGCAAAATGTAACCGTATTTAAAAACAATATTTAACATGATATCCAATCATGTTACAGTTATATATATTAAACAGTACATAACTATATCATGACAATGACAGGGAAATTTTCCTGTCAAACATATTTACAAATATAACTATTTATTTCATATCTAAGATCCAGTCGACGTAGGTAATTTAAACCATATATTCGTCCTATGTATCCGTAACTGGATCCAAGTAAAGTTTTGAATAATTCAGTGCATATCTACTTTCTGGTAGAAACTAGTTTTGATATACAAATTGTTGTGACATTCTCTTATTGCCTAATGTATCTGATAACGTTTTTCAATACTTTTAAGGCAAAAAAACATTACTATTATATCGAGATTCATTGTTAAATAGTTTTCTTAAAATACATCAAACATTTATATTTTTTTATTTCTATTATGAATTATTGCTCTTAGATCTAAACATATAATACTGATATATTACATTGCGAACTGGCCTAATAAATGTTTAAAAGCATAAACCTAAGTATAAAGACAGACGTTATATACATGTGTATATTTCTGTCTTTATATTGCTTGGTAGTATCTAATGTTGTAGGTCTGGAAACTTTATATTGTAATTAATTTTTTAGCCACGTTCTGTGATAATACGGCCTTTGATTTTAAATTCACTATCATGACCATTTTTTCTTTAATATGGACAAAATCGTACTGGACATAAGGTTGTATTTTATTTTAAATAAAATCAGTAGCGTTTAGACCGCATCTATTAATTTTATTTAAAATAAAATACAACATTATGTCCAGTATGATTTTGTCCATATTAATATTTATTATGTTACATTTAAAATTTGTAAAATATATTCATTTTATACAATCAAATGCTACTTATTTCCATTAGTAAAGAATTATTTGCCTATTTTTCAAAGAATATTCTTTCATATTACATATTCAGAGATGTATTTAAAGTAAAAAATAAATAAATAAAACGATTGGCAACACATGAAATAAAAGTCATCTTTCCCACTCCCTCACCGAGTAAAGCATACATCACTTCTGCACTAAATAACCTCTTCAAAATGCGTTCCAATTTGATTCATGTGTGATAATATACATTTTGTTAGCGTGCTTAAACAGATCACAAGCATGAATGAGCTTAGAGAAGCTAGAAGTAATTTCGTACAAAATACATATAAAGGTTACTTGACACCGACTTTATTGTCTCAGCACTTAAATGAAAAATTGCACGCGCAGACCTTCTGTTGCTATCACAGCTCTGAAAAAATTCAACTATGTTTCTCTCTCGAAGAACTTTTACCTTCCTAACAACAAAGGAAAAAAGTAAAATGTGCACATTTGTGAAAGTTCTTTATTAAGTTATTACTGATTAACAAGCATTAGCGATAAGGGGATATTCGCGAAAGACGACAAAAAAACAAATATGCGGAAACTACGGCATTACTTATTTCTCTTGCATTATGTTTCGCAAAAGTCTATGAAAACTATTTATCAGATAAATCATTCTAAATCACTGAACAGTATTACGGTAATTAGAATTCAGCATTCCAGGGAACTGATGCATACAATTACTCTCTTGTACTACCAATCAACCATGGTACATGCAATTTTGTTTACGTTTTGTAATTCATCCGTCATCGATTTGTAAAGAATTCACACCTTGTTGAATAGTTTAAATTTTACAATTCTAAGTGTTATCCATGTGATTCAACAGAACGCTTTGCAATAATGCTGCTACTCTGTGGAAGAAAACTAAGACAGTCAAGCGTATTGAGATCCTTTATTATATTTCAAAGCGTAACAGACTGATATGTATCAGTTGATAGTCCGACTACAAAATTTGTTTCCGCTAGATATGCCTAAGAGAGAATTTGAATAAATAAACGGGAGAAGAACATTTCAAAAAATAGATATAAACTGCTTTAAAGAAGGCCACTTGTTAGATAAAGACTGAAATAACAACTGTACAAACTGCAGAAAAATAAACAAACTATAAAGACAAATCAACTATTGTCTATTAGATTTTCGAAAAACTGCCAGAAAGCAACATTTTTTTACATGAGCATCAATTGACAAGAAAAAAATAAATAAGAAATTAAATGTTTAATAAATTAAGCTGATGGTTGCTATGGAGATCGTGAACAACGGGGATTTTATTATTAAAGTCCAAAATACATACTGCTTAGCCGGGAAGTCCTAATCTTGATAAGGCGGCTAACAGTAATTTTTTTGTTAGTAAAATGTGATAACTGAGTAAGAAGATGATACTGTTTCAATTTATTTACGTCATTAGACTTGCAATTTCATACAAGATAGAAGCTCAGTTTATGTACGTTTCTTATAATGAATGATCAAAAGTGGCATTGATATATTAAAAATTCAAAGTCCTCAATTTCGACCGAAGGAAAACAGACCTGCTGTCTTTTTGCCATTTAAATGCATATTGTGTGAAAAACATGGAATGAAAATGGCATCAGTAGAGTATTTACCTAAATTCGAAAGAATTAAACATTCCTGAATAAATCAGCAATGGTGAAGGTCAACGAGACAGATCTCATCAAATTTCGTCACCAGGGACTGTAACATTCAGTAATGGGTTTAATATTTCATGTGACTGCAGAAACAGTACATCAGGCTAAGATCTGTGCCATCAGTTTTTTTGAAACGCTGTAAATAATTATGTTAAATGATCTATAGATGTCTGAAGGGAATATAATACTAGACAAATATCATTCGTTTGAGGACATTTTCATAGACATGATGCATCACTAATTGAGCTAGCTACGTAAAGTACAAGAACATTCAGGACGACACTTTTGTAGGTCTTAACAATTCTGCTCTGAAAAGATATTATTGAAAGTAATGAAATGGTCAAAACTTACTACTGAAATACAGTGAGTGTTTAAGTTTTTGTCGACCATTAAATATTGAAGAACAATGTATTTTCTGTTTAAGACATGATCGTGTCTGTCAGTTTTAAAGATATACTGAAGTAATTTCCTAGTGGTCGTATGTAATATTTTCTCTTTTGTATGCTTTATTTGAAGTCGAAGACGTTCAGTTCGTACCAGACTGAAAAGTTTAAACAGATGGCAATAAATTGTTTGTAAAAATCATGCGTGTATTCTGGAAAATGAATATTTTGAATAATCTTGTACTTGTTTTGTTAACGTTTTATCGTTATCAAGTAAACCGCACACCTAAAATTGTTGATTGAATTTGAATTGATAATCTTGAATCGTAATTATTTTGCAAATAATTTGTGTGTAGAGGCATTTTTTGTATTCTTTTGTATTTTAGCAATATATAAGATTCTTATAATGAAAAGGGAGAAATTACACGACTTCAGACACCACAAATAATATTAACGTTTAGAAGTAATCTTCATTACTGGTCATATTTGCGCGTACTTTATTTCTTAAATTTAATAGGAAGTCAAAAAGATGGTTGTAATTTTTCTTACGTTTTATGAAAATTAAAGCAAGAATGCCCTTGAGGTCATGACATAAAAAAATTAACGGGAACCTTGTTTCTAAATCTAATGTGTTTTTTTTTCCAGAGAAAATGTTCATAATTATCTAACAAAGAAACAATTATAAATAATTATATTAAATTCCAGTATTTTGATACAGTTGGACAAGTAGATTCACTTTATAGTTTTAAAGAGTTAATGACTGAGGCCAAAAATAGTCCTTAAATGGCATACTATTTGATAAATGAGGACATGCATAAAGAACGACTGGGGTATTGTCTGCTAAAGGCTATTGATGATTATACCGAAATGATGAAGAAAGATTTGCTGACTTATTCCTTAATTCATCATCCAGAAGTATAGACTGCAAGTTATTTTAAAGTCAGTGCATAAATGCTAATGCCTTTATAATGTTAAACGGTAAATGTAATTCTATACTGGGCATTATAATAAATTAAACAAAAACCTGTAGATGAACTGGCCGATATTTTGGGATACTGCGTCTACAATAAAGGTCGAGGTATCCTGTATTTCAAACAGTTTTATTACAAAAATTAGAGAACAACCAAATCTGTTATCCTCAGATCATAAATTCTATTACCTCTTCATATATCGATTTTGACGTCACTGTCTCAGTACAGAGGTCACAGCAAGTTTCACTGTTTTAATTGATCGATCATGAATGAATAAATTGGATAACTTTATCAAAGGCTGAAGGGATACATTTGAGATTTTTGTAAACGGCTGATATATTGGCAAGACTGAGGGAACAATAACCGACAGACATTAAGGGGGTAGATGCATCAATACTGCTATGACATCACTTGTTTATTTTACTTTTCTCTTTATTACTTCAAACCAAGACATTCTGGAAAACAAATGTGGAAATAACAATGCCAGTTACATACGGAATCCTGTTCAATTATTGTTGTCTCAGACTCTAACTGGTTATTGGTCTCTTGTGCCTTTCTAATTATTCCATTCTCGAATAGATAAAACAAATAATAATACGTAAGTAAAGTAGCATTAAGGTTACAAATCAGAAAACGAACATGCAATCACAAAATAAATTATTTCAAGTAAACACCTACTGTAGAGCTCTGAGGAAGTTTTGCAGTTGCACATGACAATATTGCGCAAAGTCACTATCAGGTTTCCAGTTACAGAAATAATTATAGTGTCTCCTTCATTGTTGTCATCAACCGGAAAAAATTTTGCTCTCGCCTACATACCGAGGAAACAATCAGCCATGGCATGCAATGAGAAAAACAACATATCTACGTCAAAATATCGAATCTAAGTGTTTCTGTCTCATGTTCTTTCTTCTATTATAACTTTTCTTGTAGAGTCACAAGTTCTTTAAGATTACCAGACAGTTCAAAGGCCTAAAATATATATGAAGCTGAAAATGACATTCAGGCAATATATTTGAAAACATATTAACGTTGTCAAACGTAATTGAAGCTTAACGTGCAATATAAATTTGAAATTAAGAATATTTTACTTGTATGCAAACATGAAGAAAACATAATCATTTAAAAAGAAGAGGTTACATTCAATTGTAATTTTTTGAAATATAAGCCGTGCATATACATGTTCATAAGCTATGCGCTTTTTTCGCTGAGTATTCAGTTACCATTATTGAAACTCTTCTAATATTTTTTTATAATTGTATTCCAGAGTAAATTTTAGAACTGCTGGTACTTGAAAGCTACCATAAATTGAAAAAGGTTCATGCATTCGCTAAAAGTAAAATTAAGTTTTTAGTATTAAATACTTTGCTATATAGAGTAGAGTTTTTACAGCATTTGTATTTTCATGTATGCGATCATACTGAACACTCGGGTCTATAGTCCTTCCGCGTATATCAGTCGCGTGTACTCGAAAAATCATGCTGCAAATACAATAAATATTACAAGTTTGCAACAGGGATAAATATGAAAAGGTAATATTATATAAGAAGCAATATTTTTCATGTAATAAAAAATGCCATGTAAAAGATATTTTGGTTGCTTTTCATTTTGTGTATATAAAATACTTATTTTTTTATGTTTTTGCCACATTATAACATCTTTATGTTTTCAGACACTAATTGGTATAATAAAAAATATGTCTAAAATAGACTGTACTGGAATCTTTGCCATACAGAACACTTAATCCTATAATTGTGAAGGGAGTCACCGTTTATCGCTAAAATAGGAAAATGATTTTGTGACATATCCTGCATCTCTGAAATCGTCCTTAGCAGTTTTCGCTTTAAGCATAAAAGTTCAATAATTACACCAAAAATGAAACAATGAATAAAAATTGATGATTTCGAACGAAAATATATATCTACGTCTAAAATATACAACTAAATTACTGGTATGTGATCTCCAATTAAAGAAAAATACAGTACTTGTACATAGATCTCGTATTTTCCACTTTAGTTTTTATCGGTATGGGTTAAAAGTCGGTCAAATGTATTTTCTACCATTTCAGTATAACTATAAAATAGAGCTTGTATACATATAGTTTTCATTATGTAAACTCCATCCAACTAAAGTTTATCAAGTGTTTATATTTTGCTGATTTTCCAGGTCACTGATGTTCTGACTTTTTTATGATATACGTAAAAATTAAACATCTGACAATGTTTTACTCACATCTGAAAAAAAAAACGTAGCACGGAAACAGGAGCCCGTACCAGAGCGTGATTTACCTCTCTTCTGCTTTGCTACAGCTCATCGTATAGGGGCAAACGAGTACATTTCATGGTATCCTTGTAACAATCAAAATTTGTTAGAAAATATCCCGGCCTGCTCATGGTTTAAGAGACCTCTATGGCATAATGACATTCGAAAACAGCCTTAAACTTGCATGGAAATATGGACAATATTTCAATACTTGTTGCGTGTTCCATAAGACTATCTGAAAACTATTCTGATTCTTTTTCATTGCTTTTACAAAGCATTTTATTTGTCCGAAAGATTGCATTCATACTTACGGACTTTTGTCTTGTTACATCAAAGTCAACAAAAAGATTATATCACGACTAATTAAATACAGATTCTCAGTGATCTCTCCCTTAAATAAATTCTTCTTTGGAGATTTTAATATTCTCTGCCTTATCGGTAAAAATCTTGCTTTAAATTCAGTTTCAAGGCCTTAATTGAATGTTTATAGAAAAATAAATTTCAGGAGAACAATTGCAGGACGTTTATCGGAAGTGTTTCGTAAATTGTGTTACTTATCTTCTGTAATTCATGTTCTTTTTCTTTACAAAACCTGGTATATGTATGAGCAGTTGAACGTCCATTTGCCATCTGATTTTTTTAATTCCGGAAACTACGTCTAATTGAAAATATAAACTAAATGTGACAACAAAGCATACGATGTTAAGAAGTTTCTTATTTTATTAAAGCCATTTTGTACATTACTTTAGTGTTAGTAAGAAATCTAGAACACATGTGTTCTATGTATATTACATATTCGTCATCTTCCCTGAACTCTTTTATTGTACATTCATTAGGGAGCATCTGTCCTTCTCTTCGTCCGTCCGTCCGAAAGATGTTGTCGTGGGCTCAGCCAACACTTTTATATGTAGGGTCATTAAACTTCACAGGGATATAAATCAGCAAGTGAAGTTGCGCATCGAGAGTTTTCGTTTCCTTCTTTTAAAGGAAGCAGAGTTATGGCCCCTAATTTAGGGGCCATAGCTACCAAAACGTTTTTGACGTGCGCTCAGATAATACTACACGATTTAACGGTCATAAATAGATTAGCACATAAAGTTGCGCATCTGGGGGATTTCGCCTCCCTCCCAGGAAAAGCAAAGTTATGGTGAATAGATCTCAATGTGGAGAGATGCAGTGCCCAAGAGCCATAACTTTATTTCTCACAATTTTTTAGTTATTGCCCTTTGTAATTTTTCATAATTAATTCTTGTCTGGGACATAACTTGACAAGTATTGAAGATATTAACTTCATAAGCTTCATAGATGAAAATATCTCACTGTGGAGAGGTGCGGTGCCCAAGAACCATAACTCTTCCGCAATATTTTTGAGTTATTGCCCTTTGTAATTTTTCATACTTAAGTCTTTTCCGGACCATAACTCGAAAGGTTTTGAAGATCTCAACTTGAAACTTCATAGGTGAACAGATCCCATTGTGGACCGGTGCACTGCTAAAGAAATTCACATTTTTTTCGTATAATTTTTGCCCTTTGTAATTTTCATAGTTAATTCTTGTCCGGGGCATAACTTGAAAGGTACTGAAAATATCTAATTAAAACTTCATAATTAGGTGAATAGATCTCACTGAGGAGAGGTGCAGAGCTCAAGAATCATAACTCTCTTTCGCACAATTGTTGAGTTATTGCCTTTGTAATTTTTCATACTTAAGTTTCGCCCGGGGCCAATAAATTCCACATTCCATAGACAAAAAGTTAAATAACTGGTCTGCTATCGCGGAGTTCTAGTTTAAAAAAAATAAGCACAATTTTGTTGATGTTATTGTTTTTATAGGGTGTACAAAACAACAAAACTGAAAGGAAACCAAGCCCTCAATATCTTTAGACTGTAGAAAATTCTATAGTGACGTGTCTAAAAGTTTGAAAGATTTATGCTATATGCTTATTATCATTTTGATACAAAAATAAGAAACGCTTCATGCTGTAGTCTCTTTACGTTATGAATTATGTAACAATAAACGTGTCAGTCGAACAGTTTTCTCCGCCGTTTCCAATGTCACCGTTCTTTCTGAAGGTAGAGTTTAATTGATACCCTCTAGATCACTCTGTTCTTTGTTCTTTAACGGTACATTGTTTCAAGCATTGTGCGGTTTGATATTCGAGTAAAAGATGATTGCGTAGACAAGATGATTAAATTGCTTAATATTGTATTCTGCACAAAACAGCTTCTAAACACCTACTTAACATCTGCTATAACAGTTTTCCTGCCTGAATTATTAACGATTATTAAAGTCTAAACATTTTATGGGAAAGATGCAGGTACATTGTAGCTTTTGCGGTTAAACAGTGGCTAGACACCAGTAAATCTTGTAAAATGCAATTTGTTTCCAAGAAAGATATAAAAAGTAACTTAATTAAAATAAAAATTTAATTAATACTTCACTTATAATTTTATCTTAAATCATAGATATAGATGTATATGAATTAAAAAAATGATGATCACATTTAACACGATTATAAAGTATGGCAATGTTTAATCCTATTTCAGAACATTCTATTTTCATAATTGTCTAGATGGTAAATACATGATAAAATTTCTTAATACAGAAGAAAAAGGCATCATTAAACTAAGTCACGAAACTTCATTTTTCATTAAGGTTCAAACAACCCCGGGGATTCGGCAATAAAGAAGATCTATTGAATATAAAGAAAAACATGAAACGAGCCTGATTTGGTTTATAGTTTCTATGGCATGCGCTGAACTACCGTTAAATTTTATACAGATATGGACTTTTTAACTGGTGAATATGATGTGTTATGTACCTAAAAAAGTAATGTTGACCTCGGCTATCGGCTCGGTCAATATTAATTTTTTAGGTACATTTCACATCATATTTACCAGCTAAAAAGTCCATATCTGTTTCTGTTTTATTATATAATCTATGTTTATACAGAATTATGTTCTTATATCGCTGTCAAACGAACGCACCGGAAACGTCATAATTCACAACATCCTGTCAGGTGGCGCATTCGACGGAATTTGCCGAAAAAGCCTTGTCATTTCCCGAAAGTGAGTCGTTTCGCCGCAAATGTCCGAATTATAAACAGATGCGGGGGATTTCCAGGAAGTCTTTTTTTGAAAAAAAAGGTCAATATGCTCTGATATTTACCGTTATTTTTTTTAATAAAAAGTAACCCCTTTACCAATCAGAGAAAGGCATTTCAAAGCTATTTATAGGTTACATAATAACTTATATTACGTAATATTGCAAGTTTCCAAAGCTACTGTGTACTATT
The DNA here is from genome assembly GCA_012932295.1 of Cyclina sinensis. Taxonomy (NCBI): domain Eukaryota; kingdom Metazoa; phylum Mollusca; class Bivalvia; order Venerida; family Veneridae; genus Cyclina; species Cyclina sinensis. The sequence goes on from JAAONU010000001.1 coordinate 6,952,470, forward strand.
TATATCTAGTTCCAAGTATATTGGCATATCGGCATTATACAATACCATTGACCATGTAAGCAAATAAACATGATAAATAAACATCATAAATAAACATGATACAAATGGTTAGACCAAAATCTTATACAAATAATGTAAATAATTACCAAAGTTATATCACCAAGCAAGTGAGACATTTACCAGTTGGTAGAAACAGAAATACGTGTTTTCAAATAAGAACCTAACAAGCAGGTACAATTTTCAGCTTTTACTGTCTACTTAACAACATTGTCCAAGATTTCTAAGTCTACTGTTATTCTGGCATTTCATTATTTTAACAAATCTATGAATATTATGATATTTTTAATCAAGGCCTTCAATAAATTCCCCATGGTGAGCCCCAAATCAGTTAATGCGTACTTTGGTTACTCCGCACAAAAAAAGTGCAGACAATCTCCAATACATATGATAACTTTACTTCTGCTAAAATAAACTGAATACACTTTCATCAAATAACATTTATTTTTGTCTACACAGTTTATCAATATTTATTGAATTTTTGCCATACATACTTTAATTATAAAAGCGGATTAATACCGAGTAATATTCAATCAATTGAATTGAAAGTCGGCCATATTGGATATTGTCCATGTGAGTTATGTAAAAAAATCAGACATTTTAAATAATTTATGGCGAATTTCATCATTGTTCACAACTAGTTAGGCTCAGGAATTCAATATTATAATTGGATTTAACAAGGTAAATAAATTTCACTCGCTGTCACAGTCTGAAATACAGCGGATTCTCTTGTGGTTGGGAAATTCCTGAAGTTTCATCAAGCAGTAGTTCCGGCACAAACAGTGTATTATCAAAATGGTAATTAACTGATTCAAAACAGTGTATTATCACTTTTATCTCACTGATATTTCCCTATATTTCATTGGTAGGCATAAAATAAATGGCGATATTAAGTTTCTGTCTAAGATTTCGATACAGTGGACAACAGTTTCAATTTCTAGTGTGCGGGAACATAGTCTAAGTCTAGTGAGGTCTTTTCTAATCTTATCATTTGTTATTATGTCAAGATACTTCTCAAATTTAAAATCACATTTAAAACATTTATAGCAAAATATTTTTGGTTGGTTTGAAATGGGTACATTCCACTCCTGAATATATTGGTTATAAAGTCATTGTTTAAGCATAGGTGCGTAATTTCTATCGACATTAAAGCCGTCCCAAACTGCACTGAAACCTAAATTGTCTAGTAACTTTTTCTATGTACTGACTAACGGCTATCTTTTATCTAAATATATCTGATCAATGATAAAGTATTAATAAAATTATCTCTGTTTTTCATAATCTTACCCTATAATTTATCGACCGTTCCGTACATTTAATAGATTTAACGGTATCTTCTAAGCTATGCAAGTACAGCAACATTTCATATTTGAAAATGTTTATACATAGTCCGTCAACATCTTTATAATTACATATTACCCCACACTTCTGAGCCATACATAATAACAGGTGTTAATAATGAGTGGAATAAGCTAAGTTTTTTCTTTTACATCAATATTCACGTTGTAAAATACAAAGAGAAGCCTACGACGACAGCTAATGGAATGGAATGAGTTGCGAACAATGGATCATATTCTTAAAGTTCATGAAAGTAGAAATAAAGTGTAAAATTTAATATGTATTTAGTTAAACGCTTTTTTTGGTGTGCAAAGACACAAGAGTCTAGCCAGACGAATATCTTCTCTGGTTCTTCAAATATTTTTTGTCAGCTATTTTGATTTAGCACTTTAATTTGTGTGCGGCAGGTGGTATCTTGTTTATATCATCACTAGTTCTTATAAGAAAAGTCATTAATTATGTCCAACGAGACATAAAAAACGACAGACATAACTCAATTCTTTAAGTGGTCTAACAAGAGAATTTATTAGTGTATAAATTTAAACTTCTGTCAGTGAAACTCGGGATCGTCTTTCACTACTGAAATGGAAAGAAAGTCTGGAGCTCTTAAACTGCGTTTACATAAAAAATATTATACAACATTCTTGAATGCAACACTAAAGCTAAGCATGACGATTACCTTGAACTAGCCATTGCAGTGAAAAATACCCCTTAAAGTTTCTAGAATGTCAAATTCTGGTTATTTAAAATATTCATCTGCTGTTTCACTATATCCGAAAAATCAAGATCCTTATTTATTATAAGGACTTCTTTTCAATGAAACGGGGAGAGGGGAGGGCATATGTCAGGTTGTTTTTTTCTAGGTAATATATTTTATTTTAAAATGACAGTTTATGAAAATGCAACAAAAATCTCAAATTTATGGAATATGTGACCGAAACGTAAATCTGATTTGACTAACTGAAACCAAAAATGTTACAACTTATTTGAATAGGACATTTTAGGTTTAGATTGTTCGGGCATTACTTTTGTTATACAGTGTTAGTAGAAATCATCAGAAGACTTCTAACCATTGTCAAGCATTTTCTCAAACAGGTATCAGTGTCTTGACAGCAAAGAGGATACGAAAGAGTTCAAACAGACAAAAAGTAAATATTTCTATCCTGTCAGTCACATAAATAGTAATAATAAAGTTTAAACGATAGTGTCTTAAGTAAGCTATTTCATTGTACAAAAAATACTGTGAAAATAACCGCAAGAAAACATACTCTTAACAGTTAAATGCGAAAAATATCGATGAATTATAGAGTATGACTTTTTTACTTATTACAAACAGAGCTTTAATGCTTCAATGTTTCATTTCAAACATTAGTTACCCTGTTTATGATTTATAGTTCCGAAAAAAGACCCTTTTGAAATAGAGTTATATATTGTAAACTGTCACGAAAACAGGCAGACAAATTGCAGTGTTATAAAAGGGAAAGTTGACGATTGTGCATTTCAAATGTTATTCATCGTTGTTTTCTTTGATAGCCTGTAGACAAATGCGTTCAATAATCCTCGAAGGGTGAAACAACATTCTCTTATTATTTCAAGCATACACAGTTAAATAAGAACAATAGTAAAGAGTCTACTTATATAAAGAAAATAACTTTTAGGGGTAAACTGTATTACTTGAAAAGTATTTTAATTTAGGGTTATACCAGTATTACTGATTTCGAAAGTTGTAAAGAAACGTCACGTAAATTCAAACACTTGAAATTTATGAAATAGTACAATGCTAGGCAAAGCGCTAGAAGTATGTTCTTTTTAATATCATTTCAGGACGCATCTACTCTGTAGACAATTATTTATCAATTGTCTTACGACAATGATAAACAGCAATATCGACTGACCAAACTTGTTGTTTTCTTTGGCTGATTAAATCCCAGTTTGATACATAGGAGCCGCAAGTTAGGAGAGGAAACGACAAAGCTGGGTTTAGTTTAGTTCATGAAATTGTGAAAGTTGCCAGTGTATTTCAATGTATTAAAACAATCTATGAAATTACGTAAAAAGGGTGTCTTATCAGCTGCTACAATCCATTTAAGGCATGATATATTTTATCGCAGAGACACACACAAAAAATCATATCACGATACAGCATTGAGTTTGGAGAAAAGCTTTGAATTCCATGCTATCATTGAGGATTTAAATAATTGAAGACAACCGCGTCTGCCACAAAGGTATCTCATCATACATCTTCTAAAGTACAGTATTAAAGTTAATGCAGTATTACGGTTTTGTTGTATATGTATGTCCTTGCAAAAAAAAGGGTTCCACAAGCCTACTATCAATCATGATCTGCTGATCTGGTTGGTAAGATATAGCACCGTGTTTAAGCTGTTATAATGTGTTCCAGCTCTACCCTTACCTTGACATTCTAATGCAATTTCTTTCAACGATAGTTCAGAGTGCTAAAATAATTAAAGCAAAATGACATACCGGTCTTTTTAAATACATATATTTTACATTTGAAGTATCATCAATAAAGAATTGCTAAATATGTCCAAGGTATTCAGGCAATGAGTAATACTATTAATGTCATTGTAACAAACAATGCAATCTTAAAAAAATATCAAAGGAAATTCCGACATTTGCAAACCCCCTATCCAAAGGGATGCATACTGTTCAATGTATGTATAATTCATATAAAATATACACTTTTCACTTACTTCAGATTCTGATGCTCGTCTGGTAATGGTTTGTATCTACTACTGTCTCCAGCACTGGGAATGTTTAACATCCTACATGTGGTACTTTTCTCTTCACCGTCATTTTGTCCATGATGTTGGCGGGAACGATGACGTCCCTTCTGTCCCGGAAGTTGAAGCTGATTTGCTGCCGCCATGTCTGCAGTAGAAATGCAAAATAATTGTTTAACGGAAAGGAATCGTAAGTAATATAGCTAAGTACTGTTTTTTATCAAACACATCCGAGTGCTGCCAGCATCTTAGAACTTTACACCTCTTCTAAGTCCTTCCCGATTGGAAAGCGTCGGTAACTGTCAATATAATCGCCACGAAAATTTTTTGTTAAAGGGAGGATACTCTTACTGGTAAAATTCTAATTGATCTCTGAGAATTAGTGCGCTTCGGCACTACAGTGCTTTGTACGTGCGGGAATACTTTGAGCAATTGATTTTTTTATCCAAACAAAAATGACGAGCTACGTAAGAAAACTTGTCATATATAGTGAATATATTTCGTGCTGTGTAGGGCTGATAGAGTTGTAAGCGTTTTGGATTAGTAAACCTGTTTATTTTCTTTTTTCAGATTTAACAGCTTATCATTTGTCCCCCGCTCCTCTTTTTCTTTCATCCGGATGTGCATACTTTAGCATTTGATAACTTGTCTATTCACTCCTAGCTATTGTTTTGCTAGATAGGTCTGAAAAGCTCAACATTTCAAGCATAAAATTATAGCCTCTGTTATATAAAATAATGCAAATGTTTTCTTTAAATGTACTCAACAGACCGGCAAAAACTTGGAATCATTATTGCATGCAATCAAGATGTTGAGAATTCAGACTGTGAATAACTTCTCAGGGATTGATAAATTTAGATGAATAATTCATGAGTTTCACTCAGATCTGTAAATGTTTATCCTTATCGATTGTTCTATGACATTTGACAACAGCATCTTTGGACATCTAAGGTCAAAGTAGGGCAAGTTTAAGCTATGTTTTTGTCTGAAAACGGAAGGTAAATAAAAATAGTATTAGAATGCAAGCAGTATAATAATATTATCGTTTCAAACTGCAAATGTGTATAGAATCACGGTAGGTACAAATTTTGCATGTTTTTAGATAGAGTATATTAGTTCTATTTTATATATTCCCTTGCAACATATTTTAACCAGGCTGTGTCATGCCACTAAAACAAGGATATGTAGTAGTTGATTATTTGTTTAAGGCAGCTGTGAGAGTAAGACATAATGAATGACCGTATGTCTTCATTTCTTCAGTGACAGAACAGCTTTTCTTCGGATAAACGTTAATTTGTAACATACTGAAACTAGCTGTTTAGAGAAAATGAAACGTTATATTATTAGTTTAAGAGATTTTTAATTTTACAAAAATAAGAAGATATAAGTTTGGCAATTATACAATTAACACTGTACTTTATTTTCGGTTTTATTGAAAAAAGTTACTCGGCCCCCCCAAAAAACTGGTTACTGAGCCAATGTTTACAAAATATGTGAGATAATACCAAAATCGTTAACAGTCAAATAGAACATTACACAAGACTCAACTGTGATACAAAATGTCAATTCAACAATTTACAATGTTTAATTGTCATTTATTCCTTTTTTTTTGAAAAAAACATAAATATAATTATATGGTATTATCTGCTTTCGGTACCGATTTACCGTGGTTTACTGGAAAGACAGAGAAGGGACCTAGACACACACAGAGAGAGATATTCAATATGTAGATGATACAAATGATAAACCCCTATGTGAGGAAATTATTAAGCAATTTGTTTCGTAAACGTCGTCGTAGCAATCCACAACAGAACTTTTTTTCTGTGTGAAACATTATGTTTTACAAGTTTCTTGACTTGAAGTTCTTCGTTAAGCTCAGATGCAGAAAAAAGTTGAACTTGCATTTGTTCCAACGTTCAGCTCTCGGATAAACTGTGATGATAACTGTTGAAAACTGTACGCTTATCTAGTTAAACCACTGACAATTGGCAACTATAAACATTTTTAAGCAATGTAAGTCATATATCTAAGTTTTAACCTTTAAACAGAAATAAATCAGTGGGTTGAATGGAACCAGCCGTGTGGTTTTTGAAAAACTGGAAGTTATCTTTCAACTCGGTAGAAATAATTAAACAAACTAATTTAAGTCTAAATGTAGAAATAAGATGAACAAACTTCTTTCAGATGTTGCTTAATCAGCTATTACTTGTTTCACAGTGCTCGTAAATTTGAAATCTATTTGATTATAAAGTTACCTAGTACTTTGTTCGTGGTAAGGAAACTTCTATCTTCATTTCAAGAAATTAGTTAAGTTCATTAGAGTAAAAGAGAGAAAAGCTGACACTGTTTTTATTGTGTAAAATTAGCTTAACATGATCTTGCTGTATTATCTTGTTGGTAGTAAAACTGAATAAACAAGCTTCTGGGAATACGAATTTTCTTTATAAGTAGGTTAATCACATTTTATGCGACTGCTTGACTTAGCGACGGAAGACATTCGTATAATCGTATTATTCCGAACGCAAGTGAAAATGGTTTTCTCATGAGATGTAAGCTAGCGCACCATTAATATATTTTTGTGTCAAATCACTGGCATGTATAACCTTTGCTTGTTCTATTACTTCAGCAGCAGTCTGGAGAAGGTATAAATATGTGTAACAGACAATTACCTCTACGATTCTATCTTTTTATACGATTTGATATCTTTCTTATAATCAGACTATCATTTCCTCTATACACTGTCTGCATTTTCTGATACTCTCTTTAATAAAGCATGAAAAATATCACAATGTGGAACAATGTCCTGATAACTTAGGAAATGCTAACATTGATATCTATCCTGTAAATTGTCACAGCCTATTAAAAAAGAAAAATAAAAACTGTGTCAAATATCTGATTTTCAGATGTAAGCAAAAGTTCATCGTTTGCAGCTTCTTTTGTGAGACCTTTTAAGGCATGAGATTAAAAAAACCCTTTAAAAACCTTTAAGACACAGGCTTTGGATGCAAAGCTAAGACAAAGTGAATATCAAGCGCCCATACTACGAAATGAAGGAGACCCAGTGGAGCTTTTAGTTCTAGTATATTTCAAACATAAAAAATAGTCCTTTTGTCAATGATTCTTTTGTCAAATTATACTGTTACTGAAATAGTTTTTTTTTCTACATAATAAAAATTTTGACAATCTGTATATTTCAAAATTATGTTATCAAGCTTATTCATGAAAAAACAAACGTAAGAACGCGGTATTATATACATATATTTACATGAAAAAGGGTAAAAAAGAGTACCAATTAAAGTTTCGTCGAATTCAATTGAATCAAATTCCGAAGACAGTTTCAAGAAGCTCTATAGAGTGGAAACCATAAATTCTGAAGTTGAATCTCATCAGAGCCAAGTAAGTCTTCCTTTTGTCACATTTAATCCTTTTTCCTTAATAGGCAGACAGACAACAATTTCAAATGAAGTAGCCATACTACTTTTTAAGGAATAAAAGAACCTTTTACTAGGAATGACCTTATCCTTGTTAAGAAAAGGCTTTATTTTTGCACTAAGTAACAGGGAAATAAATATTGAACGAAGAAAGCAACTGTAATCTGTTATAACTTTATGAGAGTGCTTTCAATGGACAATGGATTGGGCAGAAAAGGAAACTTTTCTGCTTCTTAATCAGACCAGTTCAGTAGCACGAAGAGCAATTACTTCTGTAGCATAAATTATGCAATGTGTGATCAGCAATTAAGAATTACTCGGGATAGATTGTCCGAATATACAAACATTAAAACATTACTACAAATCGCTAGGGAGTAAACTATGATCATGATAATATTGAAATGCTATCTTTCTATACGATCTATAGAAATAAATTGCATTCGTTGTCTTTGGTAAGTTTTCCTTTTTTTTAAAAAAAAGAAAGCTTTACAGCGTTGAAGGTATTTAATTTTTTTGTTTTTGTTTTTGCTGCAACGGTCCTTAAACGACGTCTTAATCATAATTGGTTTATTAAAAATACATTACCTATGTTTAAACGTATTCATTAAACGACGATCAGAAACAAGTTCTTGCCTCTTTAACTAACTGCTAGTATGATATACAGATTGTAATCATATCGAAAATATGGTTAACACAATGCAACGTTTCAAACAACTTGATTCAATCAAACTAAACTGGTCTCCTGATAAGACCTTTTTTCTTGATGGAATCAGAGATTTTTAATTTCCGAAGAAATTAGTTTTTAGACATTTAATTAAAATCTTTTGATTTATTGCCACTTTTTGTCATATCATTAACTTGGAGGTCGCTTCTTCCATTTTGTTACAGCATGTTACAGAGCAGAGATTTAATGGATTCCAACTATACAGTGTTAAAACTGTTGGTTATATAGTTGTATATGTTCGAGATGTACAAAAGCTCAAGTCATAAGGCTCGTTTTTGTTTCGTTTTAATAAGTTTGCAATAATTACATCTGAGAAATGTAGTTGATAACTTTTCACCATCCTTCTATCAGATTAGCTCTTTAAATGTTGTGTTAGAAATGTTTTTCTCACTAGACTGAAATAACACAGACTCCATAAACTGAAAACTTTGCAGTACCTTTGTGCCCACAAATTACGTTTTTATGATTCTGTTCACAAGTCTGTGTTGAGGCCGCTTAAAACGAAACATTAAGACAAATCAATACTGATATAAATGGTTTGCATTGTGCAACAGGAATTATATTGGCAGTATCCTTCCTGTTCATCTGTCTACAGAAATCTACGAAATGCATTTATCTTAATCTGAAACACTGAAATCAATTTTAAAAGACATTATCTGGCTTCAGACATTTATTCACTTTTTTAAGAACCGACGCTTCTTGAAAGACTACCCATGTGGGTAACGATGTAATTGTTAGTTAACATCTCATTTTGATCTAAAACTGTATTTTTCATATAGTTTTGAGTACATATGTGAATATATTATATTCCGTCTCATGTAAATATAATTTCATTTTTCATGCATACTTTTGATCAAATATATTATGTTTTATGTAAAATGGTAATTCTTAAAAAACTAAATGTTTTTAAATAGATCTATTCATTTATTTAACTAGTATCTATGTATTTCAATCATTGTACAACGCCATTGAATGTATACTTTGTATGTAGAAATAGGCGTTCAATCAAGTGATAAAGTTTCAAAGTTTCAGGAACAAACACCAAAAACAGTGTTTCAAATAAGACAATAAAGCATTGAAAAGAACGCGTTTAAAAGCAAAGACAGTTTATTTTTCTTTGGAAAGAAGCAGTTAATTTTTCCTCACTTGTTCATTTAACCTTTATTGTTCTGACTGAATAAGTATACAGAATCATTTAAATACATGAATAATTGTATAGACGTTGGTCTACGGAACAGGAAATCTGAAGGCATTCTTCTGACAAGGCCATCAGCTAGAAACTCTTATAAGAAATAAATGTTTTCACAGACAGGCGGACAGACAGACAGACAGACATACAGTTAAAGATATTTATTTCAATAAGTAAGGCTTAAAGCCTATGGCGACATTATAATTAAAAAATACAATACTTTCTGTGTACCGTAGTAGACAGCATGACAACAATTACTAATACATTATGAACTTTGCAAACTGCAGAACTACAAACTGTATCTTTTTAAGGCGTTAAGATATGTCAATATTTATATTTCTTATCAACTGTTCATTTTTAGAATTCAAAAGTTCTACAAATTCAAACATATTTGGTCTAACCCGATAAATATTCGGTATATATTGCTTTTTTTAAATCGTTGTTCAACACAAATTGTATTCGTCTCTTAATATTTGGCATGAACGACATTTCAAGACTTCACAAGGTACATTGACTGGTGTCGTCGACATTTCCAGACTTCACAAGGTACATTGACTGGTGTCGTCGACATACCAGTCTCAGTTATCAATGCATGTGAAGATACTCCTAATCCTAATAATATGAGTGAAAAACAAACTTTACTAATATTTAAAGATACAATGTAACCTAAGACTGAAATCTAAAATATAAAAAAAACCTTCTATAATATATAACTCTGTTAGAAAGATTAAGTCATGAGTTCCAGTTTTGAACTAAAGTCTTAAAACTGCTCTCTGAGCATGGCCAGACAAGATATTTTGGACCGTACTTAATGTTCATAAGAAGAAGTAAAATAAGCGTAGTTTACTGACAGACTGACAGACGTGTGGCATGGGCATATAAATGAAGGCTAAAACATGATACAAAAACATTTTTTCGCATGTTTAAATTTTACTCAATAGTTCGTAGCAGCTTAACGACATACAAAACAAACACTTTCCGTCTGAGGCATTAAATACTAGCGGTTAAACCTGAATTTTTGTAGTCATAGGACTACAATCACATAAGCTCATAAAAAGCTCTTCCGGTAATGCTAGCAGGGTTGATTATTGTAATTCTTTTCATTTCTATATTTCGATATTTTCTCTGTAATATCATTAATATCAGCAATATCATTATAATATTGATTAATCACTGTTCTAGGAAGCTCTATCATACCATTGTAATTCACACGAGAAATTGTAACTGCTTTAATCAAGGAAAAGCAAAAGGTTTTGTACAAATCCCACAAAATGTAGTCATTACTTCTAAGAAAGCCAATGTTCATTAGGAGAGGAAAATGAAAATCTCTTATCTTTTCATTCCTCTTTCTAGATGTATTTGCACACATCCGAGCCTTTACAGAAACTATTATCGTTCTGAATGGCTAATTACATAAAGACAGACGGTGGGTGACCAAAGTATCTTACAGCATTTAGAAAAAAAAATCTCGCAATTTTTCGCGTAATAAGGAAAGTATCATGTCTTTGCCGTGCGATTTACAACATCTTTTGATTCAGTGGATAGAGCACCAGACCGACAAGAAAGAATACTAATTATTCTGGTCTTGAAAATGAACAAAAAAGCTTCGTTAAAAAGAAGCATAAGAGAGTTTCATCAACGTGCTCTGAACAATTATATCTATCTTATTCGGTATGTCTTCTGTTTTGAAATCGAGAATTTATCACGGCAATAATTCAAGTAGTTATGTCATGCCTCGAAAATATTTGTAGTGGTTTTCTACAGACACCGTTACTTTAATATGCAGATTTCAAAGGTTAAAGCGACTGACTCACAGAATTTTGCTGAAAATTTTTTTTCTTTAAAATTTAAGAGAATTTAATATACTATGGAAAAAACGTAATATTATGCTTCTAAACACCATGAAAACTGAAAAAAAAAAGTTTTGACTTAACCAGGATTAGAACCCACAACCTTTCGGTCAGTAAAATATAGAGAGATGATCTAGACCACTGAGCCACAGCGCCTACTTGTTCAGGCGCGTCAAAATTAATATTATACCTAAAGTATCTACCCCGTGACTAACGGAGTAAATTAAAAGTGTGTAAACTTTAAATTTTGATAATTTTCAGTATCAAAAAATGAATCAGTAACTTAGATTAAATATGTTCTTCACAACTGCTGCAAAAATTTCAAGATGTAAGAACATTTTCTTTTTTTTCATCTTCGGCCCAACTGTGAGTCAGTCGCAGGTGAATGGTCATTTAGACGAAAATTTTGACAACAGGTAATGACAGTTTTCCTGAATTCTTATTTTCATGTAGTGCATGCGCACAAAGGTTTTTGGGAACTGGTTCAAAAGATTTGGACTTTAAATCTTAAGGTTTAACATCAGCTCGATACACAAAAATGGACAACATTTTGAAGAGGTCTGATGACTCCTCCAATCATACCGTGACTATTGTTCTCATTTTTTCTCTCAGGTTCTTGTGTCTTTGTCTTAATACCATATGCACTTTTATCATTTTAGCAAATATTTTCATAGCTACTGTTTATCATAATCTTATTTACATTTTTACGAAAAAAAATAAAACAAACAAAAAAACAACAACAACCCCCCCCCTCCCCAAAAAAACAAAAAAACATTAACTTTGTATTCCAAAAGCAAGCAAACATATCATTCATAACATAATTATCTGCATGACAAAATCCTAGATTACGTTTCTTCATTAGCGTCATGAGATGTTTTATTGGAAATTCCATACAAGTTATGTTTTAAATTCTACTATATACTTATTTTATTGTTATCTTTGTGCGCTTTGGGTTGTTGTTTCTTCTTGATCTATCACAAACACGATAGTGCGGTATCAGGTATAATCTGTTTTCAACTTCGCAATTTCTGAATACATTGAGGAAACAGAAAAGTCTGTTTCCATCCTAGGAAAACAACAACAAACAACAACAACAATGATAATAATAATATAAACCCTTGAAAACATAATGCAATTTCCGTACTGGTATTATGTACATTCACAGAAAAGATTTGGCATTGTTTACTTTTGACATATACAGGTAAACTTATGACTTTCACAAATGATCGTTAACTTTTATGAAATACATACTGAGTAACAAATCTGGATATTCGTTGATGCCTTTATATCCTTCAAATCCTAGTTATTACGTCTGTGAATATGACTTCGACTTTTAATCCTAGACAATTCATACTAACATCACAACATACTCGTCTGCTCAAATGAATTAGAGAGTTTGTGAAATATGGTCTAATGTTAATGTTCCTGTATACATCTTACAAAACAAGAAACAAATTGATATTATAAAATAAGAAATTGATAAAAAGAGAGAAAAATTCCAAGCAATGCCTAAAACCTACGCGTAGCTTCTTTCGTCCAAATATTTCCGCGTAGCTTACCAATTTACATATATCGTTTTGATACCGTCTTGTAATCATAGGAAGACAGATTGGTGACCTGGTCAAAAAGATATATCAATATCCAAAGGATTTAAGGAATAAATGACTCGCAAATCTCTTGTGAGAATGAGATTTATTGAAGTGTAATTTCCTGTGAGTTAGATGCTCAAAATGGAAAAGTTCTGCAGGAGACATTTTTAATTATCTACAGACTAAATAAAGGTTATTCAGATGACTGCAAACTCTAGTCTACCTATGTAATTTATTCTTTACATTGGCCCATGTAATTGAAACTGTAAAAAATAAAATAGAACTAGAGCACTGCGTAGCGGCGCAGACGCTCGTCTGATTTATTTGGCGTGGGAAGTGGGGAGGGGGTCCCGTGAAGGTGATGGGAAGTACCTATCCATCAATTAAATAATTAAATTCTAGGCTTTGTGCTTTCCCATAAGAAGTCAATACAAAACCAAGTGACCCCTAGAATGGAACAAAATCTGACCCAAAGGAAATAATATGAACAATCTTGGTAGAGGTCTACTGGAAGGTGCCTCGCATCAAACCATAAAGCTCTGTGTCTAACGGCTTTGAAGAAGAATGTTTTTCCCATATACGTATATGTAAAATAAAATGACCCCTATGGGGGACAATATAAACCCTGGGGTCATGATTTAAACCAGCTTAAAAGAGGTCCAGTAGTCAAATGCTACACACCAACTAAACTCTAAACCTTATGGTTTATTAGGAATCAACTACATTTATGGTTTTTGCACACTGACTGCGAGGACAACCCAGTGATTACGACAGTCTGATTTTTTTCTTCGAAAACAGATGAGCTAGAATAGCTTACAAATTTTTTATTGCTTAAAGGGGCTGTGCTCCAGATGACAAAAAAAGAAAGTTTTCTTGTATTATAAATTTCTTGTAATATTTATGACTAATGCTTAAAAAATAACTTACTGACAAAAAATAAGTCAAATAATTACATTATAAATTGATTTTTTTCCCTTTCAAAGTGCTATACCGTAACGCGACGGTATAACTATATCGTATAAGATTTAAAGTAAATATCTGTAATATCACATGCGGCGATGATGGTGACAGTAAAAGCGTTGGAAATACTTTATTAACATGAGGGTCCAGAGTTCAAATCAGGCTCGAGCGAAAATACTTTTTTTATTCTATTTTGATTTTTATAATCAGTTTTGAAGTAAAATATTATGTTGTTATAATCTCACGGCATCTAAATATATAATTTATGAAATTTTTTTTTTATGTCAAATCTGGAGTACAGCCTCTTTAATTGCTGAGTTGAAATTGTCCATTAAATATAAGATAGTCACTAACCTTTTCCCCTACAAATTAAGCTCGACGTCATTTTTAGTAAAAATCTTAAATAGGTTTAGTATCTTGAAAATGTCTAAAAAAGACAACGAAAAAAGATACGTCTTTTACGTATATACAAGACAAATGGAAAATTTTATGGTTATTATATACTTAATGGAAACTGACATTCCATCTCCATAAAAAAGCAAGACTCTTAAGAGAAACAAACCTCTTTTGTAAAAGAGAGTAATAAAGATTCTTTCATTATGTCTTCATGGTCTGACATGACAGTTTCTTTATTTTAGTTATTCATTGAAATAAATTTCATTTCCGATTTTTTTCTGTTCTAATCAATGCGTGTTGTAACCATTATCGATTTCTTAAACTATTTTAAAATATTCCTCAGATTAACCTCAGCTTTTGTTAAAGTTTTCCTCTAATCAGTAGCAAAGTTATAATGAAATTCATAGTCAGTAGGCGCCGTTGTTTCCCCGTTGCCATTACTTGTCAAGGGTAGACTTATGCTTAAGTATTCTTTATCGAGAACTTAATCTCCTATAAAATTCTAGGAGCAATCAGTGTCTGTATTATATTACCTTAAACATTCAGTGACATAACAGCGGAGATAATCCTTTTTTCCAGTAAATGAACTATTTCTTATAGAAGCTGGTGTTTCATCGAAATATTATTGACAGATGAAAGATATACTGCATGCAAAGCGGATTTTACTGAGACTGTCACTGAAAATGGACATTAATTAAAAATGCAGCATCTTCGATGCATTTGCTACACACATGTTCGTTTGTTTTTAATGTTTGTATCTTCATACATTTCATTTCACGCTTTGATTATATTTAAGGTATAAAATTCATTTAAAATATTAAGGACTTTTCTAGCCAGTATCTCTCCCTTGTCAAGACACATTATTCTAATAATACCATAGGGTCTTTATTTCTCAAGACAGCAGTTATAGACAACAGTTTGCTGATTTTTGTTTCTTTGAATTTATTGTATGTGATGGCTTTCGCTTTAATAATTTGATAGCTTTTATTTGAAAGAAATTAACTCGGACAGGCTCTGTATAATTATAAAGTCTCTCGAATCATTTGCACAACGGCAGAGCAAACAATTCTTGGATATTAAGAGATTATGAGTCACCCTAGGTTTAAGATATATATCATATCTACAAATCTGACAAATACATTTTTATCTAAGGCCTTACATAACTAACGTGCCTTCTTTCCTTTCCATTTTATCAGCAAAATAGATAAAATTGTTTGGCAGTTCTCTGCCTTTGCGACCAAAGCAGACGATGATCAGCAGCTAGGTCATTAATTTTCTCAGCTTTCATTTTATATTCTGATGAATGAAAGAAATAGCGTTTCCAGATAAAATTAAGGAAACAACAAATCTTGTTTTTAGAAATTTAGCAGGTGAGTGTTAATCAACAAGTTATGCAGAAGTACACATCATATTTTATACTAAGACGTTTGTTTTCAACAAACAGTTCTGTCAAAACCTAAATGCTGAAAGCAATAATATATACCATCATTAATACAAAACTGCATACACGAAATAGAAACATATTGAATTCAACTGAAAACTAGTTCATGTCATCTAATAAATGTGATATATGTGTAATCTTTTTTTAGAAATAGAAATGAAATAAAATCTTGTATTTAATGACGATTTCATTAGCTTATAATAAATGAGAGACAATCCAATACATGTTGCCTTTATCCAGTCACAGATATCTTTAACTTCAATTCATAACTGGAATAGCAATCTAACGACTTAGTCTTACTACACTGTCTTCCTTGTTATCGAGAACCCCCTATTTTCCTAAATGTCAATTTACTTATGAAATCATTACTTACAGTTACAGTTTCTTGTTAAAAGTCTTTCCTTGAGGTAAAAATTATCGATATAAACATGAAGAAAACTAGCAAGTTATTATATACAATAATGATTGTTTAACAATAGTACTTCTAGCGAGTAGCATCCTGTTGCGTAGATAGCTCCCAGAAATTGACCTAATGATAGCCATTTATTGACTATCAAATAGTAATGCAGGGTATGGTAATTTGCCAAGAGATGGTAAAATATTTGAGTCTGAAGAATTACTTTGAATTCCTTTGTAGTTGTTTTCTAAAGCCTATTAAATATCTGTGATTATTTTTAATGTATTACGCATCTGCCCAAGACTGATAACAAAAGCTTCTCCTCAGATAATGCCCTTGTTTTTTGTGCATTATTGTTCTATACTGATTTCTGTATTAAAATTTCAAAATATACCAATTTTAATCAATTTACAAGCTCTCCAATCTCTCTGACACATACTGCGTGAATTTATGCAACAGATTAATGAAGACAACAAAAATGAACAGAAAATTTCATCTTAAATAAGCTATTGCTATAGTTTCTACATATATGATACATCATGCATTCCATCAGATATATATTTTTGCATAATTTTTAAAAAATAAATTTTAGTGGTGACAGCTTAATAAGTGACCATTCATTATTAAATGCTTTATTTATTGGTCATACACCTGTATTAAAATTAATGCGTTTCAAGGGACCAGCTTAGGTTTGTTTCTTAAGTAATTAATGAAGGAATAGTCCGTTTACTCAGTCCGTATTCAGATTTTTTGTTACAACAAACACGAACAAGAAAGACGTCTCATAAAGAAAATTCCTTCTGTAATGTACTCTGTATTGACGTTAACTTATCTTAAATCTCTTCTTCTCTAGAGAACTGCGAGTAATTTATTTTCTATATCATCTGAATATGCTTTGTCTAACTGACTAAGCCAGCAGTTTGTCTTCACAATCATCTCTGTCTGACACAGGCGTACATCGTCAAAAAAAATCCAGAAAAGGAAAGAGATGATAAGAAATGTTTATCTTAAACAGACTGAGCTTGTGTATTGGTTGTGTCAACGGCGAATTGTATAATCAAATCATCCTATTTTACGATAAACTTGTACAGTTTTCCGTTGTTAAACATGCAGTATATTAACTATATTGTCACTCTTACACTGACACTGAGGACTGTTTTTTGAAGGAAGTTATCGACTAAGCTAGAATATTTGTTAATAATTAATTTCTTAACAAACTAATGCATATCTAGTTTGGGTGGTTAATATTGAACGATTTTCTGTACGTCGAGCTAAATGCATTTATACAATTTTGAACTTGGACACAACACCCTTTTGGACAAGACCTGAGGTCCCGCTGACCTATATTTATTTGACCTTGACCCCTGAATGACCTTCACCTTGAAGATCCAATTGTCTATAAACTTTAACATTTGCCATAACATCGTTATAAGAAAGTCGATTTAATTCATACTTGGATACAACACCCCTTTGTAAAAGACCTTCCCATTGACCTATATATATTTGACCTTGACCCTTGAGTGACTGGTCCTCAGCTTAAAGTCAAATCACTACTCCGGGGACATTGGCGTCTTAAAAAGACAGTTCGTGTTACAGAGTGTTTTTCTGTTATTCTATTCGGTGAATTTAAGTAGCAATGTTACTTTTCTTTCAAAAACATTGATAACAAATGTATGACATGGTCACTAAATCTGTCTCCAGTAACAAAATTATATATCAACATATATCTGAGGAAGTTCATTATGTATCATGTATGTAGATACTTTAATAATCACATATTTAGGATGAAATACTCTGCTCATTTGTGTTATTATCAGTTTATTACATTTTGTTTGTCATACTAACGCAGTCTGAGTCAGAACGATCGTGAGGAATGTAAAAGGATTGACAGATATTGTTGTTTCACAAAATTAGTTTAACACAAGTAGAGAACAACACTGCACACAAAACATTAGTTTGTTCAGAGGGGGAGCTGTTTGTATCAGTCTTGGACAGATTCGCAGTTGAGTAGAAATTATCACAGATAGTTCGGCAATTTAGTTTTCTAAGAACTCCCTATTGCAAGTTTACTGTATATTGAAAATTTAAGAAGTAGTTATTCAGGGATTTTCATGTATACCTATCGTTGTCATATTAACGACATCACAGAATGTCCTAAAATTTTAATGTTCAAAGAAAGTTGTCTAAAAATAAAAAATGCCAGTTAAAGATTTAATTTAAAGCTGTCAATAATGCACGGAGAAATGACAAGTGATAGTTTGATACTTACTTCTAACATAGTTGAAAAATACCTCACAAGAATTTATGAAATCGTTTAAGCCAAAGACAAACAAAATCCTTCACTATAATTATTCATTATTAAAGGTATAAAAGGAGAAATATATAAGAACAGTGTAACATCCGAGGGAAATATTTTACTTAATGACACAGCTGCATCAGTTCCGAGTACGAGAATCAAATGCAAAAATCAGTCGGTCTGATTTTCCTTTCTTGAACAACCGTGTTTTAAATAGTACTGGTGTGGTTACATAAGCTTGAAAGAAGGGTTTTGGGCATATCGTTTTTGAATCCGATTTATTGTTTAATGTTTAGTTGAAATGAATTTTTTTATTGATACGATAAGCATGGTCCAAACATATCTGACACTGATACCCTTCTAGAAATGTTACAGAATTCTGACACTAAAATGATATAGTGTGAGCTAGACACGTAATATACTCTACAAATTTCTTCGTCTATGAAATATGCAATACGGAAAGAATAGCATATGGATCGGGTGATATAGAAATTTATTTAACCACCTCAAGAACAACAGAACATATCTACTTTTGGTTAGGAATTTATTGAAAACGATTGACGTAAAGCCACTGGTTATTTAATGATAGTCTTAAGAGAATATGGCTTTCTTAGATAAACTTACAACAGTCATCCAATTGAAGTTCAACAGTTTCCTGTCACAAAGTTATATGGAAAAGTAAGATGCAAAAATATTTTTGGTACGTACCAATATTAGTCATTATAATTATCATTATAACAATTTTAATTGGTAATCACGTTAATGAGACGGATAAGCAGCAAATCTTAAGACGACTGGTTTGCCAAGGTGTTTTAGTATTCTGTCTTATTGTCATGTTTTGAGACTAATTTAATTCTACGAAGCAATGAACTAGCCGGGAGTGCATTTATACCACTAAAGCGGTAACAGTAAGCAATAAATACCAATATATGTGTCTGTTTTTCATATCTGAGACGACGATAAAGCCTTTGCTTGCGACAAAAATAAACTATTTATTAGAAGTTCATCTAGTGTTTCACATAGTTTATTTTGTATTTGACTTCACTGAGTGACTGCGGCTGTATCGGTTATGAGTAACAATATACAGATACTAAACTAAGTCTTGTAAGTTCACTACATAGCAACAACGTAGAGTTTTAGATTTTATTCAAAGATACATGTTGGCATTTAGTATACACAACACATCTACAAGCAAAATTATCATACCAATAAATTAGTCGAATTGAAAAGTACTGATAATATAACGTATCTCGTCTTTAATTACTTCTAACTGAAATGCCCTTTAAGTTACCCGAGTGTTTGAGTAACAGACATATCTTAATTCATTAAGCATTGGAGATTACACCCAGCCGTCTTAGGGAAAAAAACAAACCCTGCGCAAATGTAGTTTGGGAAACAGTAATATTGTTTTCAATACTACACTGCACAACGTCAGTTCGTTGAGCATTTTGTTGATATTGACATTTTTACCTCACTGCTTCTAGCGATTAGACTGATGTATTTAAATGACAGCTACGCTTAATAAAGGCTTTTAAAGTTTTTGAAGTGCAAATTTCTATCCAAATTACCATTCCTTCCCATTAAATGCATTATAATTGTAACGCAAATCCAAACCCCTAACAATATCCATTTGCTTCCATGGACATATTGGTTACTGATTAAATTAAACAATAATGCTATTATCACACTTTCTAATATTGCGGCTTGTCTTGCAACCACAGGAAAGGGATCAAATGTAACAAAAGAAGGATTAGAAGTCTCTGATTATATTGGTTTATTATACGACAAGATCTGACAGCTTCTTCTATTAGTACTTAGTTAAAAAAGTAACCATCTAGTTTTGCAGATTTAGTAACTGCCCGCTCCTGATTTAAAGCAGTTGATAATGCAGATTTCCTTTTGTAAAAGTACTATATAGATATGAAGATATGGTAGCCGTGTTTCTAGAGTTAAATGATATTATTATTAATAATATTATTATTATTAAAGCCTAGAAACAAGGCTACGGTATCTTCTAGCGAATCGACTGATGTATTCAGATGACAGCTACGCTTCACAAAGACTTTTACAGTTTATTAAAATGACTATTCTTTCCTATTAAATGCATTATAATTGTAAATGCATAAATCTCGAATTACATTTAAAAACTGAACGGAGTTTGTAAAGAAATTAGTTAGTATTTTAGCTTAGCTTAATATCCTTGTTGCTGTCCTGATAAAGAAAAGCAGTGGCAATGTGGTTAATATACTAAATGCCTCCCAAAAAGAAAGACGGGCTTAAAAGACTATCGTAAAATAGGATGATTTGATTATAAAGTGTGATTTCCACCTTCTATTCAAGATAAACATTGTTAGCAGCACTGCCGTTTTCTCCAGTTTTTTTGTTTCTTTCCTTTAATGCCGATGCACGCCAGTTCACCAATATTTCTGCTGCGGAATGTTTTTCTGACAGAGATGATTCTGAAAAAGAACTGGTGGCTTTCTCATTTAGATATAACAATATTCAGACGATAAAGACTTTAAATTATTCGCAGTTCTCTAGAGGAGAAGAGATTGAAGGTAATCTCGCGTCAGTACAGAATGCATTGCAGAGGGACGTTTCTTCCTCAAACGTAATGTTGTTCTTTTTTTGATGTTAGAAAAATTACTTAATACGCCCTGAGTGAACGGACCATTCCTTCATTACTTAAGAAAGATCACTTGTCCTTTGAAAGGTAGCAACTTAAATATATTACAAATCATTTTAGTATTTGTCTATGCACGATGTAATTCTCACCTACAACTGAAACAAATAGTGTTAACTTAGTCATAAATTGATACACCTTAAACATTTTAATATTCTCATCGTGTTTGGTAAGGATTTGTGCAAAATTATTTAACATAAATAGTGTGGTTCAATGGATAATGGCCGGTGTTTAGAAACAGCTAATGTTATTGTACAAATTTACCAAAATTTTAAGCTAAGAATAGAAACTGCTCTTTTAGTACTGAAACTACAAAGAATAGCCTGAAAACGATAAGTGCTTTAGTGTAGTCCTTACTGGAAAATCAAGGGGACAGTAACTTTTTCAGACATTTCGACCATTTAAAATTTCCTTTTCTTTTATTTTAATTTATTTTCTCTTTTATGTCTTCTGAGTTTAATAAATTGTAGGTAGATGAATTGTCAAGGAAATAAACGTAATTATAAAGAGAAAACAAAACAACACTATCGTAAAATGACTGTAAAACTACAAAAGGAAACCAGAAAGAAATATATTTTAAAAACAACTCTGTAATTCTGTAATTCTTAATTAAGATAAACTTTACTGAAAGTCTTACCTGACATTGCAGCTCAGTAAGTACAAGTTTCGTTCGACGTGTTCTAATATATCAATATCAAGAGGATACGAAGCATAAACGGCTTCAATTCTCATGTCAGAATATATGATTTAACGGATGTTTTTCACATTTTGACAGTGTGATAAACAGAGAACACTTCTTGTGTCAGATATTATAGAACTAACCTACATATTGAACGCCAATATCTCAAGATTTTGAAAACTCTTGTGTATTTTTTTTGGCATTTTGATTAAATCCAAACAATATGCAAACGTGTATCTCGATATAGAATACACAACTGGTTCAAGAACCAAGTCACAGTGATGATTTCATGCAAAATTTTAAACGGGCAAATAGATATTGCCACCGTTCAACAATCGATTATGTAATTCATGTGGAAAACAAGCGGGCTGTGAAGCTTGACAATACATGTTAAGAGCAAAGAATAACATTAACAGCTAAGAAACAGTGACAATATTAATAAATAAATTGATTAATTAATAAATGAATTACAAAACACCTAGAAACACGGCCTTGATATTTTTCATTTGTATTTAGTACTTTTTCAAATGAAATCTGCACTAAAACTTCTGTATCAATAATAATCAATATGGGGCAGCTATTAACCCTTAGGAACTAAAAGTCAACTTCATTAGCTAAGAACTAATAAAAGCAACTGTCAAATCTTGTTACAATAAATCATTCTAATCAGAGACTGTCTAATCCTTCTTTTGTTACATATGATCCCTTCCCTGTGGTTATTCCACGACAAGCCACAACATTAGAACGTGTGATAATAGCCTTATCGTTCAATTCAATCAGTAACCAAGTATATCCATGGAAGCAAATGGATATTGTTAGGAGTTTGGATTATAGAACAAGAGCACCATCACAATTATGATGCAGTAAATATGATAGAATGGTAATTTTAATAAAAATTTGCACTACAGAAAATGTTAAAGCCTTTGTTATGCGCAGCTGCCATATAAATACATCAGTCGCTTCGCTACAAGCCTGCAAGGTTAAGATGTCATGAGCGACGAAATGCTGAACGAACATACATAGTACTAAAAACAATATTACTTATTTAAATTGGAACGAAACACAACTCTTATCCTTTTAAACTCAGAAAAAGTATGTCTGGATAAAGAGAACAAAAAGAAACAACTATTTTGTCAATCAAATACAAGCATGTCATTACAAAAATGTCTTAAAAGAAAACTACAATTATATGAGAAAACTAGTCTCTTAGAAAGCAGCTGTATGCGTTCCGGAGGGCAAAGCTAATTATCTGTTGAAAGCTTTCTACTGAGGTTTGCCAGACTTTTTTCTAATAGAAAGTCTTATTAAATCCGAAGTTTCACTGAAGCAGTACAGTAGCCTTTAAAAGGAAAACAGAAAAACTGATACAAATATGCTCGTTTAATTGATCTTTTTGATTAGGACGTGTGTGTGCCTTGAATCTTCCTCAAAACACAAATGAGAAGAACCATAATTTGCAACTATGGTATTTACTTCTAAACCAAAATTTTAAGAAAAATGATATGCAGCTATTATAAGTATAATTAAAAATTTAAAATTTCCTTACACGAGAAAATTCATTCAGGTAAACAACCTTAAACTTAATTTTTATCAAAAGCATTAAAACTTCTTAACGGTTTTGTCCTGTTATTGTATGGAGTAAAATTAATAACCTGGTAGAAACCACATACATATCAACATATTATATAATAAAAGTAACAAACACACAATTTTCTGAGAATAGACGATTTATTGTTACATGTCTTCCTGACTGTACTGTCAACAGAAGGCGTTTTCTGTCGGAGACATTTTGTAATTACGCACAAAGCGAAGAAAGAATACTTGGGTTTCAGATAAAGTCTAATCATATTCATGAAACGTCACGCTGACAACCGCCATCACATTTAACTCAACTATGATTTGTAAGACATGTATCATATTCTACCTCACCCTTGTAAAACAAAACCTATTCTTTTACGTTCCAACTGCAAGGTTTTCAGATAATTCTTGTCTTATTCATGTAACTTTACATTCACATCTGCCATCATGTTTTACTCTATCAAATCACTATGATAAGTAAGATATATATGATGTCATAGCTCACGGTTGTTTAACGGATTTTTTCTTTTATTGTCCAACTGCTTATTTTTATGACAATGTGTCCGTTCAGCACCAAAACGATTGCATTTCCTTCTTTTATCTGTTTTTATTCTCTTTTTTTCACTTTCTTTCTTGTACCAAAAATAACTGACTGATAATGACCAGTTTTATGTTTGATGCATTCCTAATATTAATTTTATTTCAAAACAAGTCTAAAAGCTACAGACATTTGATGTTTTGGATTTATAGTAAAAAAAAAAAAAAACACGGATTCTTATATGGCCAGTGTCTGTAACTGAACGCTTTAATATAATCTCATGTTAACCACAATCTCCTAAACACATTGAACTAAATTTTGCATTTGCAGACTTTCGAGAAAAAAAACTCTCTGAAGGAATAATATGATCCTATAATATGATTTTATTCTAGCGTGTTAACACACACTACAATCGTCTAACTACTAGAAAAAGACAATACTGACTAGTTTTCGAGAAAATTTATATTGTTTCAAAAGAATTGGGCTATGTAATAACACCTTTTATTATATACTTATAAATGTAATATTGAGAAATATTGATGAAATAAATTGCGTGTTTTCATTTTCCGTATTTTCACTGTAAAAATTTATTTTTCACTGCAGTGAAACATATTTACCGTATTTTCACTGGTGTCTTGCCGGACTACTTTCTTCTAATTTCAGCCAGTACACTAAATTAAAGGGGAATTCTTTCGACTCTTAAGGTCAAAACAGAGTAAAGTATATAATAAACAGAAAATTCAAGTTTTTTCATTAAATACGGGATTTATTTTCATCTCGTGGTATGAAAATAATCATATTTCACTCGTAGGCTATCGCCACTCATGAAATATTTATTTTCATACGACTCGATGAAATTAATCCCGTATTTATAGAAAAAACTTGAATATCCTCTATTTATAGCAGAAAATATTAAACATTGAACAAAATCTGACAACAGTTTTAATTTGTCTTAAACAAGAAGTTTACACTTCAGATAAATTCAACGGTTTAAAGGTTCTTACGATTAAACAGAAACGTCACTGTCGCATGAATCATTCGTTCATGTATTTTTATTTACATGAATGTATTTAAAAGAGGAGTCTGCAAAATTACTTTCGCAAAAGCATCAGTATTAAACCCTTAATAAACCCTTGAAATACACGTCAGTTTCATTTAGTGAGAACTAATAAGAGAAACTGTCAAATGTTGTAATAAATTACTCGGATCAGAGTCTGTTTCATTCCCCTTTTGTTACTTTTAATCCCATTCCAGTAGTTCTTTCAAAGACAAGCAGTAACATGTGACAGTTTTACTGTAACCTTTCTCTTGCAAGAAATCAGTTTGCAAAGTTGTCCTTGAAATGAAACAAGCTTTATCAGACACTGTATTCATATCCAGTCTGTTATAATTTAAAATTAAGCATGCATAGAAACAAGAATTACACCTTTCTTTGATAGGACTACACAATGCATTTGATATACTTATTCTGTCTGAGGAATTATGACACTACCTTGAAGAGAAAACGAATCATATTGATGTGACTTCTTAATATTGCTGTAATACATCCTTTATCCTGCAAATTACTTCATTCGAATGTCTATCCACTCTATGGATATAAATATATGTGAATAATCGCAATCTATTTAAAATAATTCACACTTTTTAAATTCCAGATTAAGATCTGGTTTGATTACTACGCCAGGTTTACATTTTCTGTCTAAACAAGTCAGATAACAGTAATATGAAATTGCAGAAGACAAATACTTATTATTGCTAAGAGTGAATCGTTAAACAGATCAATTCTTTTAAAACTAAGATTGATTTCAAGTAAACACTCACTGACAGATAAAAGCGAATGCTTGTTGGACATTTGTTATTGTTTTTGTTTCTTTTCCTTTTTCAAAATAAAGGAGTATGAAATCTGAATACATAATATGCTAAGAACACACAAATTAATTTCACAAAATTCGCCATCTGAGAGCACCTTTTGTTCATTTCAAACGGACTTAACGAAGCATAGACAGCCTTTATCTAAAAGCAAAACTGCTTACAATTAATTTTGCACCGACTCTTAATCAATAAAATAAAAGTATATTTACCGTTTAAAGAAAAGCTCTCATCTTTTGTTAAAAACGCTAACGCGTATTGAGTGTTTTTTTTTTTTAAATTTTACTTACGACAATAAAATGACACCTTTTTATTCCTACAGACGCTGTTTCTATTGAATAACCTTGAAAGTGAAATCGGCAATTCTTTTTTCCTATAAGCATGAAAAACAAGAACTGTCACTGTAAGATGACAATGCCCCCGAAAGTGGTGCTTTGACCTTTGATCTGAGAACCAGTCATTCAGGGGTCAAGGTCAAATAAATATAGGTCAGTGGGAAGGTCTTATCCAAAGGGAGTTGTGTCCATGTATAAAGTAAATCCATTTACTAATAAGGAAGTAAAGGGCAATGTAAACATTTCTAGACAACTGGATCTTCAAGGTGAAGGTCATTCAGGGATCAAGGTCAAATAAATACAGGACAGTGACATGGTCTTGACCAAAGTGGTGTTGTGTTTAAGTATGAAGTATATCCACTTACTACTTTGGAAGTTATGGCCAAATAAGAGTTTCTGGATGATTGGATATTCAGGAGTCAAGGTCAAATAATTACAGGTCAGCGGGAAGGTCTTTTCAAAATGGGTGTTGAGTCCAAGTATGAAGCAAATCCACTTACAATAAGATAGTTATGGCCAATGTTAAAGTTTTTGGACGATTGCATCTTCAAGATGAAGGTCATTCAGGGGTCAAGGTCAAACAAGTATAGGTCAGTGAAAAGGCCTTGTCCAAAAGGGTGTTGTGTCCAAGTATGAAGTAAATCCAATAACTAATAAAGAAGTTATTGCCAATGTTAAAGTTTTTGAACAATTGGATCTTCAAGGTGAAGGTCAATCAGGGGTCAAAGTCAAATAATTATAGGTCAGTGTAAAGGTCTTGCCCAAAGGGGTGTTGTGACCAAGTATGAAGTAAATCCACTTACTTATAAGAAAGTTATTGCCAATGTTAAAGTTTTCGGACGGACTTATGGACGGACGGACGAACTGACGGACGGACAGTTCAAAAACAATACGTCTCCCTTCGGGGGATAAAAAACAAACAAAAAACAAAACAAATGTCATGCTCATGCAAGGAATTTGTAAGAGAAACTGACTTCATGTTGTTAAAATTAGTCAATTTAGCTAGCGCATTGTTTAATCCTTTCGTTAGATATCTAATTCTCTTCTTGTGCTTATTTCAAG
Source organism: Cyclina sinensis (assembly GCA_012932295.1). NCBI lineage: Eukaryota > Metazoa > Mollusca > Bivalvia > Venerida > Veneridae > Cyclina > Cyclina sinensis. The sequence continues at coordinate 6,979,626 of JAAONU010000001.1, forward strand.
AAGTACTGAAACCATTAGCTATTAATAAAACATTTATTACTACATCATAACGTTAAATGATCTCCAATATCTAATGGATTCAGATATGTCTGTTGCTCAACACTCGGGTAACTAAAATGACATTTGAATTAGAGGTAATAAAAAAACCGAGACACGTTCTATCAGTACTTTTGAATTCTACTAATTTATTGGTGTGGTTATTTTGCTTGTATATATGGTGTGTACACTAAATGCCAACAGGTATCTTAGAATAAAATCTAAACAAGAGGGCCAAGATGGCCCTATATCGCTCACCTGAGAATCATTGCACAGAAACATAAAAAAACAGGATGTAAGTTAGTAGGTCAAGGCCAAGATCATCCACGGTCAAAGATTTAATCTGCATGCAAAATTATCTAATGTTTCATTGTTGTAGCTGAACAGAACGTCTTCTAAGAATAGGCCCTGTGACCTACTTTTTGACCCTGGATGACCCATATACAATCCCATCCTAAATTTTATCAAGACAAACATTCTGACCAAATATTAGGAAAATCGGAAGAAAAATACAGCTTCTATCGCATACACAAGCTTTTCCTAAGATTTGACCCCATGACCTAGTTTTTGACCCCAGATGATTCATATCAGCCTCAACCTAGATTTCATCAAGACAAACATTCTGACTAAGTATTAGGAAAGTCGGATGAAAAAATACAGCTTCTATCGCATACACAAGGTTTCTCTTAGATTTGACCCCGTGACCTAGTTTTTGACCCCCCAGATGACCCATATACAATCCGAACGTAGATTTCATCAAGACAATTATTCTTACCAAATATTAGGAAATCGAATGAAAAATACAGATTCTATCGCATACACAAGGTTTTTCTAAGATTTGACCCCGTGACCTAGTTTTTGACCCCAGATGACCCATATACAATCCCAACCTAGATACCATAGAGACAAACATTCTGAATAAATATTAGGAAAATCGGATGAAAAATACAGCTTCTATCACATACACAAGCTTTTTCTAAGATTTGACCCCGTGATCTAGTTTTTGACCCCAGATGACCCATAAACAATCTCAACCTAGATCTCATCAAAACAAACATTTTGACTAAATATTAGGAAAATCAATGGAAAAGACGGCCTCTGTCGCATACACAAGTTTTTTCTAAGATTTGATCCCGTGACCAAGTTTTTGACACCAGATGACCAATATACAATTCCAACCTAGATGCCATAGAGACAAACATTCTGACCAAATATTAGGAAAATCGAATGATAAATATAGCTTCTATCGCATACACAAGTTTTTCTAAGATTTGACCCTGTGACCTAGGTTTTGACCTCAATTGACCCATATACAATTCCAACCTAGATTTCATCATGGCAAACATTCTGACCAAGTATTAGGAAAGTCGAATGAAAAATACAGCTTCTATCGCATACACAAGGTTTTTCTTAGATTTGACCCCGTGACCTAGTTTTTGACCCCAGATGACCCATATACAATCCCAACGTAGATTTCATCAAGACAATTATTCTTACCAAATATTAGGAAAGTCGAATGAAAAATACAGCTTCTATCGCATACACAAGGTTTTTCTTAGATTTGACCCCGTGACCTAGTTTTTGACCCCAGATGACCCATATACAATCCCAACCTAGATACCATAGAGACAAACATTCTGAATAAATATTAGGAAAATCGGATGAAAAATACAGCTTCTATCACATACACAAGCTTTTTCTAAGATTTGACCCCGTGATCTAGTTTTTGACCCCAGATGACCCATAAACAATCTCAACCTAGATCTCATCAAAACAAACATTTTGACTAAATATTTGGAAAATCAATGGAAAAGACGGCCTCTGTCGCATACACAAGTTTTTTCTAAGATTTGATCCCGTGACCAAGTTTTTGACACCAGATGACCAATATACAATTCCAACCTAGATGCCATAGAGACAAACATTCTGACCAAATATTAGGAAAATCGAATGATAAATATAGCTTCTATCGCATACACAAGTTTTTCTAAGATTTGACCCTGTGACCTAGGTTTTGACCCCAATTGACCCATATACAATTCCAACCTAGATTTCATCATGGCAAACATTCTGACCAAGTATTAGGAAAGTCGAATGAAAAATACAGCTTCTATCGCATACACAAGGTTTTTCTTAGATTTGACCCCGTGACCTAGTTTTTGACCCCAGATGACCCATATACAATCCCAACGTAGATTTCATCAAGACAATTATTCTTACCAAATATTAGGAAAGTCGAATGAAAAATACAGCTTCTATCGCATACACAAGGTTTTTCTTAGATTTGACCCCGTGACCTAGTTTTTGACCCCAGATGACCCATATACAATCCCAACCTAGATACCATAGAGACAAACATTCTGAATAAATATTAGGAAAATCGGATGAAAAATACAGCTTCTATCACATACACAAGCTTTTTCTAAGATTTGACCCCGTGATCTAGTTTTTGACCCCAGATGACCCATAAACAATCCCAACCTAGATCTCATCAAAACAAACATTCTGACTAAATATTAGGAAAAATCAATGGAAAAGACGGCCTCTATCGCATACACAAGGTTTTTCTAAGATTTGATCCTGTGACCTAGTTTTTGACCCCAGATAACCCATATACAATTCCAACCTAGATACCATAGAAACAAACATTCTGACTAAATATTAGGAAAATCGGATGAAAAACATAGCTTCTATCGCATACACAAGGTTTTTCTAAGATTTGACCCTGTGACCTAGGTTTTGACCCCAATTGACCCATATAAAATTCCCAAGTAGATTTTATCAAGGCAATTATTCTTACCAAATATTAGGAAAGTCGAATGAAAAATACAGCTTCTATCGCATACACAAGGTTTTTCTTAGATTTGACCCCGTGACCTAGTTTTTGACCCAAGATGACCCATATACAATCCCAACCTAGATTTTATCAAGACAAACATTCTGACCAAGTTTCATAAAGATCCAATGAAAAATACAGCCTCTATCGCATACACAAGGCAAATGTGAACAGACAGACGACAGACGACGGACATCCGGCAATCACAATAGCTCACCCTGAGCATTCGCTCAGGTGAGCTAAAAATCGACGTTGTTGCTTTACAGTGAACTTACAAGTTGAGAATATGTTTGTTATTACACATAACCGATACACTCTGTAACGTCTTATGCTCCCCCCCCCCCAAAAAAAAAACAACAACAAAAAAAAAAACAAAAAAACTAGTGAGAATAGACGAACGTCTTATAAATAATTCATTTTTGTCGCAACCAAACGCTTTAACGTCTTAGACATGAAATATAGACATGTAATCTCCTCATGTTATTATTTTTGTTGATTATTGTTAAAACTTAACTGTTTAAAATGCCCAGATTATTCATTATTTCATAGATTTAAATTAAAGTCTCAAAACATGACAATAAGACAGAATACTGAAACACCTTGATATACCAAACGTCTTAGAATTTGCTGCATAACCATCTGGTTAACAAGATAACCAATTAAAATTATAATATTAATGATAATAATAATTATTAGTACGTACCAACAAGTGTTTTGGCTTAACACTTTTGCTCTTAACATTGTGACAAGAAACTGTTGAATTTTAGAAACTATTCTTCAATTTGATGAATGTTGTAAGTTTGTCTTAATCAATATATGGATAGTGCTTTTCAATACAAACCATGTTGTGTTTAAATTCTGATTTAAATATACCTTAAATATACCATGGCCATGGTATAATTTCCATGGTATATCAAGACATCTGACAGCATAAAATTGCAAGACAACCCAATCAAATTCAATTATAGTAATGCTGGATTACACCGGCTACAAAAGTATGCGCGTTCAATATTCAATCTTTAAAACACAAAGTTGGGAGAATTTATCAGATTTTTTTATAAATGACACACTCTTTAGTTTTTCAAAAGAGAAAAATACTAACAATATGAAAAATGATGCTATTGGTTTAAACAGATATATCAAATTTTATATTGACGTTTTTGTGGGTATCGTAAATAATGTCCTTTCCATATGTCAACTTCACTCGACCTCGACTCGTGAGTGGCTTAGTCATTTAGACATAACAATATTCAGACGATACAGATTATAAATTACTTGGAATTCTCTAGAGAAGAAGAGATTTAAGATATCTAACAACAATACAAAATGAATTACAGAAGAAAGTTTCTCTCTGAGACATACTGTTGTTCTCGTTTTTAGTAAGAAAAAACCTTAATAATGAGTAAACGGATCATTCATTAGTTACCAAAGAAACAAATTTGATACCTTAAAAGGCAGCAACTGTTATTTATGACCAAAAAAAAAACATTTAATGCTTGTCTATATGCCAACATTGAAAAATTAGTTTTAACTTAATCTTAAATTGATAAACCTTAAATATTTTTACGATATTTTCACAGGATTTGCAAAATTAATTAATAATACCCACCATGAATCTCAAAGTGATTCCCGTAACCCGAACAGAGAAAAGTGAAAGTATGTCCTTGAATTTAACCTGAGAGCAAGACATTCCATTGGACTTTAATAAATTTGTGTAAGAGTAAGAACAATAGTAAGTGTTTAAATAAATACATGAATCATGCTCAGTGTTAAGAAACAATTTCGTATGGAAAAATTAGTAAAATCAGAATATGGTTTTCCTTTCAATTTTAATGTCTTTTCTGATTTTTGTTTTTACAAATATGAGTTTAATAAATGGTAGCTAGATAAATTTGTCTAGGAAATATAAGTAATCAAGCAAAAACATAACATTACGATCGTAAAACGACTGTAAAACTTGAAAATAAATCAGATGGAAATATCTTTTAAATGCAACGCCGTAATTCTTAATTAAGATGACCTTTACTGAAAGTCTTACCAGAAATTGCCGCTCAGTAAGTACAAGTGTGGTTCCGATTGTGTTCTATTTTGAGGATTTGAAGCATAAACTGCTTCAATTTCATAGGATAGGATTTCACGGATGTTTTTGAACATTTTGACAGTGTGATAAACAGATGACATTTCCTATATCAGATATGAAGAACTAATCTACTGACTGACTACACACAAATTAACTCTGGATGTAGAAAACCCAGGTCTAAGTTTATGAACCTTGACTAAAGGTATCAGGTAAATATATGTAACTTAATCAATATTTAAGTCATATTCCCTTGTTTTTCTTTTGGGGACCTGTTGGGAGTGTGAGGTTGATCATCCTAGAACGTGGATTAAATGTTTTGCCACTGACCGTTGCAACGCCGTACCCCTCGGGTTTTCTTTTTCGTTAATTGTTTGTGGTATGCTATCTTTTCCTTTAATTTTTGGCTGTGTAGGATGGTTGTGTTTTTGACTATGGTATTTCCTAATATGCATTTTATACTTGTTTTTCCCTCATTTTAACTAACCAACTCAATATGCAAAAGTGTATCTAAATATAGAATACACAGCAGGTTCATGAATCAAGCCATTGTAGTAATTATTAATACACTAATTTAAACGGGTCTATTGATATTGCGACCTTTCAAATCGAATATGTAATTTAAGTGTAACACAGCTGTCTTTGAAGCTTGACAATACATGTAAAGAACAAGAAATCAAATAAACAGGTAAGAAACAGTGAACATATTTTTAAAAAAAATATCCTAATAACGTGTCTGTCATATTTTTACATGTTTATAGTATAAAAAATGAAATCTACCATATCAAATCAATCTGGAAACTGAATGCCAACTTCATTAGCTAAAACCTAATAAAAGAAACTGTCAAAAGTTGTTATAATAAATCAATCTAATCAGAGACTGCTAAATCCTTCTTTTTGTACACTAAATCCCTTCCCTGTGGTTATTGCAAGACAAGCCGCAAAATTAGAAAGTGTGATAATAGCATTATTGTTTATTTCACTCAGGAAACAAGTATGTCCAAGGAAGCAAATGGATATTGTTAGTAGTTGGGATTAAAGGATATATAAAGGTCACTATGATAATTTTGATATAAATTTGCACTGAAAAAAAAAATAATTGTAAAAGCCTTTGTTGAGCGTAGCTGTCATCTAAATACATCAGTCAATTCGCTAGAAGCATGTGAGGTTAAACTTTCTTGATCAACAACATGTTTAACGTACTGACACAGTACAGTTAAGTATTTACACCAATATCATTAAATTAAATTGAAACAAAGCACAACTATGATGATTTTAAAGCCAGAAAAAATATGTCTGGATAAGGACAACAACAGAAACAACAAAAAAACAAAGGTTCAGTATTCAAAAGGTTCTTTATTGTAATTGTACGAAGAAAAATTAGTGGCCTGGTGAAAATCACAAATATCAATATCAAATTGATATAAAGAGAACAACAAACATGCAATTCTCTTGAGAATAAACGATTTATTGTAAATTGTATTCTTGACAGTGCTATCAACAGAAGACGTTGTCGGAGCGATTTTGTTATTACGTACCGAGCGAAGATAGAAAACTTAGGTTTCAGATAATTCTAGTCATATTCATGAAACTTCACATTGTCAGCTGCCGTTACATTTTGTGAAATCAATTCAGTACGATATTTAAGATATGTAACATGTTATAGCTAAAAACGGTTTAATGAAACTTGTCTTTTTTGAATATCAGCTGATTTTAATGACCAACTGTCCGTCCGTCACCCAGTCATTCTTCTTATCCTATTTCATTGTGGCTAACCAAAACAATATGTCCTTTTATAAGATAGTTTTTTAACAAATCAGAACTGTTAAATAACTGTTTAATAAACTCAAAACGTATTTTATTAGTTAAAAATTTGTATTATTTACAGGTCAAACAAAATAACACTATTGACAATATCGGAAGGATATTCACTGCACACACTGAAAGTTAAATAATGAAATTTCTATCCATTTAAAACTAAATCATAAGTTTTTATGAGTATTTGATTGACAAAAAACCTCTGTACATCACGGTTTTCTAACACCTAAAAACCGCTTTTCCTTCTTCTATATTTTTGCTTTTTTTGTAATAAAGTTAGCCAACTAATTATGACAACTCTTAAGTTTGATGCATTCCCAATATTAATTTTATTTAAAACAGACTTTAAAACTATTGGCATTTGATCTTTTGCTTTTACGGCATCTTATCGCTTTAATAAAGTCTCATGTTAACCACACTCACCGAAACACATCGAACAGAATTTGCATTTACAAACTTTCATAAAAACGTTTTGGAAAGTCTATAAACCTGTAATTGAAATTATTTTAAGTTTTAACATTTCTTGTTAATTTAATTTAAAGGTCATGTGACACGACTATAGCAACTTTGTCTATTCAAAATAATCATAATGTACTGATTAAAATGGTTTAACTGCGAAATCATGAAAATATTGCTTTTGATAAGAAAAAACTTGTTTTTGATGATCGGCTATTTCCGTTTCGACATCGGTAGTTTCCGCCGCAATTTTTGGCTGTGACGTAGATTTATCCCTACTGTACCAGGCAGTAGTGCAGAATTACACTGCTCATAACACATCCGTTTTTAAATGAAAAAATAACACTAAACCAAAAGTGCAAGAAACACGTTAAAGGTACACTTATAAAAATAACATGCTATAAATGGTAAATTAAATAAAATAATGTGATTACTTCTCGATTTTTATAAGTAAATTCAAACTTTGTGCCGGGAGAACGGGTTGTAATTTTACCTTAATAAATATTTATAAATATTCTAATTTCTTCCATGTTGTGGTTCTATATAAAACTATCTCCTCTACGTTTTTACATGCTGCGTAACACTTCCTCACTTGATGTTTACGTCATAAAGAAATTCTTTTTCATGTAAGTGTAGTAGAATTAAAGTGAATTTAGGTGATCTAATGTGTTAACATTTGTTTCACTGGAATGGGAATTCACACTACAGTGTATTTTCACGTTGGGATATTGTTTGAAAAATAATATGGCATGTCCATCAAGTAGAAATTTGTGTCTTGCTTATCAATTAATATCCAATGAAATGTCAAAGATCCATAAATCACGCCTTATACTGTGGGATTTATGCAAATTAGCCTGCCCCAATGGGACCCTTGTATATTCTGCATAGCTGTCAAAACAAAGCAGTTAACTTTTTTATGACCCAATCAATAATAAAGTTGAGACAAATAGCAAACTTTTATGGCAAGTGATCTTACAAATTGATTGTATTACTTTTGATCAGTCACACTTGTGAAAACATTATGTAAAAGCTTGTTCCAATTAACATGTTTGAATGATTTTTAGTTAAGAAGCTTCCATGTAGATACATATTTTAATTAGATAATTAAATGTAATGGGTCTATTTATGATGAAAATAAAAATCATTCGACTTCTTAATGTTACGAATTATTAAAAAAAAACAAAAACAAAAAACAATGTGATTGTGTTATGATTTTGACACAGTTTTTAGGGCTTCTTCATATTATTTGTTGTTTGATCATTATTGTTTTGTAAAAAATAGAATGAATAAGCCAAGGAAAAAAAGATATGCATTTTTAAATGAAAAAAAATCATAGATGTAGTCAAAGATTACTTACACGTACCTCAGGCAAAATATACCACAGACAAATAAGCAACACATCACTGTAAGGAGAATGTTTTTATTGAAAAAAATCTCTCGATTGGAATTAGTTGATCAAGTCTTTAAACAAACTGCATCGGATAAAAATAATCATGTTCAAAATCTTTTTGGATCAGTTACTTGAAAAATATCTCTTAGTCTAAATATTTTCACTGATGTATCTTTTAATTCTATAACCCTGATTAAACTAGCCTCTATATAATATTGCTCATTGGATTCGTTATTCCAACAGAATTTCAAATTATTTATTTAAAAAATCTTCAATGTATATGCATGATGTAAGCTTAACTTGTTCAATTTTGTTTTTTTACTATATTCAGTCTACATTTTCACTTTCCATCATACTTTTAAAGTTTTTTTAACAATCCAGGCAGCTGTGTACAGTGGCTTGGGATAAATGTGCGTCACTTCAGGTTTCGCTCGTGACAGGTGCGCGCGACCAAGTGCGTAAAATATGGATTTTAATTTGCTATAAAAACATCTTAAAGATGAAAATTACCTGCGGAATTTTGTAAAATAGTCATAGTTAGATATATATTTTTCGCTCATATGAAAATTTCGAGGTCAAAAATTCGTGTCACATGACCTTTAAGCGTTTTGATATAAGTGTTAGAAAAAGGGCAATACTGACTAGTTTTCGAGAAAATGCTACTGTAATTGTTCTAAAAGAGGTGGGCTAAATTATATTATTTTTCATAGCAGAAAATATCTAACATAGAAAAAAAAGCTGACTACAGTTCTACTTTGTCTACTCCTCAAACAAATTCAAAGGCTTAAACATTCTTATGAGTATAGAGAAACGTCACTGTTGTATAAATCATGCGTTCGTGTACCTTCATTTACCGTAATGTACTTAAAAGTGCAATCTACAAAACTCTGTTCGCAATAACATTAAGTATCAGTAATAAACCCTGAATAAGCCAGGGAAATTAATGTCCGTTTCAGTTGGTGGCAGCTATTAAGATAAACTGTCGAATGTTATTAGAACAAATTTATCATATCGGAGTCTGTTTTATCTGTAGTTCTTTCAAAGGCAAGCAGTAATATCAGGCAGTTTCACTGTAGCCTTACACTTACATATCAAAGCACTGAGAGTACTGTCGGGCTACATAAAAAAATTTGCACGATAACGAAGGCGACCTAGCGATGATAATTGCTCGAGTTTTTCTTCGAAACAGATGAACTGAAAATAGGGGAAATACCATGATGATCTTTATTAAACTGAAATACTAGACAATAGCTTATATCCAAGTCAAGAGAAACACAGATATCAATTATATTTTTGTGTAAGTAAACTGTTCATAAAAATGTAACAAAATCATGTAAGCAAATAATTAAGATGTGAAAACAGTAGATTAATAACCTGAAATGTATAAAAATAATACTGCAGATATATATTGCCGCCTTAAATGCAATTATATTGACAACACAGAAGTTAACAGAACCTAATTTCTTGACTCCATGACCATGTTCAAAACATTCAGTGCTGTTTTACTAGATGTAATTTGGATATCAATCTACTCAGATTTGTCCTAGACCTACATGTTGACTATGTAGAATAACCTCTTGTGACAAGTTTATAATGTGACACATATATCCTACCTTACATGAAGTAAACTTGCATAAAGATTCATATTCTATGTCATACTTTTTAGATTTTTTAAGGTATTAATAATTTCAGACTGGATCTTATCTTTTGTATAGAAAATGTAGCATGAAATTAAGTTAAGGCAAAACATGGTCATGATGAAACCCCAAATGTTTTCATTGAAATGTTTTAATCCTTACATTCTTTATGACCAAGATATTTGGAGATATATGCTTATCAATAATCAACTGAAAGTGTTTCAAGAAAAGCATTAAAATATATACATTATTTTATACATTATATACAAGTAAAAGGTTTTCAAAAAGTAGGGTTTGGAACAAATACTGAAATCAATATTCTAATATTTGGTTTTCCATATTGGAAAAGATTCAAATTTTCGATTTTCGGACGTTCCATCAATCATCCAAATTTCGATATCCGAATATAGTTACTGTTTAAATGTTCTCATTCAGACTTAACATGTTCAGGGAAACTGCTGTGTATACTCAAGAAATGGCTTGTAGAATGGAAGCCTCAAATGCTTTTTGTGATTGTCATAAACACAATATATCCCATTCTTTAAAAACGCCAAATTATCGCCATAAATACGGACAGTTGATAATGCAGCAAGGGTTGTTGCTTTTTGGTCAAGATTTGGGAAAACAGGTAAATATATTGACATTGAAAATTTAATTAACATGCCAATACATCGCCGATTAGAAAACGATTGTTTCAATGCGTAGTAAAATTTATAAATGATTTTTTTTGCGGATGAATACTAAATTAATAACTTGTTATTATTCAGTCTGATTTGCAAAAAAAAGAAAAGAAATTATACCTCACGCTTTCAAAATCAACAGAATTTTGCAATATCAGAATTTTTATCGAAACTGCAATGTAAACTCATACAACCTGTGGTACTAGTTTTCAACACGAATGAATTAGAGGCGGTCATGTGATTGTAACTAGAAAATCTGGTGTGTAGCTTTAGAAGCTTTCGCTTCTAAAAATCAGATTCCAAAGCTGATCTTGAAATTAGGAGCTTTATCATGACGCTGGATTCGTCCGTTAATCTGTTTAAATTCAAGATTAACCATGCATAGCAGCAAGTGATACGCCTTAGATAGAGCTAAACAATGCATTTGATATACTTCTTATGACTGAGAAAGTATGTTACTACCTAAGTTATAAAGAAAATTATATTGATGTGACGTCTTATTAGTACTGCAATACGTTTTTATCCTGCAAATTACTGCATCCAAATAACGTCTATCCACCCCATGAATATAAATATATGTGGTTAATAGCATTAATCTATTAAAAATAGTTCACAAATTTCAAATTTCCATATTTATATCTGGTGTGATCACTATACAGCACTAGACCTATATTTTTTGTCTAGACACGTCACATAACAGTAATAGGAAACCGCAGAAGATAAATATTTGCTATTGCTCTGAGTGAATTGTTAAACAAATAAATTCGTTTAAATCTAAGATCGATTTCAAGTAAAAACTCACTGACAGATGAAAGCGATTGCTTGTTGAACATTTTTTCTTGATACAATATATGTTTAAATCCTTTCAGTCTAGCTTTGACAATAGCTCAATTAACACTGTTCAGTCGTGTACACTATAGCAAAAATGATTCGAAAAAGGTCATCTTTCATTGACCAAATACGGTCATATATCAAAACTGCTGTATTTCTGGTATACAGCAAAATTAAAAATACATATTTAATGAAAAATGGCGTGTTTATGGGAACAATGAACTTTCATTTTCATCTGTAACACAGTGGTGTAGGAACTTTAAATTTCAGTGAAAGATGCGCCTAATGCACGCCGTCCGAAAACTGCAATTTCGCCAAAAATATTTGAAAAAGTAGAGGTTTGATTGCTGCGGATGCAAGATTTACAACTAGGCATATAGCTAAATGCGTTGGTATCTCAACTTGAGCTGCTCATACAATTTGCAGACGTGATTTTGTATAAATGAGCATGATTAGTGCCAGATGGATACCTCATCTCCTTACATAAGAGCAAAAACTTGCTCGACTAAGAATGCCAAACAATTGTTGAAACAGTTCCCTCAATACAACAATCTTTTGCAAATATCATCACAGGTAATGAGACGTGGGTTCACTTTTATGAGCCTATGCGAAGGATACAGAACAATATTATAGGCAACCCAAGATAGCCAAAGACATTGTAATGCAAAACGAACCATGCAAATAACGTTATGCATGTGATTTTCTTTTTCAAATTCAGGTCCTGCTATTCAAATTGCCGAACCAAAGAGTAAATCTGTTAATGCCAAGTTTTACAAAGGCAAGGTCCTTCATAAATGAAAGAAATATTTCGCAAACCGTCGACAAACAACTGGTCTCCGTGGTGTCAGGTTGTTGCATGACAATTCTCCGTCACACAATGCGCCCATTGTACACGAATACTTGAAAAAGGAAAAGGCTGTCGAACTTCTTCACCGTCCTTATTCCCCAGATCTTGCCCCTTCGTGACATTTTCGTATTTCTGCGGCTAAAAAAACCAACCTTGCTGGAAGAAAATATCAAACGCGCAGAAATTTCGGTTCGGCTATTTGCCAGTGTCTGAGCAGTATTCCTCGAAGAAATTATGAAAATGGATTAAAATGTTGAAACTTTGTTTATCACGTGGTGTTTATTTTGAAGTATTAAGTTAATTATTTTTGGCTTTAACACTTCTGAAAACTGACCAAGCTGTATTTATATTTGAACATCTCGCTTAATGCTTAGAACGCAAAAGTTAATTTTACTTAATTCTCAATTCAATAGAACTTTGTTTATTTCAGACGTACTAAATTAAGACAGTTTTCACGAAAAATTCTACAATTGATTTTGAATCGACTATAGATCAATGAATGAGAACAAAAAATTATATACTTAAAGTTTTAAGAAAAGGTAAGAACATAGCTATAAGCATTCGTTTAAAACGTCAGTTAAGAACTCGTGTTCAATGTTTTATACTTCTTCTATGACAGCTTAAAATATTTCAAATAAAATGTAAAACTGTCAATTTTTTATCTTGAGACAACTCTCTGTGAGCATTAAAAAGTATATTGTGTGATGATCATTTTTCCATGTCGCCAGTATCAAAATGATAGTCATATATGAATAATAACCCTTAAACTCCATAGATGGATTTTCAAATATTTGATTTACAGCAAACATTCAATAAGGAGTTCTTAGAAAAGTTAAATGGCTGAAACGACGACGACCATGGCGAAACTGATGACAAGGATCTGCAGCTGCCAAATAAATTGCCGATACAATAGATGACGGTAACAAACTTAAAAAAAATCATACACATGTCTCTAATGAATTCTTTTACATTTTAGTCAACAATATATCATATAAATTGAAAGAACAGAAGGAACAAAACAATTCTATAGCGCTGTAATCAATATTATTTTCTATAATATTACTTAAAACATTAACAAGCGTCTTAAAAATTATATTATTGAAATAACATTGAAAATAGAATATGTGTATTTTGTTGATAATTCGACATGTCTTTTAATATTGGCCTTGGTACTTATACCATGACAACTTATCTATTAGACAAACGTCAAGACTTTTAAAGAAATAATTCTGAAAATTATACAGGACAAACTTACTTTGAGTAAAATATACACACTATTGACAAAATCGGTAAATGATTGACAGAAACTCATAGCTTATCGATGTATATGTTTAATACCATGTAATTAGTTATAAAACGCTAATAGCACTAGAGATAGTCAAAGTCCCTAGAGTTTCCATTTCAAAATTAAAATCCACTCATGAAGCTGTGCTTAGTAAAATTCAAACTTACATCGCCAAAGAAGTGTCAAGAAGATCACGATGTCTGCACAAAAATAATTATTTTCAGAGCTGTAAATGTTTGTCATAACTAGTGACAGCTGCTGATAGAACACGAGAAATTGTAAATTGAATCTGTATATCGTTATAAGTTTCTAGCTTTCCGTTAAATAATAAACAGTTATTTAAATTAAATTTTGAAAAAAAAACAAAAAACAAAAAAAAACAGACAAAAAAAACAAAAACAAAAAACAAAACAAAGCAAAACAAAAACGAAAACAACAAAAATAAAGGGGAAAAAATGTTATACTAGAAGGTAGGTACACAATGTTTTACAGATTTTCAGTTACTATTATGTATTCTAAATTCTATTAAAAATAACAAATAAGACAGTGCTAAAATGGATATACCTGCCAAAACAGACTTAGAAAAAATGATTTCTCACGATTTTTCTGCCATTTTATTTTTCAAATTCAAGAGTGTAATGTTCTTTTCCAGAACAGTGAGCGTCAATACACAGAAATGTTTATCGATCGTAATTCTAATTTTTTCCTTTATTTGCAGAATACAAAAATGCTGCTGTCATCTGCTAATCTAACCCTCTAAAGTGATTTCAGGAACGACAGTTAAGTGTCTTGTCATTACCGTGTCATGTTTAAAGCTGCCAATATCATGTAACTATTTGTACTGTGATATAATGTAAACTCGGGATATTGCCTTGATGATTCTGAAATGTAAACGATATTTTTGTAAAAACGGGCGACAGCAGTTTCATTAGAAATATTGATCTTATTTTTATTCCAAAGGAGACCCTTTGTTTAGATGTAAACACAGACTTGTTAAATATATTCTAGACAGAAAAATATGAAAGAAATGAAGGGTAGAATTCTTTGTGACAGAGCTGAATGTTTTCTAGATCACACCATGACATTTGTCAGTGGACTGAGCCTCATCAAGAGGTATGAAGAGTCAAAATATGAAAAAAATACCATGACTGAAAGCAAAATTTGGATTTCATAATATTAAGTTTTAAGTAATTTCGGCGTTACTTTAATTACTTGATTTCAATCTTGGCTTGTCATGTGCATAATTGACTGATGCTAAATAATACAATTTCATATTTTGTGTAAGCGACCGTGTCACAGCTGGAAAATACGTATACGTTTGATATAAACGTATATTCATTTGTTAATATGTTCTACATATCTTAAGGAACAGAAACACTCGTTTCTTAAATGTTACCATGACGCATACAGCCATTTATGTTTTTCGATCGATATGTTTGTCTGTTTAAATGTCGGCTGATCAAAGGAATTGCATTTGACAAAAAATTGCAATGATTTAGAAAGCGATGGAAAATCCAGTCTGATATCTTTATCATGTTTGCTGTTGTTTCGCTCATATGTAATTCATTAAATTAGAGATTTATTTATGTTTTGTTTTGTGTATCATAACTATTATCACATTTATCAACCTATATTATACATTATCATTAAATCTTAAAATAAACCTTTTTTTCTTTTGTTGAAGCTCAGTCATAATGTTAAGTTAATGTTTTAATATAGAGTTGAGTCGAAGGGGGAGCCAGAAGAAATGTTTTTAACAGTGGGAAATTAGTCACGCATAAAGTGCTATGATAAATGCCTAATGACGTGAAGAGACCTTGTTGCTTTAAGAAAACTGAACCAAACAAGGATTGAGTCTTGAACGTTTGAAAAGAAGGACGCGCCTGTACATTTTCGGTACAGTCCATGAATTACAAAGATTTACTTTTTACTTGTTTAATAGATCTTTCACAAAGTAGTTTTCTAAAAGTTAGCTGAAATACTTGCCCCATTTTTAAGTTTTTATTTTTATTTGTTTATTGGATCACTACCTTGGTTAGTAGCAGATTCACTGAAATAAAATTAGAGTAAAGGAAACTATAATTTTCAGTCTTAAAGGTAATGTCTGGTAAACAAATCACTTTTTACCTAATGTTTGTTTTTGGATGAATGATATATTATATATTTTCGAAACTATATGCCATTTTGGTTTTATTTTGAAATTAATTTTAGTGATGCGCATCTCTGAGAGTGTTTTGTGTTGGGTATTCAGAACAGCATTAAAGGGAATGATTTACATAACCTAATATTACTTAATGGATTCTCTAATGAATTTTGGGAACAATGCAAAAAACCATGCTCAAATATTTGCAAATCTCTGGTTGACGATTCAATCAAAAACAAAGGTAGAGGGGGTAGAGCAATCAGACCACCGCGAATAAATGTGGCGTATTCCAATTATTGTTTGGATTAGTGTTTTTGCAATATCCTGAATTCGTTCAATATGAGAACGCCATACTGAATACAAAAGACTTCATTTATAAGTCAGATTGACAGAAGTCTGTGTTTGTTTTGTTAAATTGATCGTCATCTAAGTTCAAATGTTCATGTCCATGTAATTTGCTATAATATTATTGATGATGTACTATTAATGAACATTAATAAATAAATATACACCGTATTTTTGAGAAAAGTTTATTCAATACATCTTTTGTATTCTCCACACTAAAATTGTAATGAAAATATACCATGTTTTTAGCTGAGCGAAGCCAAATGTTCAATAAGACAATACTGTTTTGTGAAAATATAAGTCGTATATCCCCAGTTTTCTTTGAACTTGTGAAATATTCGAAACATAATGGAACGGATTTCGTGGCAAATGATCAATGAATCCTTTCGCAAGGTTAATTGTGATTTTTAGGAGACTGTTACTACTTTGACATGTAGAAATACTGATGCTTTAAACAAATTCATTGATCAGAAACATTCTATAACTTTTCAATGTATCCAACCTTTTTACAAAACTATAAATTCTATCATTCAACGTTGCGTTTTAATCAAATAATACCATTTTTACACACGAAAGTCTCCAAAAACTGTTGTCATTGTTATGGTCATCAAGAAATTTTAATATAAAATAGGCATTTTTATTCATGCAATCATTTTTTACTTTAACTTTAAAAATTCCCAAGTGCCCTTTTCCCGTGTCGTCAGTCAAATGCAAAACTTAATATTTTCCTTTTTTTACTGTTTTCTTGGTTAATCTTAAAAAATCAGTGGTTTTTAAGCCGACCAAGTTAAACAATACAAAATCCTATTATATCCTTATGATCAAGGGGCTTGCAATCTTTTGAATGAACATCAGATTTATTGTCTAGCGTAAGACTTTGAAAAATATTGAAACAATATCAAAGAATACATATCTATTAAAACTGAATCGAGAAAATCCAAAATAAATAAACAATTACAAATCTTCATTATTAAACAATACAAAGGAAACAATATTCAATACAATTGCAAACACTGAATATTGTAACGCTTCATATGCCATACGATCAGTATAATCTATGATCAGTATTTAGTCAACATACCTTTCGTCCTGTCCTTAATGGAAAGTAAGTAACTATTGCTTTATATTTCACAGCAGATTACTTGAAAATATCGTGTGGAATATCTGTCAAAATGTAAGTTACATCCCTGAACCATACTTAAACATTAACCATCATTCTATTGACTTGTGCAAAATATAACAGTTAAATATGTATGAAGTATTTTTTGCCTCGGGACATTGCATATTTCACCACACTAGAGGACGGCAACATCTGCTGCTATTGATCAGTAACCGCCATGAACAGTATTCACACTTAACGTTATTGGCGGTAGAAAAGAACGTTTAACATTAGTTATGGAAGGTGAAACTCTCGGATATCAAAAATGTTACTCCAGATGTCAAAGGTTAAACTGGATCACAAAGGTGTAACTCTGGATATCATAAGTAGAAGTCTTGATATCAAAGATGTAACTCTGGATATCATAAGTGGAGGTCTTGATATCTCAGGTGTTAAGAAAAGTTGTTGTCGGTCTATTATAGCTGTAAACCGAGAATAAGTTGTTTATATTTATTGACTGCGAGTTTTTTTTATCAAATAAGGAGCAGTAGCATCTTCTTATTTCTATATAACCTAGTAAAGCTATCAGTTAAATTGAAAGTGCGTAAAAGTATGGTACTGGCTTAAAGTCAACCTTTAAAACTTAAGCATGCAGCTTGTTAAGCATGCAACTTGTTGGGCAGCTAAAGACCTAAAGGTACTTGTCTTTGGCTTTTGAGGGATGCATATCTTTTCCATACAAATCAATGAGAACAGAATTGTATTGTATAATGCTGTATTGTTTTTCATTGTTTTGTATTAAATCGTATTATACCTTCATTCATATTTCCGAATAATGAATCCAACGAATCGGAAATGTGGAAATATTCAAGCACAAGTACGTTGTCCTAAAGCATTATATCTGTTTTACGTATGGCATGCTAATGTAAGTATACTAAGTCAAGCAACTATGTGTAGAGTCGTTTGTGTTAAGAAACAGATATATTCCTTTACAAATATTTATTTCGAGTCACCGAGTGACATTTTAAGGTACACGTATTTCAATATAATCACTTGATCTCTCTTTTGTTGTAAATAATCCTCTTCTAGTAGCACTATCGGAGAAGGTAATGTGACTCTTCTTGTGTTACCTACCATATGTATTTGCCGCGTTTATCTTTCGTGAGTAGACAACACATTTCGGAAAGATAAGATTGTAAGGGACATTACAAGATACAGAACAACATTATATTCCAGATACAGGCTTTTTTCTAGCGATAATAAAAAGAAAACTTCACCGAATATATTATTGTATATAGAAGTGATAAACTGTAGCAGCTACTAATTCGACTAGAACTCATTGAGGATAGGGTCACGAATTTTTTGAGTAGTTAATGTATAGATATACTCATAGACGTTTTCTATATGTTTAGTTCATACAGTCATTGTTTGCATCGAAATACGGCTAAGAAGTCACAAAGAATGTGAAGGATCACACGCTGTGGTGCTTTGATAGAAAAGGGACGTAACAATGATTTATCATAATATTTTCACATATTTTCTGACAAGCTGATGCTACTATGTTTATTTTCTTAACATTAAAAGAACGATTTTAGTGTTTTATCAATTACAGTTTTAACATATACTTAAGGCCTCAGATAGGCGTACATATGCATTAATGTCTTATCATGTAAGTACTGATATTCACTGTATGATTTCTCGAAACTGGATAATTTGTCAAAACAAAGAATGGTGTGTTAACAGTAATTCGGATGTTAAAACCCACATAACAACCTTAGTTGCAATTACACTATTGTCTCTTCCATCACTAGTCACTTTGAACGTGAGTAATGTTCGTAGATCAATAACTTTTATTATATTCTTCACCATCCTCTGATGAAGCGAGATAGACAATGCCCTAGGAGAAAGGACACTCATTTCAGTAACTGATGCTATCATTTTAATATTTTCTAAAAACTAAGTTTAGTTAGTAACAGGTATGTCTTTTGTTTATGTCACTAAAAACTTTGTAATAACACGTTAGAAATTTTAAAACATTTACATGAAGCAATCTACCCGAGGTAATCCAATTATAAATACTTTAAGCAATATAGTAATGTCTTTTAACGCAACAAATAGATACAATATTTTCTCATTTTCTTCAGTTTGATCTTTTTTTAATATCCTGAATGCATTCAGTTTGATCGTGCTAGAGTGAATTTACATGGCTTCATTAATAAATCACATTGGCAGACGTCTATATTTACATAGTTGACACAACATTGCTATGATAGCTATCGTATCTGGTTCCAAGTTTATAACGATGTAATTACGCTGTAACAATATTGATCAGTTTAATGACTTGTCTTTGGTGTATTTGAACACAGATGAAATGAATGTTTACCATATTTTGAGTAACAGCATGCTCAGTAAACAATAAAACGTGCATTTTCATAGAAAGTAACGTTAATGTATTCAGAACCTTTGTACCATATGAACATTAGATTTTAAACAGGTTGGAGGAAGAATTTTATTTTGTATAATAACTGTGTTTGTTATCGAGATTCTATTACATGTTTATAAAGAGCTCTAAGATAAGAAGCTTGTTATCCTCTCATGGTTGTACAGACTTACTGTATGCGCATCAAGGCAGTCGTAACAATTTAGTAGCACTGAACTTGACTTAAGACTATCTTACTATTCTATAGTGCAGTTCTAAACTGTGTAATAAAAACTATTTATTTTTGAATTATTGATTTGTATCATCAACTTATTACGGTCTAGTGCGCATCTTCCTATAATTACATAAATACAACCGAGGGAATCGATTCTTTGGCTAAGTAGTTAGAGTGTTGGCCTTCGATGCGCTAAGATCCGAGTTAGAATCCCGCTCTCGGTTGTATACTCTATGATGCATTGTATCTTTCTGTTGCTGAGTTTCATGTTCGTAAGAAACTACCTTCTATTAAATGCAGTCAAATAATAGATATGTTCAATTAAAATTTTGGTAAAGCACATTCTTATAATACATATCATTAATGACCATACGCTCCCTTAGCAGCTATGTGAATACACTACCGTTACCGCTGCTTTATCAGTAGTAGATTTATGATATTGACCTTTACCATGAATTATAAACGAACAATGCAGAGTGTACCAATTTCCTTGCGACCGAAAAATCTTAACACCAATTTTCTCTGTTTGAAACGACCACGTGACTGCAAAAGTATAAAAAGACAGGAGTTCTCTCACAATGACGTCCGAAACAATCATACCATAGTGATTTTTACCTTTTTTGTTATTACTATTGGTTGATTTACGTATACATATATTAAGAAACAAACTTCGGTTTTCCCTGTCTAAAAACAGAAATATCGTTCTGAAAATTAAATTTTAGCAGAAGTAAGAAAGTGAACGGTAGTGAAACATTCGGCCGTTGCGCAGGAGAGTATAATTAGTATAATTTCCTCTTTTAAAGAAAATATATCATTACGTTTAAAAAATCTTTGGAATATTTCTGCTACATGTCTAACACATTTAATGTGACAATGGATTTTTTTAATTAAACCTGATGTGATATTTATCTCGAATTTCGAAGAAAAACAAGAAAAAGAATCTATCTCTTTAGTACTACAACAATTATCTAAAGATGTCAAAGCTTTTCGGTGAAAAGTAACATACCTTGTTGTCATGTGCTGTCAACGACAAGTAAATAATTAAGTTTCCATAAATCACAAAATTATGCAAGAAAATATTGTATTCAAAGTGTATCCATCAGTAAGTGAATACTGTACAGCGATTTTCTGTTGCAAATATCAACCAATACTATACTGATTGGGTTAAAAGTTAACAGTAAGCTAAAACCTGTTATCTCGCCAAGGAACACTCTCGCTTCATCAGATGATGATAGAGAAAATTTCCTTATTGATCTGTAGTATTCCCGTTAAATATTTCTAATGACAGAAGAGAACAATTTTGAATTTGAAATAATCGGTGACTAGTTGCTGCTACATGATTAATTTTCTGAACACCAAAAATGTGCCTTGGGCGGGATTGACATTTTTGTTGTAATGTGTATTTAAGACCTCAGATTAACAGTAAACACAAATTTGTTCTCTTGCGAAATTATCCCATGCCAAGTCATTAAACATTCAAGGAACTATATTTCCATGTCAAAATTTAAAACATAGTTGATTTCTTCGTTTTAGCTTGTCTAAGAACAGCAAGTATATGTGGAGCTTTTTGGGAAACCTATGGGTCCGTTGCCGTCCTTCGCAATTTGTTATTAAGAAGATTTATTAAGAAGATTTCAGGAAGACCTCTGGTTCCTATGGTTACTAGAATGAAAAGCAAGTTTTATATTTCTTTCAATAGCAAGGCCCTTAAACTTAGTAAAAAGATTCAATTTTAATGTAAATGGCGACTAATTTGATAAGTTATACAAGACAAAAGTTGAAAGTTAGAATTTTCTGTATGCGGCACAGACAATCCCAAAGTTAACTTCTGTTCTCTCTAGTTTCCTCAGTAAACATGTTCGCATTGATCAACACTATTATGGGCGTGGATGCATAGTGTAACGTTTTAGAAACAGCGAAACTGCACAGAATAACTTTGTTTTTTGTTATTTAGCAGTTTTACATTGTTTTGGTTTTAAAACATTAACTTTTATAGGATTTAAATTCAGTTTCTTTCGTTTTAAATTTATTTCAATAATAACAAAGCTTTAGCTTTTCAACATGGTAAATTAATGAAAATTGGGGATCTGTGATTTCAGTTATTAATGTCTCCAAAACTAGACGGTGAAAATATTTGATATTTTGCCTATTGGATCAGAATAGTAATTAATAAAAATAATTGTAGCTAATCTGAAGCCCCAAAGATTTATGTCGAAGTTTACGTTGATAGCACCCCCTCATATTTGAGTGAGTGAGGCAAATTGGTGCCATGTTTATAATAATATTAGGTTTATTCTCACTTTCAGCTTTTCATTTTGTTTGATTCTTGTCAGCAGTCAGTAGGTCTTTATAATGTGAATGATTACATACCAAGTAACAGTTGTTTTTATGGTCAGTCTTAGAAAAAACATTGTGTTTCTCTATACCTTAAAATGCATCAAGTCGGATGAGGTTTGAAATGAATTTTGGTCATTTCTTGAAATTCCCATGGTAAAAGTGTCATATATGGTCTATATTTTGTCATAGGATAGATTATTTCTTAAAAAAGCTCAATTTAAGGAGGGCTGACATAATTATTAATAATAATAATACCTTAAATCAGGTAGTCGTTTAAACACCACCGCTATTGAAAACTTGATTGGTCATTGCTGATAAATATAAATGTTTTATCAGATTTAATATTACATCAAAGAAATGAAACGAGAATCGTCTTTCTGCTCAAATGTTCAGGTGTTAACTATTAAGAAGAAAAAAAAATGATTTTTTTTTCAATTAATCTTCATATCTATTGATATATTCATATTAATCTTTGTTCTGTAAGAAACTTTTATAAGACTCCAGTCCTGAAAACATAAAAGTCTTGAATCATCTCATTATTTTGTCTGTTTCTTCAAGTCAACGTAAGATCAAACGGAACATTTCATTTCAAAACGCTGTGCATAAATATGTGACCCACATGAGGTTGCTTGATTTATTCTTTTTTCATAGTACAAAAATAGTTTTAATCTAATATAATCGATATTCAAATAGATTCTTGAACAGCATCAATGCGTTTTATATTGAACAATGGAAGTTTGCGATCAAGTCAAGCTGTTAATCTCTATTTAAAGCCATTTAAATGTTTTTATCGAAATAAGTTCCTTTTGTCCTAACATTTTGTGAACTATTTCTGAGGTAAAAACCGACATAACGAGTCGTTTATTTTTACTTTATTGTATAAAAAGAAATTTTATATGCATTGCTTTTAAGAATGATTCTGCCTCACTGGAGAAAATAAACTAAAATATCAGATGAATGCACATGCAGGCAAAGTTTATTGACGAAAAGTTGGTTTAAATGCCTGCAACAAAAGACTTTAAAATAGGGCGAGACAGCATTTTAAGTTAATAAATATTTGTTTTCAGAGATTGCACTTATAATAAAAATATTCCTTAAAACATCTGATATCTGATATTTACAATGCAACAGGCTTGCAATGAAATGTCACAATTACAAAAATAAGTACTATTAATTTATAATCAAAATAATATGATCATTATTTGACTGAAACCTCTATTAAAAACGTACGAGAGATTAAAATTGTTTCACTAGGGACAATAGATTAAGTGGAGGTAGAAGGCCATAGACCTGTAACATATTTTAGAAAGTCTAGTCCTTTTTTTTACAGAAACATCTGAAAAAGTTCTGAGTTTCGAACAGAACCCTTTTTTTGCAAACGGTCGCCGATTATATGAGATCCCAGGAATATTTTCTATATCATTCAAAGAAAAAAGAGAGGAAAAAAAAACAGACCAAGTCACCTGCAAAATTTTTTGGTCCTAAATTTGAATTTAAAGATTTTCAATATCCTCTGTATATGACCACAAGAAGATCAAATATCATTGCAGTAGGCTTCACCGTTATTATACTTAGAATGTTGTTTCATA
The DNA here is from genome assembly GCA_012932295.1 of Cyclina sinensis. Classification (NCBI taxonomy): domain Eukaryota; kingdom Metazoa; phylum Mollusca; class Bivalvia; order Venerida; family Veneridae; genus Cyclina; species Cyclina sinensis. The sequence goes on from JAAONU010000001.1 coordinate 7,003,686, forward strand.
TATTTCATTATTTTAACAATTTAGTTACAAAAGCAAGAATAGTTCTTGAAAAAAAACAGAAATTAATTAGACATATTTGGTTGAACATCATGCAAGAAACATTCCTGGCAAGTTTAAATGTTTTATGAAAAAATAATTCTCCTACATGAATCGTTTGTAAAGAAAATGAATCAAAGGCCTGCAAGTCTGGTGTTTCTGATCTGATCAGAGCAAACTCCATGCCCGCAGGATCATATATTGATGATACATATTTGAGCTGAGTGACATGAATAAATTTTTCCTTAGCTAGTATATAAGTGTATATGCGGTATATATTGTACGAATAATTAATCAAAAGGCCATGGTGTTTTTAATCTGATCAGATCAAACCTTGTGCCGGCATTGTCCGATACTGATGGTGCATATTTGTATTAAGTGACATGGATAAGATTTTCCCTAGACTAGAGTATATGCCTTATAATTGTATAGAAAATTAATCAAAGGAGTAAATCTCTTGGTGTTACTAACATGATAAGAACAATCGTTTTGCCGGCACCGTCCCGTACCGGTGATTAATATTTGTGCTGAATTTTAATTCCATCAATTGGACACTTAGTTATGAGACCGGATGGACGGAAATATGGAAAGACAAACAGGAAGACGGATAGCCGGACAACGTGGAAAAAAATATTCCTCCGTTTACAGCGAGGGACAAAGGGATTGTTTCAACAGATAATGTGTTAATTATTGCTGGTTAAGCAGTCATACGGCGCGACTTAAGGCTCTACGTCTATGTCCCCACAAAAAAGCGGGTTACCATTAATGGAAAAAAAGATATTGTTAAGATTAAGTATTTTGACAGAAAATCATGACTATTCTAACGTTAAAGTTACAAATGTAAACAGTATCTACGAATCTCGTAAAAGGTACGTAATCTTTCTTATAATTATAATTTTTATGCGTGTTGTTGCAGACTGACTAATGTAGGAAGTGAACTTATCAAAATTGTATATAAATTGCACTGAACTCACGAATGATAATTGAAATACTGAAAGAAACAAAATATGCACAGTCATATACACATGATTTCGCAAACCATATAACGTAAATCAGAAATACAAAAAAGACGAGAAAAAGAAAATAATCTCCAAGTTTCTCTCGACATTATAACTAGGATAATTGCTGTTCATGTGGGCTTTGTCCTGTCAGAAACGTCAATTTAATTCCAGCTCTGAATACATCAACGTCTTGTGTTCTCTAAATGTCTTAATACTCTGCCTATGGGAAACGCATTAAAGGGAAAACAATGTTTTACCTTGAGGATAGTATATTCATTCCATATTTTTATTATTAAAAAATATTTATTTATAGTGCTAGAGATCTCAAAGATTAATCTGTGAAAATATACAAGTATTTCCGTTTTTACAAAGAAAGATGTCTTACCAACGGAAATTATCTTTATTTGTACAATTATCATTTTAACTTTGCTTTTAAAATCAAATGAACATGTAAGACAACAGTGCAGTATTTTTTTCAATGATATTGCAAAAAGAAATAAAAAAGGGGTTTTCATGAAGAAATGACTTGAATACGAAAAATGTCCCACTTCAAAGACTGAGTGACAAAGATTAGTTATCTGAAGAAAAAAATCTTCAATCCCAGCCAATTAGTATCCCATATTTACATGGTACATTGAAAATGAAACTCATTTCGGGCGAAAAAAAGACTTAAAGAAGCCCAATGAGCATTTTGTGAATATTTAATTTCTTTTATAAGTAACGTTGCTTAAATTAAGGACAAACTCAGCAGCTCACCTTCTCACCGACAATATTCAATTGTTTAATTGTCTTGTGGACATGTAAAGTCAGTCCCCAGAGTACTTTCAAACACTTTCTACATCATGAAACGGAGAACTCTATTTGTTTGTACAGTTTCATCGAACAACTGCAATGTTTAAAAGCCTTTTACGTAATTCATGCATCGCTTTTTTTAAATCGAACATTTGAAAATAACGAAAGCTTTCATTTCTTGCTTATTAACAAAATCTGGGTTTGGCTGTCAGCGTTTATTTGAAGTTTCACTCACGTTTTGATGTATTTCATTGTTATTATATAAAATAAGTTTCTCTCAATATTGTGTCGGTACTTACTTTAGGTCTTGGCAATCATGTGTTAACATATCAGATGACTAAAGTTTGTTAATGCAAGACATAAGAATTTATAAATTATGCACTCAAACAACGATACTGGTTATAATAATCTATCATTTAGATTGATAGAGGACTTTGAAATCCCAGTCCGAAGATGATCGGTTCCGTCAGTTTATACGCAAACCCTGACTTAACATAAAATAAAAGAACGATATAAGTTGTAACTACCTTTTATGCTCACTAACATAACTTGCCGCTTCACATACACAAAGTAATTAACTCGAAATCAATTCAATTAAATATTCAGTGAAAATGGATTTAAATCAGATTCCTTAAAGCGAGGCAATGAAATTACAATAAAACGTAAAAATACGCAATCATTAAGTGTTTTTATGGAAAAAAATGTGGTCAAATGTGAAACTGTGCTATTTTAAGTAACAACGGATTTTCCAGCAAAAACAATTGCACGTACAGTGTGAGATAAGATTTTCCAGCACCTCTATTTTTAGTATTTTATACTGATTTTTCTACTTGTTTAGTGAAAAAAGCAGAAGCAATGACACTAGTCTAATTGCTATTGCCAAATGAACTGTAAAAAAGTGGGTCTTTCAGTGTTTGAGCGTAATAACAAAAGCGATAAGAGGAAGTATCTTTTAAAAAAAGATATACGGCGTTGATCACAGTCACTTGAAAGTGGGACCTCGCCCCCGCTCCAGTTCTCCGTTTACTGCCCTTGCACAAGAGTTTTGTACTGTAACTGCACATGCACAGAAGTTTTGTAGCATAAAAAGAGATAACATCGTCAGTACCAATTTCATCAATAACCGGAAGTAAAACAATATTCTGTCGACAAATATATCTACAAAGTAGATGAGGAAGAGAACATTTTTCTCTTTTTTGTTTAAACGGAGGTCGTGTTTGAAGAAAAACAAAACCCCCTTTTCTTTTGGACTGATATTATCATACCATTATTCAGACGTCAGGACTGGTTGATTTAACAAAGTCATGTTTCGTTCTAAAATATGCTTTAAATTTTCTTGATGCACTTTACAGGAAAATGCCATAAAGTTTATAATGAAGTGGTGGGACTTAATAACTGACAGGCTTATAATTAGTTTAAGCGTAGAAACCAATCTCATTTAGAATCATCTATAGCTTTTAAAAGAACTTATTTAATTATCCACTGTTAATATTAATTTGTTTACTTTGATCAATTTCCAATCCAATTAGATTAATTACTATCACATTGCAACTAATTTCCGGGAATAGAGACGTCTTCATTGTGAAAAGATATTTTTTACTTTTGCTGTATGCCAGTTTAAAAACTAAAGGTCATTACAGAAGTGCATATACCTTTGGAAGAATAAAAATGATGATCTTTAAATAAAAAAGTAAGCTGTGAAAAAATTTAAATTGCTTTAACTATCTGAAGTATAAGAACATTTCAAAACAGTCATACAGAACATAAATCGTTTGGAACAACATTCAGTTTGGTAAAAAAATTGACCGTTGACATCATGCAATATTATGAGTATGCAGTAAGGAACGCAATGTAATTCACCCTTTATAACCACAAGAGCATAATTTTAATAATTTTCTATTTTTTATTAGACACGTCTACCTGATACCAAAATTTGAAATTTCAGAACTCCCAGCCTTATATTACATTTTATAAGATTGTTCTACTATTGATACTTTAAGTAAAGTCAGAAATGATAGCTTGAAATGGGAATTGAGTCTAGTCATACAAACAAACAAATTCTGGCCTTGTGATTCAGGTATGAAGAGTTGAAAATAATCAAGATCCCAGAGGCATTAGAACCCATACCGGACAGAAACAAACGCCTTGCAATGTAATGTAAGAACGTCTTAGACCACTCGGCCATCGCAACAACCCCCAAAAAGGTTGCGCATATAACCGGGCTGTAAGTGTTCACCTGACACTAAACCCGCGTTAAATGTATGACAACACTGACTATATGTACGGGGACACATTTTACGACCGCCACACGGCCAAATAGCGCTGTTAGGGTTAACTTTGTATTACCTGTAAAAACATGTGTTCTCTCTCCGTGCAGTACCAATACTGTCAACAGGAACTAAGTCTGGACTAGGTAGAGGTCCTTTGGAAAAATATTACATTATTAAATTAGAGCTCTTGATTTTTTATCTCAGGCAAATACAGATTTTCCTTTGTTTTTTTTATGTTAATCATGTGACCGCCAGTTAGGGCTACAAGGAATACAATTTTGACATTGGTAAATTTACATTAGGCAGTGGTTTTAAAAGAAGGTTTGCTTATATATTTCAAAGTTATATATCCAGGGACAGAGCCAATGATAATTCCAGGACCATACTTAGATCAATCTTGATAAAGGTTCACTTGACAATGGACCATACCAATATGCTTTGCCAAAAAGAGCTATGGATCTTTTAGTTTAAGACAAGGAGACTTTTAATGTTTTTCATCTAGTTTCCGAAGATACCAATTCTACATGGAAATGACTTATTTTAACAACTGAATAACTTTGGTAGATCTTTCTACATTTAACATTCCTGCATAGTTTCATAAAAAATCACCGCGTGAGTTGTCATTCGAAGCTTTTGGACAATAAAATGCACAATATAAGAACTCTGCTCTAAAGTAAACAAAAATACTGCTTACTTGATTTCGGCAATAAAAACAAATTCCGTACGAAAATTAATCGTGAAAATACCGATGAATATGAGCGCAAGTGAAGTTTTTTTAATCATGCTTTATCTTTTGTCTCCGAAGATAAGAGATCATTTTCCTTGTAAGACTGTGTTTTAAATTAGTTTTATCGAAGTAATTAATGTTTCCTGACTTCTATGAATTGATCTATGGAACCATATCAGAGGCTGAAAGAAATAGAGTTGACACCGTACACTCGTATATAAACATCTTATTTGTCTGCACTTTTTCTTTGTTTCTCTTTATAATCACATTTGTCGATGGAAAAATTAAACACATTTTTAGTAAATATGCCATTTGAAAGAAAACGTTAAACCGGATTAACGCCAAAAAATTATGAAATTTATATTTTGATATTTCATTTGCAAGCAGCGAGTTTATCATATTACAATCTTATGTTAATTTACAGTGAAATATAAATCAAAGTTTACTAAAATGATGGATCGATTGTCTTTGAATCCACATTTTTCTAAGTTTCTCATGCCGCACACAATTTTCATAGTTTGTGATCTCGCTTTTGCAAACTCGGCCACGTTTTGTAAGTCTGCTCTAAAGATTAAAAGTCGTAAAAGGTAGTTAAGACACTTTGAAAGTATCACCAGATCAATCAATAAATAAGGCAAAACAGTAGCTCTCTAAATGCACAATATTTAACTATAACTCTTATTGCTTTCTAATCAAACTGAATCGCTGAATAACAAAGCTAGGTCATGACACACGTGACACATATGAGTAGGCTAGCAGACGATAAATAACGTATATTTTAAAATTAGCGCTGACTGTATCACTGCGCTACATACATAACACGGTAGTTAGAAAGCGATTGAATTAGGTATTTTCTATTTTGCTAAATGATCACTAAATGATCACTGAAATTTTCTCTAGTTGCTTTGTTATATGTGAACTTTGGTGCTCACTCAGAGAAATATATCTTAATCTCAATCTGAAACAAACAAGTATCCTCTATGTCGTCATTTAGGACTTTGTCAGTCATGAGAGCAATATTCGCTACTTAAAGTATATTTAATGAAGTTAATTAAAGTTGTTGATATCAAATCATTCTATTGCAGATGTTTTGCAGAGAATATCATGACAGCAACACACTTATTCAGCATCAGCATTATGCAAGAGGACATGTTAATCACATGTTATCTAAATAAAAAAGTAATTTATGGTTAATTTTCAACAAAACTGTCTAGACATATGCATGTTATCTATGGTGAAAATCAGCAACATGTCTGTTTTCTGTAAAAAAAACGATAACAAAATCAACGTAAGTATCTTTTACATTTTCTTCTGTAGTGATTGGAAAATGACACATTAATTGAATTAACAACACTTTGCAACCCTGAACTTTAGTGTTTAGGCAAAATTTATATATTTCAAGTTGCTTAAATATTTTATATATTCATTAGCATAGTACCAATAATATTCAGTACTGTAATAATGGAACAGAAGGAGATGAGCTCTGATAAAAGTTATATATTCCTGTATATTTTGTATCTTGTTGCAAATTTAGCAATATTCTGTATTTCTTTAGAACAAACACATAAGATAAACAAAAACATTCGCATTGAATATAAAGAAAATTGTCTCAAATTTATAAGCAAATATTTTACTTACATGAATTCTTCATTAAGAAGACAAAAAGCGTCAGATATTTTCAAAAAAGAATATATCGCAAGGATGTTAAATGTATATGGTTGCAAATGAGGTCTTTGCTCTTATAGATCCAATGTTGCCTGTACTTAAATAACGTAGTTTGAAGGAAAAAATAAAGCAAAATAACTTTAAACATCCCTTAGTCATTATTAAAGCTATTAACAATAGTCTTTATATTATTGTGTTTTCTGATTTAACTGTAAAGTAAGTATGTCATTAGAATTAAACATACGAATGCCATTAGAATTAATAAAATTGTTAAAAACCTTTTAAGTTTATATAATTATTTACAAGTGTAGCCTTGTCAAATTAAATCGTTGTACTCCCCTACGTATAAACCTATTTCCGAAGAAAGTATTCTACAAAACATACTTTTAACATAACATTAGCTAGTCCAGCTTCTCAAGCCTCCTCCTTAATCGAATGTTAATCTTGTAACCATCAACAAATGCGGACTTGGTCACAAAAAATGTTTACCGCTTCAAATTGTGTGTGTGTGTGTTTTTATAATTCATCATAGAAGATTAAACAAGTATTAGCATTTCCAAAAATGCTTGAAATCGCCGTTCAGTCATGCATTTCGTCTTATCCATAGATGAATGTATTTCATGTTCTTCATTCATTAATTTGATAATCTTACAACATGCTTTGCACTGAAAAGCGAAGTTATATTTGATAATTTTCACACAGAAATTATAAAGTAGATGAAATATACATTGTAATGTTTATTGTAGCTGGACTATTTTTGAAAGCTGACGATTTGGTTTCTTTATGAAAACATCCCAATATCTTTATACATCATTAAAATTTGCAGCATTAAAACCTTGTAAATATTGCTTGGTTGTAAACCAGTCTACGCATAATTAATTGACTATTTGCGTAGTTTTTTAACTTTATTTATTACTAAAAAATGTATACTTAATAAAAGCTAGATACAGTTCTTCAATACCATAAGAATATTATATGTACAATTTAAACAGATTAAATTTTAGGTAAAAAATACGATATTGCCCTGACCCTAATCAAGCATATATAAAACACGGAAAAATCCTGATCAAACTCCTTGCACCGGTCACGTCACGCTTTGCTACTTTTACTGTACTAATCAGGGGAAGTAACCCCTGCGGGGAGTTTGTATCCTGATTAGAATCGCCAGGAAGCAAGCATTTATTTTTTTCTTTAAGTGCAAGTTTTGGAAAAAACAAATAAACCATACTCTTATTTAGACTTCATTCTCTAGTTAAAAATGACATGTAGCAAAAAATATTGCGATTATCCTGTATTTATCCTACACGAGCCTGAAGACTGGTACTGAGATCGTACATTGATGATGGTATTTTTCAGTTGTAAGAATAAGTAACCCGACAAACATGGCGGTTGGGCGAGTCCATTTACGCATCCCTTGCTGAAGAATGTTGTCGTCCATTTGGTTATCATGTGATATGAAATGCTTTGCTTTGATTGGCTAAAGGCAGGCGGTGTACAGGCAAAACTGTTCAAATCTTGTTAATTGTATATATCGCCGTCCAGGAACGGCGATAAACAGTAAAATCCCCCATACATTTGACTGTAGGAGAGACTATAAAAACCGAATGTTTCGCTCACAAGAGAAATAATGTAATTAAGGAAGCATAAAAGTTGGCAAAGTATAATATAGAATGATCTTTCACAAGACAAAATGGACTAAATAAAATAAATCTTCTTTAAAATATATCAAACGTTTTAAAGACACAAGTTTGTATTATCACATACCTCGATGTCCTGTTTTTTTCTCTATCTGAACTATTTTGAGTTATTTCTTCATATATTCTGTTATGCATCAGATCTTTAACAACACTGTTTGTTATACAAATCCGACAGTAAGTTCGAAAATGTACAACTATAACAATCTATCACTGTAAATCAAAACAAATATGACACTGATCGTTCTTCAAATTTGCATGCGAGTATGTGATCGTTCTCTCCGGATGCAATGACTATCTGGCTACATTAGAGGACGACACCGTATTGTGCTATTGATTTACGAATAGGATGCACGCTAATACGTTGAAAATTCTATGTGACAGACGCACAAGCTATTCAATTTATACATTATCGGTGACATGTTGCTACTAGACAATATACTCTATACAAATCCAACTTTTGCTGCGGTGGCAACGCATTTCTGAAACCCACTCTATCTGGAGTTATTATGAGTAAGTGCGTCTGGCGCACCAGTTTACTAACTGTATTGCGTTTTATATCGTATTGTCATGCACTTCATGAAATCAGATAACCACAATTATTTATCTCGATAAATTGTCTGGAAATGGAAAAAACTGATGTCATTCTATAAAGTTAATCTAGTCGCAGACACATAAGTTGGCTTCATTTACAAGATATTTAATTTGACTTATCTGTTCTTTCAACTTGACGAACATTGTAAAAGATCATTGTGTAGATTACAAATTAATGTGTATTTCTAAACATATGTTGTCTTTATAGTAAGGAGAAAAATGTTATTGGATTGAACGGAAGACTTCGATCCGTAGGTCGATAGTTCCAAGTCCCACAAATGCTGGACATTTCAATTGATTCGCTCATGCCGAACAAACAAGTTACCAGATGTTATACTAATATTTTAGATTTTCAAATATCATTTGTTTTACTAGTCTATTTAACTTGTTTCATTAATTACTGAAATCTTTGTCATGTCATAAAACGAGGAAGTTAACAAATGGCGAAACGTCTTTCTGCAATAAAAAACAATAGTGGTGTACAATACAATGACGATGACATATGGTTCAAGGTACTGCAGTTTGATAGATTTCTACCCATTCGGAATATGTTAAACCTAAAGTTATAATACCGCCCATTAACAAAATTATAACAATTAATATTATTGCCATTTTATGCAAATATACACACCAATGCATAAACAACTTGCTTAAAAGAAAATTTGCTCTTTATTTTCATTTATACATGTTATAACTTGACTATGTTAGTGGATGTCAGCGGATATAAAAACACCTACTTTCGTTTTCTGTAACCTCCCTACCATTGCTCAGATGTAGTCGGAAGATGCAAATTTGCATACATAAATTATTTTTAGAAACAGTATTTCATTTACAGGACTTCATAAACCGATAAGTATCCTCGACAGATCATATTTCTCCCTCTGTAATTTTACAGCTTTTTCTCAGTATTGTAAAGGTTTTGACGACGACGCTTCCAAGAACTTTTGGTTTATCTATCATTTTGAATTAATCTACGTTTTGGATGGTCCACTTTGTTGTCTACATCACATACTCACAATCGACCATTTGAAACTGACATATCGTTTTACGGATATTAAGTAAGTCAGTTCGTCATTTTCCGAAGCAATTTAAGACCAGCGGGTCATAATATATTTTTGATTATTTAGCGTATCTCAAGCATATCCGGCCATCCACAAAAATTTATCATGCAGATAGGGTATTGATATCTTTTTAAGCATTCTAGAGCTTATTTGGTTTATTTTTTTATGCCGATTATGGCCAGTATTATAACTTTATAACAATTCATTGCGGTAAAAATGTATAATTGATGACTAAGTAACAATTATTTTCTTTTGCTTAACTAAATGTTCACTAGTTATTAGGCTAGTGAATAACCACTGTTATATTCTCTCATAGTTGTAATTTTAATGTCTAACGACTTTCTTAACTAAATTACCTATGACCAATATGTTTTTTTAGCAAGTATGCAGCTCAGGGTCAATTTAGCGTGACATGACCTAAAGAGCAAGTGTACAATGCCGTTCCATCAAGTCATCTATTTAAATTCAAATTTCTAAATACGCCTGACACAGACTTCAAATGTGTGTTGAAAAAAAAAACAGAAAGAAATATAGAATACTCGTTTACCTAATTGATGGATTCTTTTGTAAGCTGGCGTACTTATTTCTGAAACATTCTATAAGAAATCATCATCTTTTGGCCTTAGAATTAACACCCAGAGTTTGGGTATTCAAACAATTCGTTAACTGCTGATATTAATCAAATTGTTAATCACAAAGTATTTGAAAAAAGATATTGGAGATATTACGTACAACTAACATTATATTGATTCCTTTTCAACACAAAGCGAAGAGAGATTTTCCCAATCAATCATATTGTCATATTAATGAAAACTTATAACCAATCACATATTAGAAAAATCATTATACGCAGGCTATATGTATGCAACATATGTACTTATCAGCAACAATATGACTGGTGTATATTTATCATCATGACGGCTTTGAAAAAGGACAGCAAAATCAAGGTATACACATAATTTCTATTATGTACGCAACTGTCCTGAAAATTCTATCGTATTTTTACCCTTCAGATAAGTCATCTCTTTTTGTCAAATGATTAACCGACTGAATTTCTGAGTGAAATGTTTTATCTCAAGCGGCGTAGGCATTTTCCACATATTAGCATGTTACATGTCATTTTTAATTCAACAACAGAAGCAGTTTGTAAACGTGATTTCATGGCAGATTTGTTGCATTTTAAAATAAATCGTCTGATTTTGTACTTTGTACCCATGCAAAAAAGCAGCTAATTCAGCGATCTGATGTAAATCAAGATGACCGAAGTGTTTGGCTTTTCAAAACACCACGCAACGGTTACTGCCCTTTACAGTACTGTTCAAATTTAACGTTTTACTTTATTTCATCAAAACACAATGAAATAATAGACATGAACAAAGCAATAATAGAAATGGGTAAGGAGAAAAGTTTCCAAAGTTGTTAATACATTAACTTCGCAAATGAATTTCTAAAGGCAGTGGTCCATAATGCTATCTGTAAGGTTCGTCTGCGAATATTTCGGTTTGTTCGATTTACATAATTTTGAGTGAAGAAAATGTAATTTTGGGTGTATATAAATGACCAAGTAATGGTCTTTAACAACTATCAGTGACCTATCTCTATCCAATATTTGGGAAACATACTACATGTGAGCTAACAGTAATCTTGATTTCGTTAATCAAATCGACTAATGATATTCTTCTTTTAGACTTTTAGCACAAAATCCAAATACTGCACCCTATAAGCGAAATGATGCCAAACGGTCTAGCTTTTTCTGTATGTTGTGTTCTACCATGTCCAAGATAACAGAAGATGGAGATAATAAGAGAGTCAGACTCGGTAGAAAAGTCTTAAAATTCTTGAAAGTGACAAAATCCCCTTCTGCGTTGCCCTCTAGTAACAGTTATTTGCGTCTGCTTGACACAGTTTTAGAACATGCTCGCTATTTAGAAAAAGGTTCCCCATCTATTTTGTGATAAAGCTGGAGTTTGCTGTCGGCAAATTATTTCATAACAACTGTCTGTGAGCAGTAGCATCTTCTTGTCATGAAAACATCATGTCACAAAATAATATATGTTAAAAACCGACATGTCATTGTTCCACAGTTAGTTCTTCAAAATTCTTTCTATATAACCTAGTAAAGCTGTTACATTTGAATTGAAATTGCGTAAAAATATGGTACTGTCTTAAAGTCGACCTTTGAAACGTAGGCATGCAACTTGTTCGGCAACTTAAGAACCACGAGAGAGTTATAAAACGGTGGAAATAACTAGAGAACTTCGAATGTTTTTTTTTTGTCAGTTTGTCTTTTATGTTTATGGAAAAATAGTTGTTTTCAAATCAAGGACTTGACTTTGGCTTTTGACGGATGCATGTCTTTTCCATACAGATTGAACAAAAAATATATTGAATTATGTGTTGTATTGCATTGTTTTGTATTAAATCGTATTATGCCTTGATTCATATTTCCGAATAATGAATCCAACGAATCGGAAATGTGGAAATATTCAGGTATAAGTATGTTCTCATGTTTGTTGTACGTATGTGCATGCTAATGTAAGTATACTAAGACAACCATTTGATACGTTTAGAGTCGTTGGTGTTAAGAAACATATATATACCTTGACAAACATTCATCTGAGTCACCGAATGACAATAAATATGTATAACAGGTAATAAAACATTATAGGGTAAAGTAATATTAAAGTAATAAATCAGAAAACAAACATGCAATCACAACTATAAAACATTTGAAGTAAACACTTTGAAGTACAGCTTTGAATATATTTTGCATATGGTATATTACAATATAATATATCTCCATTTTTGTACGTAATCCTCTTCTGGCAGTACTATTCCATGACAGTAATCGGGGAAGCCAATGTGACTATTCTTGTTTTATCTACCACGTGTATTTGAGTTTATCTTTTTAAGTAGGCAACACACAACGAAAATATAAGATTGTAGGGCATAGTGCAAGATACAAACCTATTCTTTTTCAGACACAGGCTCTTTTCTAGAGATAATTAAAAACACCACCGAATCTATCATTGTAAATGGTAGTGGTAAAATGTAGCAGCTACATTTAGGATAATTTCACGAATGTTTTGAACAATTAATATATAAATGTACTCCTAAGATATTCTACGTCTTTATTTCATACAGTTATTGTTGGCGTGGAAATACGGCTAAGAAGTCTGTGAACAATCACACGCTGTGGCGCATTGATAGATATGATGGTAAAGAAATAATATATTATAACATTTTCACATACTTTTTGACAAGCTTATGCTACTATGTTAATTTTCTTAACATTAAAAGAACGATTTTGATGTTTTTGCAACTACAGTCGTAAAATAAGACCTCAGATAGGCATACAATTTCAAGTAAGTATTGTTATTCGTTTATGATTTCTCGAAAATGGATAGTTTGTCAAAGCAAAAATGGTGTCTTAACAGCCAACATTACAACCTTACTTGCAATTACACTTTTTAGTAACTTTGAACGTGATTAATGTTCGTAGATCAGTAACTATTATTATATTCTCCACCATCCTCTGATGAAGCGAGATAAATAAAAAAAACGACCTGGACTTCCATATAGCTTGAAGTACCTTGAAATAATCGGCTGTGTGCCTGTATGAAGCTGTGTCACGCGACAGGAAGTATACTGATCTAGTGACATAACTTAGCGATGATTTTCCGAAAGATTTCAGCTCCCCACACAGTGACGCGATTGGTAGTAAGGGAAGGCCAAAGGAGGTTAAATACAATGTAAGTTAGATTTTATGAATTGTAGTTTTATAATTAAGAAACCACGCTCGCTCGCTAAAGCTCGCTCCCTTCTGATTTCTTGATCAGTAAAATAACAAACCATAAACACTAGTTTATACTTGATATATAGGACAACATTTATAAATCTCATTTAATCTGTCAGACGGTTGTTCCAGACTTTGAAATCATTATGGGTAAATTAATATCTATGTTTTGTTAGTAACATGTATGTCTTTTCTATATGTCGATAGAAACTTTTAAATAACACGTTAGAAATTTTATAACATTTACAGACATGAAGCAATATTCCCGAGGTAATCCAATTATAATACTTTAAGCTATATAGTAATGTCTTTAAACCGTATATAAGCAAAAGCAACAAGTGAATACATCATTTTCCTATTTTCTTCTTTTTATCTTTTTTCAGTACCATGAATAGATTCAGTTTGATCGCGCTAGAATGAATTTACATGGCTTTATTAATAAATCACTTTGGCAGACGTTTATATTTACTTGGTTGACACAACATTGCCATGATGGCTATCGTGTCTGGTTCCAAGCTTAATACGAGGTAATTATTCAGTAACAATATTGATCAGTTTAATGACTTGTCTTGGTGTATTTGAACACTGCAATGCATATTGTGAGTGTCAGCATACTCTGTAAGAAATAAAAAGTTATTTTTCATAGAAAGTAACGCTAGTGTATTCAGTACTTTTTTACCATGTGAACATAAGATTTTAAACAGGCTGGAGGAAGAGTTTTGATTTGTATTAATTTTGTACAGTATCTATGTTTGTTATCGAGTTTGTAGTATAAGTTTATAAAAAGTGCTAAGATTGTTATAAAGGTTGTTATCCTGTATGACTGTAAAGAGTGCTAACTGCATGCACATCAAGGCAGAGGTAACATTTTAGTAGCGTTGAACTTGTCTGAAGCCTGTCTTACTATTTTATATTGCAGTTCTAAACTACATAAGGCCATACCAAATCGTTCTTTCGTTTAGCGTCCGCGGACGGATAGGTTTGAGCTTCTGAGGTAGGAAAAAACAACAACATTGTTTTGCCTTATGACCTTACTGTACAAAGTATTAAATGCTCTCCGGTATGTTTGAGAATTTATACGTGACTAGTGTTGTAAATCCTTTACATCTTTACCCCAATTTTGAATTTATTGAGTCGTGTAAAAAAAGTTCCATGCGTGCATAAATTTGTTAACGACGTCAGAAGAGGTTGGTTTCTGGTCAGTTACAATAAGATTTCAATGCCTTTTATTGTTTTTCAAGATAATAGCAAGTAAATGAGTGTTTTATGTAAATTGTATGCGTTGAAGTATTTGTTATATGTTTTCGCTATCAGTCGAATTTCTCAAGTGTAGTGTATACGCAAGCTGCAGCTAGAAATTGTTGATGAAGTTTAATGTAATTCAAATAGGTAGAGTCGAAAGACATTATTTATGACATTTTGTTAGTAGTTCACAAAGCAGATATTCCTTTTGTAACATTTTTGCTGAGAATTCTTCTTTCATAAGGGAGACAAATTCATTTGAATTATTTAAAAGAATTGTGTTATCTTCGCAGTGAAGCCAACAGACACTCAGACAAAACAGATAGAGAAAAACAAATACCAGTAAAAATGATATTTTGGTGTTCAGTATTAAATGTTTAAGTAGTGTTTACTTTTGTAATTTTTTACAGTGATACCTCATTTGGATTTTAGTGGCATAGGATGGAAGGACCTGTCTAATAACATGAATGTGCATCAGTTTTATAGATTGTTGAAAATGAGTTGATATTGACAAGTTGACTCCAAATATAGACTCAGTTGTAAATTTTACCTTTGCAGAAATATATTTTCAGTTGAATTTATAGATGGTTTGATTGAAAATACTTTAAGAAATGCATTAGAAGTCTCTACAAAGTGAAATATGAAACTTGATAATTATATCCTGCTGTAGATACTAGTCAGTATGACTTGTTTATTTTTTAGGATTTCGTTTGTGTTTTCAGGATAGCTAGATAGGTTTTTGAACTTAGGGTGGACGCTAAACGAAAAAACAATTTGGTATGGCCTAAGCATTCTTTTGAATAATTGACTTTTGTCAACTACCTTTTATTAAATGCAGTCAAAAAATAGGTATGTTCAATCTAAAATTTTTGGTAAAGCACATTGTTTTAAACCATAAAATTAATGACCATTGAAAGACGTTAAGGTCGTGAAACTTGAACATTTGTCAGTATTTCAGTGTACTTTAAAGCTCCTATAATATAATTTTTACCAAATAAGTGCGCGGCACCAAAACACTAAGTTTGTCTAAAATTCTAATATGTCAGCTTTAACCGACTTATAGTTACTTCCGCCTCTTTCTTGCGGCTCATATGCTATCTATTTGACCTGACTTCTGATACCTGTGAAATTAAACAAATACTTGGACGATTTCATTTTACTTGAAAGGTACGCATGACAATTATTTCGTCGAGTAGAAGCTTTTTCTGTTCATTTCCTGTTTTAAGAAAATATATCATTACGTTTAAACAGTCTTTGATATACTTCAGCTACATGTATAATTAACACAATCTGTTTTGAATGTGACAATGGAAGCAATACATCGAAACTCCTAACAAAAACAACGTAATGTATGAAGAAAACATGTAAACATTCAGTGCATTTACTGATGTTAAAATAAATCAGAAGGAAACAGTTTGTAGTGGTAAGATTTTTTTTAAACCTGATGTGCTATTTGTCTGGAATTTCGAAGTAAAACAAGAAGAGTTTATCTCTATAGCACTAAAATTATTTGAAGATGTAAAATCTTTTCGGTGAAAAGTAACATATCTTGTTGTCAACGACAAGTTAATAATTAATTATCCATGAATTACAACAAAATGCAAGGAAATATTGTATTCAACGTTTACCCAACAATATGTGAATACTGTACCACGATCTTCTGTTACAAATATCAACCAGCAGTATACTGATAAGTTAACAGTAAACTTTAACGTGCTATGTTGCCAAGGAGCATTGCCTCTCGCTTCATCAGAGGATGATAGGAGAATATTTCGCTATTGATATGCAGTATTCCCGTTGAAAGTTTCTTGTGACAGAAAAGAAAAAAATTGAATTTGCAGTAATCGGTGACAAGTTGCTGCTACATGATTAATTTTCTGAACACCAAAAAAGTGCCTTGGGCGTGATTGACATTTTTGTTGTAATTTGTATTTAAGACCTCAGATTAACAGTAAACAAAATAATCGTTCTCTTGACAAATTATCCCATTGCAAGTCATAATACAGCAAAAAACTATATTTCCATGACACAATTTAATACAAAGTTATTTCCTCGTCAAAGCACAGAAAGTACATGTGGCGCTTTTGTGAAACCCATGGGTTCGTTGTCGTCCGGTGCAATTTGCAACCAAACGAAAGTGAATGAAACGTTCGAGAAGTTTTAAGAAAATTTCAGGAAGACCTCTGGTTGCTATTCTGGTTGCTATGGTAACTAGAATGAAAAGCAAGTATTCTGATTCTTTCAACTGCCAGGCTCATAATGTTAAAAATGTTTTGTGTAGCATGAGGATAACCTTTTATGTAAATGGCGAACAAGTGATAAGCTATATAAGGCAAAAGTTATTAGTTAGGGTTTTCTGTATGCGACACAGACAATGGCAAAGTTAACTTCTGTTCTCTTGTGATCAACAATATTACAATATTATGGGCGTGGTTTTAGAAAAAGCAGACCGAGATACAATTCGTGTAACTACATAACTCACTATTTTACATATTTTTTTCTCACAATAATAATCAAGGCATCAAACTGTATGTCAGATGATACTAGGTGGAGGGCAATTTTGCAACAAAATGCAGCGACTAACTTGACATTTTCTCTCATTACCATCTGCAATGACTGACTTAAAAGTTATAAAAGGGCAGTTCTACACTGACAATCTTGTCCGGCGATTTCTAGAGCAATGTAGACTTCAAGAGTAATATCTAAAAATAGTGCATTCTGATCAAATAATTAATGGTATTAACTTAATGCGTTTCAAAACAGTTGATAACTAAGACGTTTTTCTAGACGTTTTCTAGCTTCATTTTATGCCTAATAGTTGTTTGATATCCTGTATTTATTTAAAAGGAGAACTTTATACTGAATCAATCACTCATGTAAATCAGGTAGCCAGTTTAACACTACAGCTATTTCAAAAGCTTTGTTTTAAGCAATTTATTCTTTTTGTGTCGCCTGCTACGGAGTAGCCGCGACATGTAGAGATCACTTCTCCGTCGTCTGTCTGTCCGTCTGTTTGTCCGTCCTTCACAAAAATTTGTCCGGACTACTCCTCAGAAACTACTGGTGCGATTTCATCCAACTTTAAAGGAATGATCAGTACCAAGTCTAATTGTGCATATTGTCGACATTTTCCAGTACAATGATTTTTTTTGTGAGAGTTATGGCCCTTGTATGATTTTTATTTTTAAAGTTTGTCCGGACTACTTCTCTTATACTACTAATGAAATTTGAATGAAATTTTACAGGATTGATCAGTACATGCGCATATCTAACGGGTTTTTCGGTTGAATGATTTTTGGCTGAGTGATGGCCCTTAATGAAAAGGCTTTTTAGCCAAATAATGAATTTTGTGTTGCAGGCTTCACAGTAGCTGCGACATGCTAAAAAGTAGCCAAGACATATAGGGATCACTTCTCCGTCGTCTGTCTGTCCGTCTGTTTGTCCGTCCGTCACAAAATTTGTCCGGACTACTCCTCAGAAACTACTGGTGCGATTTCATCCAAACTTTAAAGGAATGATCAGTACCAAATCTAGTTGTGCATATCATTGGCATTTTCCAGTCCAATGATTTTTGTTAGAGTTATGGCCCTTTTATGATTTTTTTCAAAGATTGTCCGGACTACATCTCTTATACTACTAAAGCAATTTGAATGAAATTTTACAGGATTGATCATCTCTCTGTCTGACCGCCCGTCCGTCTGTCTGTCAAAACTTGTCCGGACTACTCCTCAGAAACTACTGATGCGATTTCATCCAAACTATACAGGAATGATCAGTACCAAGTGTTGTTGTACATTTCGTCAGCATTTTCCGGTTCAATGATTTTTGTGAGAGTTATGGCCCTTTAATGATTTTTATTTTTAAAGTTTGTCTGGACTACTTCTCTTATCCTACTAAAGCAATTTAGATGAAATGTTACAGGATTCTTCTTTACCTCAAGTACATGCGCATGTCTTACGTGTTTTTCGGTTGAATGATTTTTGGCTGAGTTATGGTCCTTGGATGAAACAAATGCGTTTTAGCCTACAAACTGTCCAATCACCTCTCAATACTACTGTTTAATTGGCTATTATCAGGCGACACATGGGATCACTGATCGCCCTTGTCTTAGAACCAAAATAGTTTTAAACAAATCGATAGTCAGCTGGATTCTTGAACAACATTAAGGTATATAATCGGAAGACATCAGAAGTTTGCGATCAAGTCAAGCATTGCATTTTATTATTTATTCTTAGTACAAAAATATTTTAAACAAATATAATCGATAGTCAGATGAATTCTTGAACAACATTTAGGCATTTTATCGGAAGACTTCGGAAGTCTGCAATCAAGTCAAGCTGTAAATCCCTTTTCAGAGCTATTCAACTTTTTTATCAAAATAATGTCTGTTTTTTGTACTAACATTTTGTGAACTTTTTCTGAAGCATAGAACGGACAAACCGAGTAATTCATTTTTACATTATTGTATAAATAGAAATTTGATATGGATTCCCTTTTAAGACTGATTCTGCCTTGCTGGAGCAAATAAACTTAATATCAGATGAATGCCTCCTGCAGGAAAAGCTATTGATGAAAAGTTTGTTAGAATGTCTACAACAAAAGCCTTTAGAATTAGGCTAGACAGCACTTTCAGTTAAAAAATATTTTGATTACAGAGACTGCACTTATAATAAAACATGTACCTCAAATGTAATATTTACAATGCAGTCAGAAAACAATTATATGAGAAACGTACTTAAGCTTGAAATGAACTGTCACAATTGAAATATAAGTACTATTAATTTATGATCAAAATATTATGATCATTATTAGACAGATACCGTTATTAAAAAAAAAATATGAGAGAGTTAAATTGTTTTAGTTGGAACAATAAATTAATCTGAGTCTGTAACATATAAACAAATGTAGAAATAGTATAGAATCTTGTAAGTTTACACAATATATCTTTGTATTTCATTATCGTTATGTCTACTGGTCACGTATGTCATATGCGACTTACAATGAAATCGGCATTTTATTTACAATGCCTGATAAAAAAATCCAGATGGGATAAAAAGATATTTTGTTTCCAAATGTTAAATGCATTGCCACCTATTAACGAATCTTACATCCGATAACAAACGTCTGATAATCGTTAAGTCCAGACAGAAAGAAAAACAGGGAAAATGAAGTTTTCAAAATGGTTTCCTCAAAGAAAGACGCTTGGAAAGCGAATTTTAATTATAATTTCTATCATTAAATCTATTAAGAACAAACGTATTTTAGAAGTTCTAGTTATTTTCTATAGAAACATCTGAAACAGTTCTGAGTTTTAAACAGAAATCTATTCTTGCAAAAGGTAGCCAATTATTTGTGATGCACTTCGTGTTTTACTTTCAATCTGAAAAACCTCTTAGCTAACATTAATTCACACTGTTCAAAGTTCCGGATACCAAATTGACACTAAAACTATGGTTCTGTATTTATAAAAAATAAAGTAATAAAATAAATATAATTCAAGGCCACTACTTGTTTCAAGATCAAAGACTCGGTTTAATAAAACTTGAAACCATAGAAATTTGGCTGCGTTCATTTAATCTTCTTTTTTAGAATTACTGTGATTACTTTCTTATTTAATATCTGAGCTTTAGTTTTAGAGTTTTGGTGGCTGTATAAATATTTCATTTATTTTCATAATTTGTTTAACGTTATATCAAGAGAACACAATCGGTCACATGCAAAACTGAAATATTTCCCAAAATGAATTCCAACACAACATTCATTTTGAAACATATAATTCTTTTCGTTTGCTTAGCTATTTGGGTTAATCGAGAATGTATAAAAGCTTTCACACAATTTAGATAATAGTGTGCCTCAATATAGCGTTTGAAAAATGCGACTTAAAACAGTCTTTGTTACACTGTAAAGTTTAAATATAAAGCCCTATAGTTAAAACTACTTTTTCCGCTTCTTGGCTTTCAGACGTTAAGTTGTAAATACACACAATCACATTCACAGGCATACTGTATTTCACACTTACTACAAAGGATTATTAAATGATTTCATGATGTTATCATACATTAAATAAATTTATAAATGTCTTCCGAGGACAAGACAAGGAGTGGGGTGTCGGTTGTCAAAGTATCTGTAAATTAATTAATAAACCCAGGTGCGCAACCTTACTTGCTGGTATATATTTCTGTAACCTATATGACCCTACGTGCAATAGTGTTGGCTGAGCACATGACACAAAATGTTTGGTAGCTTTTTACACTAAATCAAGAACTACAACGCTGCTCTTCCTTGAAGGAAGGAGACGAAAACCTCTAGGTCTGAAATAAATTTCATTTGCTTATCTATATTTATCCCTATGAAGTTTCTTGAGTGTAAGTGTAATAGTGTTGGCTGTGCGCACGACACAAACATTTAGTAGCTATTTGGACTTAATTAGGGGCCATAAATCTGCCCCCATCTAAGGAAACAGACGAACAATTCCAGGTGCGCAACTTTATTTGCTGATCTATATCTCTGTAAAGTCTAATGACCCTACAAGTAAAAGTGTTGGCTGAGCGCGCGACAAAATCTTTCGGACAGACAGACAAGAGCAAATCTAAGTGCCTCCCCTAACGGGGACACAGACGACAATGACAGCCCAAATTAAGTAAGAAATTTGAATCTTTCACTAAAAAGAGCATGCTTAACATTTAAATAAAGAGGTTGTTTTCAACAGATAAAGTTTTTTTTTCTATCTGATTCGACCCTTATCTTTAAGCATTCTTAATTTATCTAAAAGTTGCATTAGAAGTATACTATAACATAAATCTAGAGCTTGGCGTGGTAACGGTTTGAAATATATTGAAAATGTTCTGTTGGACATTGGTAAGATTAACTCCTTGACTTTAAAAGAAAATTATGAAACTTCTGACATTAAAGTTACAAAGCTAAACAATATTTACGATGAATTATTTTTAATTCTAGTTTTTAAACGTGTAATTGCAGATTTAGTAATGTAGGAAATGACTTTATTACAGTTTTATATAATTAAAAAACACTGTACTCAAGAATGATGATAAAATAGTGAAAGACACAAAAATATCCACATGTACACATGATTTGTACATAAAAAAGAAATTCGCGGTTTCTCTTGACATTACAACCAGGATAAATATTGTCCATATGGGGCTTTGTTCTGTCACAAACGTCAATATAATTCTAGCAATGAATATATCAACGTCTTGAGTTTTCTAAATGTCTACACTGTTTGCCCGTGGGACACTCGTTGAAGGAAACGAAAAAAAAATGTGTTCTCCACGGAAGATAGTAAATTTAGTCCATATTTTATATATAAAGGTAATATTTTTTTATATTTAATTCTAGATTTATCGAAAAAAGATACAACAATAACAATAGAGGTGTCAAAGATCAATCTGTAAAACAGGATTATTATCTTAGATTTTAAGATTTTAAGATTTTTTCCTTCTTCTTGAACATAAGATCACGATGTCTACTTTTTTCAAATATGTATTTCATTTCATGAAACGTTTTGTTTTTTATACGGAGCTGTCGGACGCTATAATGTATCAAAATATCCAGAAAAAGATCTTATAAACATTTCATGCTCCAATGCAAGAAACCCATGGCTATTTTGTGAATATTAAATTTCATTCTCAAGTAACGCTGTATAGAATTAGGTTAAACTCTACAACTCACCTTAAACCAACGTTATTCAGTTGTTAGTTTGTTATGTGAGCCTGTAAATTAGCCCCAAATGTACTTTTAAACACTTAATACATCATAAAACCCAGAATTCTACTTGTTTTCACAGTGATTAAAAGTTTTTACGCAATTTAAGCATTGCATTGGTTCAGTCAAATACTGCAAAATTAGCGTAACCTTTCATTTCTTGCTTTAAACAAGATCTGGGTTTGGCTGTAATCTTTTTTTTTAGTTTCACCTAGGTTTGATGAATTCCTTTTGAAGCCGGGTACAGGTTAATAGGTGATAAATCGATGAGGCAGAACCGTGTGGCTTGGTAGCTCAGTTGGTAGAGTGTCCGCCCTGTAAGCGGAAGGCCCTGGGTTCGAGTCCCGGTCGAGCCACGTTTTTTCACCACCTGTAACATTTGGCGCCGAACGTAAATAACCTACGTTATAATTTGGCTACTGCTTCGGTACCTCGAGAATGTTTCACAATATTCTCTGTGACTCTGAGAATTCGGGACGAATTCTAAATTTGGATGGGGTATATGTAGCCGGGTACAGGTTTATAGGTGATAAATCGATGAGGCAGAACCGTGTGGCTTGGTAGCTTGGTTGGTAGAGTGTCCGCCCTGTAAGCGGAAGGCCCTGAGTTCGAGTCCCGGTCGAGCCACGATTTTTCACCACCTGTAACACTTTGTTATAATATAAAATCGGTTTCTCTCAAGATTGTTAAGATAATTTAAGTTTGATTCAATCATATGTTAAAATACCAGCTGACTAGAGTTTGTTAATGTGAGACATAGGAATTTGTAAATATTGTCCATATCAACGATTGTGATTACCAGAAGCGATGACATGATATCAATTGCCAGTACCAAGTAAACTGTAAAAATATGGGTCCCTTCTCGACAAAAGAGTTAACAGGAAGTATTGTTAAGAATATATACGGCGTATACGTGGATTAAAGTAGGTCACAACTATCAACCGTGTTGTCCAGATATTTATATACATTCAGCCCGAAATATGTTTCAAAATGCATCTACGAAAAATGCTCTGATAAAACAGCAACGTAATTATCGAAGAAACTGTAATTCAGTTAGGACACTTCATTAAACATGAAGCAAACCAGCTGTATGTCATCTCAGCAATTAGCAGTGCGTAACCTTTTTGTCTACGTATAGGAATATCTACCAATAGAAGTCGTGCAAATGTTCATGCAGAATTGTCTTACGTCATCATCCCTAACAAGGTTTAAAAGTGAGACAGCTACGCAGAAAAAAGATGCTGAAAAAAGACATACTTATAATACTCTTTCATTGTTCCATTTGATATGATTTAATCACAAATAAATTGCAACTATTTTCCTGGAATAGAGACGCCTTCATTGTGAAGAGATACGTTTTTTCTTTTGCTGTATGCTAATTTAAACACTATCAGTCCTCCCAAAAGGGCATATACCATTGCTAAAATAAAAATGATAATCTTTAAATCACAGTGTAAAATGTGAAAAAATATAATTTGCTTAAAATATCTGACGAATAACAACATTTCAAAACAGCACTAGAGAACATATTAAATACCTGTTTAGTAAAATAAATGACTTGTTACTGCAACATGCAAAATTTCCGAATATAAAAAGGAAAGCTATATATTTCATGAAAAATATATATCATTAAATGGAAGATATGTAACACATGGAGACAGTTGCATTTTGTCAGTTAAAATGTTTGAATAAGTGCATACAACAACAGACCTCAATAATCACATACGAAAAATACCTTAAATGCAAAACAGCCTGTACATTTCAGACATAATAACAAAGAAATGACTTTAATATATATTCTTTTAGGAAGTTGAATATTTACATATGTTTGAAATACACTAAGCTTGTAAAGTCAGTCCATAATGAACCAATGAAAACCAATTTATAATATCAGTTTACACTGAAAACTATGACTACGAATAAATAAAACAGTTAAAATTAAACAACAGAATTTACCTAAGTGTTACATTTTTCTCTATCGAGCATCTGAATTGGACTTTCGTTATGTTTCAAATAGATTAAGATCTGTCTACGCGATCATGTGTGTTTTCTGCAGATTTGAGAATAAAGGATTGTATATAGGATTTGTGAATAAAGGATTGTATATAGGATTTGTGAATAAAGGATTGTATAAAGGATTTGTGAATAAAGGATTGTATATAGGATTTGTGAATAAGGGATTGTATACAGGAATGCTCGTTGGGAGCACAGCTGTAATGCATATGTAAAAACACATTTTAGTTTTTTCTTTCTTTGTAAATGAAACTGAGTATTTAGATGAAAGAACTTCGAGTGACTAACTGCCATTTCGGATCAAGAACTTATGGCGGAGTAATGTGCTATAAGAAACAAAACTGATCATTTACTAGAATGCTATGAACAATACATATTTTGCAAATGCTTTGATGATTAACTTAAAAAATCTTGCACCAAAGCCTGCCTAGTGATGTTATGCAAGCCCTCCATCTACTACAAAGTTTTTAGAAAATATAAAACTGCTAGGTTTCCTTAAAGTTTGAAAATGGTCTCGTTCGCTATCAAGAAGCCTGGTTCTTAATTTGTCTTAAAGTAATAAATTTTTATTTTCATCAAGTTCAGCTGGCACGTCTGCATTACGTCCGTTAAAAGATCAGTGATTGTTGAGTATAAGAAATGCAGGCAACCAATTAAAAAGGAGGTTTTAACCTTAAGGGAATTGCAAATTTCATTTCAGGTTGCTTTCTGTGCAGAATAACTTTATTTTTTAAATTCAATATAAATTTCACGAAAGAGAGTGCTTATTTTTAAGGCTTAGCTAAATATTTGATTTTGTTTCCGTATAGACTGCACTGAAGACTTTTTGAAATCTTTTCGACATTGTGTCTGAAATTCCATTAGTATGTGTTTCCAATATTTTTGCTCCCGTCCGTTTCAATTAAATTCTTGACAGCAGAGAAAATTGGCCTATAATCATGAGCCTTTTAGATGAAAGAGGACCATGATGGCCCTCAACCGTTCACCTTAGTATAAACGCTTAAAACGGGAAGTGTAATGTAATGGATTAGTTTTATAATGAAGTTTATAGACAGAAAGAGACAATCCTGCATGCTTAATATCAAAGTTTGTGGCTTTCTGTTTTATGAAAATAAGATAATAAAAGGTTTTCTGTGTATTCAATTGTTAAAACGGGGAACATTCCGTCCCCACAGGGTAGAGATTATCTGACCCCAAATGCACAATTTCAAAAACTTTTGTATCCTTCCATAGAAACTTCTACCTGATACCAAAACTTGAAATTTCATAACCCTCAGCCTTATGGTTCCTTTTATAAGTCTGTAATGCCCTTGACCTTTTAAGTGAAGGCAGTAATGGTAGTGTGAAATATAAATGGAGAAGTCAAACAAACAAACTAATTTGAGCCTTATGATTTCAGGTATGAGGAGTTGAAAGGTTTAACAATATATTACCTGTAAAAGTGTTCTCTCCACGTGCAGTGCCAATTCTCACACCAGGGACAAAGTGTGGACTACTCAGAGATCCTTTTGAAAATATTACATATCAAATTTTAGAGTTCTTAGAACAATCGTGATAGAGGTTCAATTGACAATGCAACATACCAATATCTTGTGCTTAACAGAACTTTGGACCTTGTGGATTAAGACAAGAAGACTTTCAAAAATTTTCATGTAGTTTCCGTAGATAACAGTTCCGCATTGAAAAGACATATTTTATATAGTGAATAACTTTGGTTGAGCTTCATAAGTTTAACATTCTTGAAAAGGTCAAGGTTGCTTTCATGGTGGAAAGACGTGTTTTTCTGCTCAGAAAGTAAATGAAATATTTTAATGAAAAAGTGTTTTACAGCTACAAAAATTGTTTCATGTTTACTTTTCACATAAAGGCATGGATTAAAATGCTGTTTTGGCAGTTTTTCTTGTGAAAGGAAGGCTTTTATGTAACATTCAGTGATCGAAAACCGGTTTTCGGGCGTGTTCACTCGTGAAGAAATATTTATCTAAACATGGTGAGGAAAGCGGTTGTGTAAATTAAATTAAATAGAAATATTGTGCGAATGTGTGCTTCAACTTGGATTTATATAAATTTATAAGGACTATATGAGATTATCACTTCTTCCGTGAGTACACTTTAGTACATTGAAAATTGAATAATGGCGCCAAAAACAGACAAAGAGACATCTAAAGAAAAAAACAGAAAAGTTAAAGCAAACAAAAGCTCCGAGATCAGTAGTTCTACAGACGGAAGCATAGTCACTGAAGAGAGTAACGAATCTGTAGAAAAGACTGATAAACAGGTGAAAATTGACAGTATGTTAACTCAGATGGCAAAAAGTTTAAAAGAACCTCAGGTAGATGATATTGTAGCTGTACTGAACGTCTTTGACGAAAAGCTGAATAAGCTGGCTTCGAAGGAATATATAGATAGAAGTCTTAAAAAATTAGTGTCGGAAGATTTTGTAAATCAGAAGTTTAAAAGTCTGAAGGAAGACCTAGGTAAGGAAATTAAAGTCGAATTAGACAAAGTTTACGAACAGATTCAGAAAGTTAAAGACACAGTGAAAAAATCTGTTAGTGAAATTGAAGAACTAAAGAACATGCAGTCTGATATGGAGGTGAAGGTCAGTAGGGTAGAGAGCGATTACAAAGAAATTAAAAAGAAAAATCTTGAGTTAGAGGAACTATTACATGAACGAAAAATACGCTTGAAATCGCATGAAATCTTGATCAATAATTTAGAACAGTATACCCGACGAAACAGCATTAGGATTTATGGTTTACCTGATGACAAAAATGAGTCAGTTGAAGAGAGTCGAGAACAAGTACTTAAGATGTGTAATGACAAACTGAAGATTAAACTATCCCAAGTAGAAATAGACATTGCCCACAGACTGGGAAAGTTCACCCCGGACGGAAACAGACCGATTATCTGTAAGTTTACGTCTAGAATGAGAAAAAGGTCAATCATCAGCGTGAGAAAACTGCTGAAAGGTACGTCAATCGTCATCAGAGAGGACCTTACAACTAAAAACGTAAAATTACTCGAAAAACTTTCAGCCAGAGACGATGTTTCAAATGTCTGGTCCGACGAGGGGAAAATAATTGCCCTACTTTTGAATGGTAAGAAAATACGGGTGGACTTACACACAGATCTTAGTCAAACATTCATTCCGCAGGACGAATTGGAACGACTTCTCAGAGAAAAGCAACGTTCGGCGAAAAAAGACTAGTAAATTCTTTGACTATACTTTGTTATTCGTAACACGTGCTTGTTTATTTATGACAATATGCAAATCAGGAAGGTGTTGATTAATAACGTAAAATGATTGGTGCTTAATATTTGTAAATAAAACGATTAGAAGTTGTGTCTCTTTTGGCAAAAATCAATTGGCTATTGAAATGGTGATAGAGTAACAAACATTTCGATTGGCTATTACATATAATATTGCTTCTGCAACAAAAAAAAAATATTTTATAGTCACTCTCCTATAAGTAGATTATTGACAAAGCTAGGCAATTTAGGTTATTGGCAAAATACAGTCAATGGCATGAAGCCGCATAATCAATATTTGCCGGAAGATATTTGTTTGTTTGTAAAGCGATAATCACATGTCAATGTTTTACTTTCGATTTTGAAACTTTACTTGTAAGTGGATAATTGGCCTTGTTTATTTTTTGTTATCATAGTAGAATTGTCTAATTAAGCCACGCATGTTTTTCAAAAATGTTGCTGGTAATAATTACACATAACATTATAAATAAAATGTAGTTGAACATGCAGCTTTTATACCATACTGATTACTGTGTGCTAATTCCTTAGATTTAATAGTATAATTCTAGGTAAGTCCAACCGAGGAAAGGATACACACAATACAAATGCCCGGTATTGGTAAACAACTGTATCATTGAGAGGGTATATATATATATATTTCTGTAACTGATGTTAAAGTACAAAGTAGCATGTATTTAAGGCTATTTCATGGTGGAAAAGAGCTTAAAATTTTTGGATAAATAAAACATAGTCACATGAAAATTTAATTTACATTAAGTTATACGTCTATTATGTTAAACACGCTGCATGTCACAGCAGATTCGTTAAATTAAATAAATAAATTATATAAGTAATTATAATACCTAGAATTACTTGGTTTCTGAGAGAAATGTTACTCCACATTCAAAATCACATTAAAATTGTTAAAGTTATATACATTTATTCATAGATATGGCTGAGCAGCCAACTTGTCTAAGCTTAGCTAGAAAAAACATGTCCATATTTGGATGTTTGACTAGTGCGATTTCAATAAATCTGGATTTATTTAAACGGTTAATTACATTTATTAGTAATACAAGCCTTCTTTGGCAAACTTATTTTTTTTATTATGTTATTGTTTTTTTTTTCATTTGATTTGAATTTATCTAAATTACAAAAAAAAAAAATGTTTTCAGAAGATGAAAGAGGGAGTTACAGCCAGCCAGTTTACAAACATGTATGGTCCACACACGAAGAGTTTCCCAGTTAAGTTGAGGTTTAATATCTTGTATTGTTGATATGTCAGAAATCCTTAGTTTAGCATCAATGAATGTTCAGGGTCTGGGGGACAACCTAAAACGAAAAGACGTCTTTAATTATTTAAAATGTAAAAATTATAATATATATTTTCTTCAAGATACACATTTTACAGATAAAGAGACAAAGATAATAAGAAGTCAATGGGGGTTCGAATGCTATTTCAGTAATTTCAGTAGTCAGTCTCGTGGTGTTACCATTCTGATTAATAATAATTTTGATTTCAAATTGCAGAGCATTGAAAAAGATAACAATGGTAATCTATTAATGGTTTACTGCAAAATAAACAACGAAATTTTTTTATTGATTTGTTTATATGGTCCGAACAGAGATGAACAAGAATTTTACTTAAAAGATAAAGTTTCACAAGTAGATAGAAACTGTATTGTCACCGGGGATTTCAATTTAATTCTTGATCCGGAGAAAGATAGTTTTAATTATTTGAACATTAATAATCCAAAGGCACTTGAAATGGTTCTAGAAATGATAATGGAATGTGACTTAATAGATCCCTGGAGAGAACTAAATATAGAAAAACAGCATTTTACTTGGTTTAAAAAGAATCCAGTTAAGAGAGCCAGACTTGATTTCTTCCTTATTTCAAGTAATTTGTTTACAGATGTAGAAAAAGCTTCCATTTTTCCAGGCTACAGAACTGATCACTCCCTAATTGTTCTAGAAATAAAATTAGGTAAATTTAAAAGGGGAAAGTCTTATTGGAAGTTTAATAACCTTCTTCTTAAAGATACAGAATATATGAGACAGATTAAACAATTAATACTAGATATAAAGATACAGTATAGTTCAAATACACAAATACACAAATGACTAATTTACCTGTAGAAGAAATAAGTAATAAAGATATAATTTTTACTATTGATGAACAGTTATTTTTTGAAACTTTAATGATGCAGATAAGAGGTATGACTATAGCTTATGCAACCCATAAGAAGAAACAAAATATCAGCAGGGAACATATTTTAATAAAAGAGATAGAGAACATACAAAATACGGATAATTTTGATGAAAACATATTAGAGCAGAAAAATACAGAACTATTAAGTATTCGAAGGATAAAACTAGAAGGATCGCTTATTAGATCTAGAGCAAAGTGGGTGCTGGAATGTGAAAAGCCCTCAAAATATTTTTGTAACTTGCAAAACCGACATTTTGCTTCAAAACTTATGAACTCATTATATTCAAAGTCTTTAAATTTTTCTGGATTGATCTTGGAGACTTTCTTGTGAGATCTATAAATAATGGTTTTGACATTGGAGAACTTTCTATTTCCCAGAAACAAGGTATTATATCATGCATTCCTAAAGGTGACAAAGACAAACTGTACTTAAAAAACTGGAGACCAATATCGTTGCTAAATGTGTCATATAAAATTGCGTCGGCAAGTATTGCAAATCGTTTAAAAAAGTATTATATAAAATAATAAGTGAAGATCAAACTGGCTTTCTATCTGGGCGCTTTATAGGTGAAAATATAAGAATTATATATGACATTATGTTTTATACTGAAAAATATCATAAGCCAGGTATGTTACTTCTACTTGACTTTGCCACAGCATTTGACTCTTTGTCATGGAGTTTCATGGCTAAGGTTTTGGATTTTTTTAACTTTGGAAATGACTTCAAAAAATGGATACAGTTTTTTTATAACAATATTCTGTCAAGTGTTATTATAAATGGTCATCTTTCTGATTGGTTCTATGTACATCGGGGTTGTCGTCAAGGTGATCCTTTGTCTCCTTACCTGTTCATTCTCTGTGCAGAAATATTATCAATACTTATTAAAAATGACAAAGACATTTCTGGAATTAAGGTCAACAGTACTGAATTTTTAATTTCTCAATATGCTGATGATACAACATTGATGTTAGATGGCTCCAAGAAATCCCTTGTAAACACAATGAAAGTTTTAAAATTTTATGCTAAAATCTCGGGTCTTGAAATTAACGTTGACAAAACAAAGGCAGTATGGATTGGTGCTTTAAAAAATAACCAACATGCAATTTGTGAAGATTTGGGTATAAAATTTGAAAATAAATTTAAACTACTGGGAGTAAACTTTTCAACTGACCTAAATACTATTGTTGATACTAATTATGCATCAAAAATTGAGGAAATAAAGCGTCTCTTCTCTGCTTGGTCAAAAAGAATAATTTCACCTATTGGGAAAAGTATTGTAATCAAAACATTAGCTTTATCAAAGCTGAATCACCTTATTATAGGTTTACCCAATCCAAAAGCAGAAACTGTCAAAAATCTTCAATCTTTATTTTACAAATTTCTTTGGAACGATGC
The DNA here is from genome assembly GCA_012932295.1 of Cyclina sinensis. NCBI lineage: Eukaryota > Metazoa > Mollusca > Bivalvia > Venerida > Veneridae > Cyclina > Cyclina sinensis. The sequence goes on from JAAONU010000001.1 coordinate 7,035,159, forward strand.
AACAGACAAAATTAAAAGAAATGTTATAACAAATAGCATTGAAAGTGGTGGAATAAGAATGATAGATCTTGAAAAATTTATGTCTGCCCTTAAAGTAACTTGGTTAAGGAGATGTAGCAATAATCCTACAAAATATGTAGAATTAGTAAACGTAATTTCTCCTTGTTTCTTATTGTTTGCAATGTATGGTGGTGAATTTATAAACAGAAATATTACATTACAAGACAACAATTTTTTGAAAGATGTGTGGAAAGGTTACATTTCCTTTTCGAGGTCAATGATACCAACCTCCTGGAATGAGTTCCTTGCTCTACCAATATGGCATAACAATGATTTTAAAATTGGGGGTAAACCTTTTTGTGACAAAAGATATGCGGAGAAAGGTATTTTTTTAATAAATGACCTCTTCAATAAAAACGGTAGATTCCTTACTTTTGATGAATTCCTAAATAAGTATGAGGTTCAAACCAATTTTTTACAATATAATAATATTATTCATTCTTTACGCTCATATTTAAATTCTCTAAATATCGAACACAAAGCTGTAAATAGTGTCCAACCTATTCAGCCCTTAATTATAAGTTTCTTAAATAAAAGTAAAAAAGGCTGTAGAAATATTTATGATTCCCTATTGTCTACTAACAAATCAATACCTCTAGAAGGAAATGGGATATTGATTTTACTTTAAACAATATAGACTGGAAATATATATACAAATTACCATTTAAATGCACTAAAGATCCTAAATTTCAATGGCTACAATATAGAATATTGCACAGAATACTTGGTACTAATCACCTTTTATTTAAAATGGGAATAAAAAATAATAATAACTGCACTTTTTGTGGCAGATCTACAGAAACACTAGTTCACTTATTCTGGGATTGTGAAGTGACCCAAGATTTCTTGTACAACGTTAAAACTTGGATAAGAGTCAAATGCAACTTACCTTCTCTAGATTGGACAAAGCAAGAGTTTATTTTGGGAAGCAGGACAATCCAAACTGCCTTATATATTATTTTACTGTCAGCTAAACATTATATTTATAAAAGTAAACTTAACTCATCTATACCTAATGTTGAAGTCTTCAAAAGACAAGTGAGCATTTTAATAAAAACAGAAAAATATAATGCACACAAAACATTGACGTTAACAAAGTTCAAGAAAATATGGGAACCTCTTCAAGCACTGTGTGTGGAAAATGCACAACCATGAGAAGATTTATGTTGTGCTATATGACTCTGGCTGTATCCCTATCTTATTACTGTTTTTTTTCTTTGTGATGAGTATTTTTTTCATTACTTTATGTCTATATTTGTACTGTATCTTTATTGTATCTATATACAATGTATAGGAAACACCCATTTAAAAGCAAACTTGAACCTTTATTCTTTATAGTTTTAAAAACTTAAAATAAGCAAAGCAGTTTGACTACGTCTCTGTTTGAGATGGAACAAAGAAACAACTATATTGAAGAAGAATAGAAATACTTATCTTTCAAATTTGCTTGTGATAACAAAGATCACTTAAGTTGCTACTAAAACTGTAATAACTCCTTTTTGTCATTATGTCTTATTTTAAATACTATCTATATTTGTTTTTTGTTGTGGTTTTTTTCCCTTTCATTTGGAGATATCTTAAGATTGTTACCATTGATAGTATCACAGATTTATTGTAGAAACTTGGAGGCATCCTTAACCATTAATTCATGAAATCTGACTTATAACTTCGCTTTGATTTTGTCTGAACTTGTTCTTTTGTTATATTTGTTTATCAGTCAATATATTCAGGATTCTAAAATGTTAATGGAAAAAAAAAACTTAAAAAGCTGCTTCCAACTTATTTTGATCTGATTTTTATTTGCTGTTAATGATGTGATTTCGATTGCTGTTTTTTGTTGTTTTTTAATTATTATAGTTTACATTCTAATTGTAAAAATCACTAACTAGTACAGTGTGTTACTGATAACTTGACAGTCATGTGACAAACACGTTTATTTAATTATGGTTTATCAATTTTAATATTACAAAATTCTCTTGATGAGTTTTGATTTCATGAAAATTGTTTAATCCGCCGACATTTGCCATAAAAATAAGCTTGGCTATGTAAAACAGAGTATCACGTGACTGTCAACTGAACCACAAAATGTTACAATCTTGATTATCACTAGTAATACAAACAGGTGAAAAACTTACGTTCTGTATATGACAGGGAAATGACAGCAACAGAGCTTTTTCTAACAATTATAATTTTTCACAATGATAAATTGTAGTTGTGTATATATATACATGCTTTTGCTGAATAAAAATAATTAAAAAAAAAAAAAAGTTTAACATTCTTGTTATTTTTCAACTATCATTGGGTGGATAAGGAGTTGTCATTGGAAGCTAGTTGTTTGACGATAAAAAAATCACACAATAAGAACTTTTCGCTCAGGTAAACATAAACAACATCTTACATGAATTCGGCAATAAAAACAAATTCAGTAGGAAAACTTATCGTGAAAATGCCGATGAAGATGAGCGCAAGTAAATATGTTGTTGTCATGCTTTATGTTTTATCTCCGAAGATAAGATTGTTTCCCTTGTAAGCTTGTGTTTTAAATTAGTTCTACTTACATAATAAACGTAATCCTGCCTCCTTTGAATTGATATATGTCACCATATTCAGTGATTTAAAGAAATAGACACTGTAAAATCGTATGTAAACATTTTATTTGTCTGTACTTTTACCTTGTTTCCCTTTATAATCACATTTTTGTTGGATTTGAAACATTATACTCAAAAGACAGCAACAACAAAAAAACAACCACAACGTTTTTGGGAAATGTGCGATTTGAAAGAAAACGTTCAACCTTGTTAACGCCAGAAAATTATGAAATTTATATTTTGACATTTCATTGCAAGCTGTGAGTATATCATGTTAAAACAATCTTCTGTTATTTTGCTGTGAACTATAAATTTTTAATAAAAGTTTACAAAAACCGATGTCCGAATCCACAGTTTTAAAATTTGTCGTACCGCACTCGGTTTTTATACTGTGTAATCTCGTTTTTGCAAATTCGGTCACGTTTTGTAAGTCTTCTCTAGCGATTAAAAGTCTGAACAGGTAAATAAAAAAAAATCACTATGTAAGTATGACCACATTAATCAATAACTAAGGCAAAACTGTCGCTGCTTTCTGCATGCAAAACAGTTAACTATAACCCGTATTGCTTTCTAATCAAACCGAATCCTTGCGAAACTAGGCCAGGTCATGATTGGAACACACATGAGTAGGCTAGCAGACGATGGATAACATATATTTTAAAATTAGCAATGACTTTGTTTCACTGCGCTACATAGATCATTAAACAGAATATTGTAAAAAAAGAAGGAAAATCTAAAACATTTTTCTTTCAAACCACGGCAGTTAGAAAGATATTGAATTAGCAATTTCTATATTGCTATATGATCATAAATGTTTGAATCGACAGAACTACTTGCTTTGGTGGTAGGTAGAAAATTCTGGTCGTTGTTAGGTGATTTGTAATAAGCTTGGTGCCCTTAGTAACAATGAATCGATTCGGGAAGAAAATCTAAAATAACAAATAACTAAGCTGTCGTTTCTTATAAGGTTTCTGAATAGGGCTCTCTTTGACGGATTAAAAACATATTTCTATTAAAGCTCGAGTATTATTCAAAAATTCAGTGAAAATTTTTCTCGTTGCTTCATCATATGTGAACTTTGGTGATGCTCACTAAGATAGATATACCTTGATATCACACCGAAACAAAAAAGTATCCTCTATGTTGTCATTCAGGATTATGTCAATCAGGAGAGCGATATTTGCTATTCAAAGCATACTTGATAAACAGCCTTTATTTAAAGTTGTTGATATCAAAAGCATTCTGTTGCAGATGTTTTGCAGAGGATATCATGACAGCAACACGCTGATTCAGCATCAGCATTATGCATAAGAGGAAGAGACAGCAATTTCTATTTCCAGTATCAAATTTATCACATGTAATATAAATAAAAAAAGTATTTTATGGTTCATTTTCAACAAAACTGTCAAGAAATATTTATGTTATCTATAGTGAATATCAGCAACATATCTGTTTCCTGTAAACAAACGTGTTTATGAAAAACGATAAAATAAATCAACGTATATATATATATATATATATATATCTTATTGCAAATTTAGCAATATTCTGTATTACTTCAGTACAAACTCATGAGATATAAAAAAAACAACGGTTCCGTTGCATTATTAAATAAGCATAAATGGGTGGTTAGTTGAAACAACCTAACTAAACTCGTCATATAAAATTAAACATTAATGTGCCCAATAAAGTCCTCTAACAAACATGGCTGACTTCTCTAACATTTCGATATATCAATTTGCTATAGTCACTAAGTGTTATATGTTAAATATGTTTGATGCGAATTCCTTGTTGTCCTAAGAAGACTTGAATTATGAAGCCAGTTCAAAACTTTTTTTTGCTAAATAGTAAATGGTAGTTAGAGACTTTTACAGTGTTGAATGTAATGAAAATTGTCTCCAATTAATAGGCAAATATTTTAATTACACGAATCTTCACTAAGAATGCAAATGGTGCCAAATATTTTCGAAGAAAATATCGCATCCGGTTGCAAATGAATGAGTTTTTTTGCTCTTATAGATCAAAGATGCATGTACTTATATAACGTATCATGAATAATAATAATAATAATAATAATAATAACAACAACAACCTGAAGTATGTCATTAGAGTTTAGCTTTCAAATGTCATTAGAATTAATAAAACAGTTAAACACCTCACAAGTTTATATATTAAGTTACAAGAGTAGCCTAGCCAAATTAAAAACGCTGTATTCCATTACGTATAAAACCTATTTCCGAAGAAAGTATTCTACAAAACATACTTTTAAATGCTAGCACAGCATTCCTTAGTACAGCTCCTCCTTAATCGAATGTTAATCTTGCAAACATCAACACAATGCGGGTTGCTCATAAAAAAGTTATTTACCGCTTCACATAGTGTGTTTTGTTTTTACAATTAATCATAGAAACTTTAAACAATGAAACATATATACATTTGACTGTCTTAGAAGAGACTTTGAAAACCGAATGTTTCTCTCACAATAATGTAATTTAAGAAGCATAAAATTTTGCAAAGTATGAAAAATAAAATGATCTTTTACAAGAAAAAATGGACTAAATAAAATACAATCTTCTATAAAAATATCGCAACGTCTTACAGACACACACGATTGTATTATCACATACCTCGGTGTCCTGTTGTGTTTTCTCTATCTAAACTATTCTGAGTTATTTCTTCATATATTCTGTCATGTATAAGATCTCTGACAATACCATTTGTTATACTAATCCGACAGAAAGTCCAAAACTGGACAACTATTACAATTTATCACTTCAAATCAAAATAAGTATGACACTGAACGTTCTTCAAATTTGCATTCGAGCATGTGATCGCTCTCTCTAGATGTAATGCCTATCAGAGGACGACAGCGTATTGTGCTATTGATTTACGAATAGGATGCACGCTATTTAAGTTGAAAATTCTTTGTGACAGACGCACAAGCTATTCAATTTATACATTATCGGTGACATGTTGCTACTAGACAATATACTCTATACAAAACCTACTTTTGATGTGGTGGCAACGCATTTCTGAAACCTACTCTATCTGAAATTATTATAAATAAGTGCGTCTGGCGCACCAGTTAACTAACTGTATTGCGTTTTATATCGTTTTGTCGTGCACATCATGAAAGCAGATATTCTTTATATGTTAACGAGCAATTCCAATTTTGAACAAGCAGTATTACCGCAATAATTTATCCCGATAAATTGTCTGGAAATGGAAAAACAGATGTCATTCCATAATGTAAATCTAGTCTCTGACACATAAATTGGCTCATTTACAAGATATTTAATTTGCCATATCTGTTCTTTCAACTTGATAAACATTGTAAATGATCATTGTGTTAATAAGAAAATTAATGTGTATTTCTAAACACATGTTTTCTAAAGAAAAAGAGAAAGAAATGTAATGGAATTGAACGCAAGACTACAATCCGGAGGCAGACGGTTCCAAAACCCACAAATGCTGGAAATTTCAATTGCACATCAAGGCAGTCGTAACACCTAAGTAGCATTGCACTTACTTAAGACTATCTTACTATTCTATAGTGCAGTTCTAAACTGTGTAAATATTTTTTGAAAACTTATTACGGTCAAGTGCATACCTTCCTATAATTGTATAAATACCAACCTCTGACAACTGCATCAGGGAATCGATTCTTTGGCTCAGTGGTTAGAGTGTTGGCCTTCGATGCGATAAGATCTGAGTCAGAATCCCGCTCTGGGGTGTGTATTCTAAGATGCATTGCATCTTTCTGTTGCGGACTTTCATGTTCGTAAGAAACTACCTTTTATTAAATGCAGTCAAATAATAGATATGTTCAATTTAATATTTTGGGTAAAAAACGTTCTAATAATGCATATCATTAATGACCATACGCTCCCTTAGCAGCTATGTGAATACACTACTGTTACTTCACATCGCTGCTTTATCAGTTGTAGGTTTATGATATTGGTCTTTACCATAAACTATAAATGACCAATGAAAGTGCACCGATATCCCCTCGACCGAAAAATCTCAATACCATTTTCACTGGTTAAACGATCACGTGACTGCAACAAATATAAATAGGTGTTCTCTCACAAGTCCACAAACAATCATACTATATGATTGTAACCCTTTTTGTTATTATTATTGGTTTATTGAGGTATACATATATCAAAAACACACTTTGATAAATCAAATACAAAAGTAACATGTGAACATGCATTGTTTGTTTATATTTTGGGTCGTGAAAGGTATGTATGACGATTCGTTGTAAGCTAGTCACTGACTGACTCGAAAGTAACTGTAGTTTCCTCTGTCTAAAAATAGAAATATCGTTCTGAAAGAGGTAAGAAAGTAAAGGGTAGTGAAACATTTGCCCGATGACAACTGAAAGACGTTAAAGTCAAAATTAACAAGTCGTGAAACTTGAACATTTTTGAGTCTTTCAGTGTAATTTAAAGCTCCTATAACATTATTTTAAACAAAAAAGTGCGAGGGACCGAAAGCATGACAAATATTTACTGATGTGAAAATAAATCAACAGGAAATAGTTTGTACTCGTAAGACAATTATTATCTTTTATTAAACCTGATGTGATATTTATCTGGAATATCGAAGAAAATCAAGAAATAGAATTTATCTCTATAGTACTACAACAATTATTTGCAGATGTCAAACCTTTTCGGTAAAAGAAACATCTTTTTGTTCTGTGCTGTCACGACAAGTAAATAATTAAGTTCCCATGAATCACAACAGTATGATAGGAAATATTGTATTCAAAGTTTACCCAACAATAAGTGAATACTGTACAGCGATTTTCCGTTGCATATATCAACCAATAGTATACTGATTGGGTTATAAGTTAACAGTAAACTAAAACCAGATATTTCGCAAAGGAGCACTCTCGCTTCATCAGATAATGGTGGGGAAAATTTCGCTATTGTTCTGTAGTATTCCCGTCAAAAGTTTCTAGTGATAGAGGAGTACAATTTTGAATTTGAAATAATCGGTGACAATTGCTGCTTCATGATTAATTTCCTGAACACCAAAAAAGTGCCTTGGGCGTGACTGACATTTTTGTTGTAATGTTTATTTCAGACCACAGATTAACAGTAAACATAACAATCGTTTTCTTGACAAATTATTCCCAGTTAAGTCATTATACATCGAAGAACTATATTTCCATGACAAAATTTAATACATAGTTTATTTCCTCGGTTTAGCTTGTTTAAGCACAACAAGTATATGTGGCGCTTTTTGTGAAACCTATGGGTCCGTTGCTGTCCGTCGGAATTTGCAACCAGACGTAATTGAATGAAACGTTTGAGAAGTTTTGTTAAGTATATTTCAGGAAGACCTCTGGTTGCGAAGGTAATTAAAATGAAAAGAAAGTTTTCTATTTCCTTCAACCGCATAGGCCCTAAAACTTAAAAAATGTGTTGTGTAGCATGAAGATAAGATTTCAATGTTAATGGCGAAAAATTCCTTAATTTTAAAAGACAAAAGTTATTAGTTAGAGTTTTCTGTATGCGGCACAGACAATCCTAAAGTTAACTTCTGTTTTCTCTGGTTTTCTTCGTAACCATGTTCACTTGTGATCAACAAAATTAAGGGCTAGGTTGGAGAGTGCAACGTTTTAGTAAAAAGCAGAGCGAGATTCAATTCCTGAAACTACGTAACTAACCTTTTTTCATAGTTTTCTCATAATGCTAATCAAGGCATCAAATTCAGATGATGCTAGATGGCTGAGTTATTTTGTAACAAAATGCTTATTAATATGCAGCGACTAACTCGATTGCATTTATTATCAGTGTTCTGTTAGACATTTTCTTTCATTACCACCTGCAATGACTGACTGCAAAGTCATAATCATGTAGCCTTTACAGCTGGCATTTTTGTCCGGCGATTTCTTAAGCAATATATCCTTCAACAGAAATATCTCAAAATACTGCATCCTGGTCAAATAGTTTATATGTTTTAGAGCAGCTGATAAGTAACACGTTTTCCAGACTTTTTCAAGTTTCATTTTTAAGCAATTGGAAAGCCGAATATTGCTTGATATCCTGTATTTATTAAAAAGGAACTATAGAGACTGAATCAATCTCTCATGTAAATCAGGTAGTCATTGAACACCACCGCTATTCAAAACTTGATTGGTCATTGCTAATAAAAATAAATGTTTTATCAGATTAAATATTACACCAAAGAAATGAAACGAGAACCGTCTTTCTGCTCAAAGGTACAAGTGTTAACAATTCAGAAGAAAAAAATTAAATTTATTTTTTCAATCAATCTTCATATTTCTTGTTATATTTATATTCAGCTTTGTTCTTTATAATATTCCAGTCCTGAAAACGTAAAAGTCTTACATCATCTCATTCTTTTGTCAGTTTATTCAAGTCAAGGTAAGATCTAACGGAAACTTCATTTCAAAACGCTGAGCATATATATGTGACCTACATGATAAGGTTGTTTGCTTTGCTTTAAGCATTGCAATTTATTCTTTTTTATAGTACAAAAATAGGTGAATAGTTGTAATCGAATAAAATCGATAATCAAATAGACTTTTCATCAGCATCGATGCGTTTTATATTGAACAACGGAAGATTGCGAATAAGGCAAACTGTCAGAAACGCCAATATAATTCCAGCTCTGAATACATCAACGTCTTGTGTTTTCTAAATGTCTACACACTTTGCCCACACTCGTTAAAGGGAAAAACAATATGTTATTCTTTGAGGATAGTATATTCATTCTATATTTTTAATTAAAAAAAACCAAACATTTTATTTAGAGATGTCACTGTTTAATCTGTAAGATTATTAAAATCACAATTACAAGTACAAAGAACGATGTCTTACCCGATTTGTACAATTATCTTTTTTTTAACTTTGTATTTTTATATCAAATGAATATTTAAGACAACAGTGCAAAAGAATTCAGAAAGGCTTTTTTCATGAAGAATTGACTTGAATACGAAATATGCTCCACCTCAAAGACTGAGTGACAAAGATTAGTTTTCTGAAAAAGATTTCTTCAATCCCATCCTTTAAGAATCACATATTTACATGGAACAATGAAAATGAAACTCATTTCGAGCTAAAAATAGAACTAAAAAAGTCCAATGAGTATTTAGTGGATATTAAATTTCACTCATAAGTACTGTTGCTTATATTTAGGTCAAACTCAACAGCTCACCTTTTCAACGACATTATTCAATTGTTTAATTGTCATGTGGGCATGTAAATCAGTCCCCAGAGTACTTTCAAACACTTTCTACATCATGAAACGGAGAACTCTATTTGTTTGTACAGTTTCATCGAACAACTGCAGCGTTTAAAAGCCTTTTTACGCAATTCATACATCGCTCAGGTTAAATCTTACATTTGAAAATACCAAAACCTTTCATTTCTTGCTTATTAACAAAATCTGGGTTTGGCTGTCAGCGTTTGTCTGAAGTTTAACTCACGTTTTCATGTATTTCACTGTTATAATATAAAATTAGTTTCACTCAACATTGTGTAGATACTTTAAACTTTCAGGTCTTTCCAATCATGTTTTAAAATACCAGATGACTAGAGCATGTTAATGCGAAACATAAGAATTTTTAAATTTTGTCCTCAAACAACAATGGTGATTATCATAATCTATTATTGAATTTGATAAATGATTGAGAAATCCCAACCGGAGGGTGATCGGTTCCGTTATGAACGAGCCTCGACGTTTTCTCACAAACCCTGCCTTAAAATTACATGAAAAAACTGTGCTATTTTTAGTAACAACGAATTTTCCAGAAAAAGAAAGTCCACACGTACAGAGTGAGATAAACTAATACCGGAAAAGATTTTTCAGCATCTCTAGTTTTAGTAATTTTTACAGATTTTTCTATCTGGTTAGTGAGAAAACCAAAAGTAGTAACACTAGACTAATTGCCATTACATGTAAAAGCGTGGGCCTTTCACTGCGTAACGACAAAGTATTAACAGGAAGTATCTTTATTAAAGATATACGGCGTTGAGGGGGATTAAAGTGGCGGAGAAAGTGTTTACAACTAACGATTTTATTCCACAGATAAATATATACGTTCATCCAGAAACAGGTTTCAAAGTGTTTTTGATAAAGCAGTCATGTAATTATCGAACAAACCGTAATTCAGTCAGGACGCTTTAATATTTACTAAACTTTCTTGTAAATGAATCATTTATTACAGACTTTTGTTTGTCATTTCAACAAACAATGACGACTTACATTCTTTGACTAAAAAGTGAATATCCGCCAAAAAGAAGTCGTGGAAATATTCATTCGTCATCATACCTAAATAATTGAAAATTGAGACACGCAAAAAACAACAACAAACAAACTTGCAAAAAATGACGTACTTGATAAAATGTAGTTAAAACAAAGAAATCCTTTACTGTTTCATTTCTTGTAATTAGTCGGAGACAGAAAGCGGTTCAATAAGAATCGACTAAATAGCTTAACCCGTAGATAAAATAAAGAGTCTAAAGAATATAACACTCGAATCTTATAAGCTTAATATTTCAGAATATAATAGTTTAATTCCTATTCGATATCCTGTACTAATAAAAGAACCAATAAGCAAGCCTGGATAAATCAACTTTTATAAATCAGAAACAAATTGGTTGAAACAATCTTGTCTTTCATGAATAAATGTCTTGAACAATACTCATTTGCTCTGTGGACGTGCGCAGAACCAATTTGGGGTATTATAATTTTATTATAAATCGTTTTGTTTTTGTCGAAGCACGATCGTGAGTCAAGATAATATAGTGTATGCTCTCGAAGTCGGAAAAAAACATGTTTTGACTGATACGAATTTTAACACGCTCAAATTGCTAGAATTTGTAGAGCAGCATTAATGCAACGGCAATTTTTTTCGCCTATGAACGTCAAATACACTTTCAGAAAACGTTTACTTACCAATAAAAATAGTTTGTGGTCGATTTGATAATAAAACAGATGTTGTCATATAGTTTCTGTTAATATGGGGAATTATTTATCTTGATAAAGCAATGTAGATGAAATGAATTAATGTAGATGTAAATGAATTAATTTTCTATTTTTATCATGTTTTTTTTTTAATGGAAACGCACAGAAACTGTTTGTTTTGTCGTATACGCGCGAACGTCATAAGCGTTTTATTAATATGTTGACGTCAAAGTGTTATTCTAACACTATCTGCATTTCGCCGACAATAAGCAATAAAGAAATTGACCGCGATATATGTTACACGTAATATCACTCTGAACACAAGATCGCGACTGCTGTCAACTCTGCGGAAGTCACTTGTAAATAGTGCACATACTTAGCCCTTTATAAATATACGTACGTGTTAGAATGGAAATAGGTTTATAGTTTTCGCGATCTACTGTCGTATACAACACGGTTTCTCGTTCAGATTTGTAATTTTTAATCACTCAGGCCTACGGCCTTTGTGATTATATTACTACGCATCTGAACTCGACACCGTAATATATTTAACAGTAGATCACTAAACTTTCAATCTATTTCCTAATTACACTAGTGTTGTATAAAAATACGAGGTTTAGTACACGCCCGCTACGTCGTCTATCTGTATATTCAAAGAAAAAAAATGATTAATACTTATTTTACATTGTTCTTCGATGTCTGTTTCCTTTTTTAAAAATACAAATGCAACACATGTGAACAATGTTGTTACATTTACATGGACAAAGTTCTCAATCAACACATGTGTTTTCACATAGCACAAAAGGTTTAATAAAAGTTTTGTTCCATCTAATTTGATAAAAAATCATACCTTTTTAGAATTTCTCAACTTTCTGCTCATAGAATTGAAAGAATTCACATTCATTCCCAAAACGCAGGGAGATCTGAAACTTGAAGGAACTATGGCAAAAAATGAATACGCATTTGTTATTGCGTTGAAGTTTCTGGCCTGAAATGAATTGTTTTGCTGTGATATTGACCGTTACCGAAACTGATCATTGTAGGCCATGTAGGTTGCACAATGTAAGAAAACAACAAAACATCGTATTCTTCACTATCTTGCAAGGGATTACATCGCCAGTACTAATTTCATCAATAACCGGAAGTAAAACAATATTCTGTCGACAAAAATATCTACAAAGAAGATGAAGAAAAGAATTTGTTTCTCTTTTTTGTTTAAACGAAGGTCGTGTTTGAAGAAAAACAAAACCCCTAGTTCTTTGTGACTGGATATTGTCATACCATTATTCAAACGACAGGAATTAGTGATTTAACAAAGTCATGTTTCGTTACTAAATATGCTTTAAATTTCCTTGATGCACTTAACGTGAACATGCCGTAAAGTTATAATAAAGTAGTAAGGACTTATTAACTGGCAGGCTTATAATAAGATTAAGCGTAGAAACCAATCTTATTTAGAATCATCTATGGCTTTTAAAAGAACTTATTTAACTACCATCAGTTAATATTAATTTGTTTACTCTGATCAATTTCCAATCAATAATCACTTACACATTGGAACTATTTTCCAGGCAAAGAGACGTCTTCATTGTGAAGATATATGTTATGTCTTAAATTAACAAATTTGTATTTTTGCAAAGTTCATTTCGGGTTGTTTTCTGTGCAGAATGACCTTTTTTATAAATAAAATGTAACTTTCAAGAAATAGTATGCTTTATTTTAAGGCTTGGCTAAAAGAGGCGGATTATAATATTTGATTTCGTTTCCGTATAGACTGCACTGAAACTTTTTGAAACCTTTTCGACAGTGTGTCTAAAATTCCATTAGTATGTGTTTCCAAGGAATATGCCCTATTTCTGCTCCCGTTCGTTTCAATTAAATTCTTGAAGGCAGAGGAAATTGGCCTACAATCATAAACCTTATAGATAATAGAGGATCCATGATGGACCTAATCGCTTCACTTTAGTATAAGCCGCTTGAAACGGGAATCGTAATGTAATGGATTAATTTTATGATGAGGTTTATAGACAGAAAGCATGCTTAATATCAAAGTTTGTGGCTTTCTATTTTATGAAAATAAGATAATAAAAAGTTTTCTGTGTATTCAAATGTTAAAACTGGGAACATTCCCTCCTCACAGGGTAGAGATTATATGACCCCAAAATACACAGTTTCAACATTTTTTGTATCCTTCCATAGAAACTTCTACCTGATACCAAAACTTGACATTTTAATACCCTCAGTCCTTATGGTTCCTTTTATAAGTCTGTAATACCCTTGATCTCTTAAGTGAAGGCAGTTAATGATAGTGTGAAATAAAAATGGAGTAGTCAACAATCAAACAAACCAATTTTCAGAGTCATACTGAGCCTTGTGGTTTCAGGTATGAGGAGTTGAAAGGTTTAACTGTATATTACCTGTAACACGTGTTCTCTCCACGCTTCGCCACTCGTGAGAATACTGTTTTTGATGCTCACTCGATGAAATAAAATTCAATCTTACACAGAATAACACAAATTTTCTTTTCATTTTAGGCCTTTTCGGTGTTTTTTTTTTTACTGAAATAAATGCTCTTTCCGGGTTTTATTTGCATATTTCTCCCCACTGGTTGCCTCAAATTTGACTTTTACATTTACATATACGCTAAAGAAAAGTGTGCGGACAAGAATTACCGCACGGTTTAATTAAACACCATCATTGTCATTTAAAAAAAAATATTGTGTATTACAGCCATGTATTTACATTGACTAAGCAGCAGTTTTTGTATTGTTTGGAACCTATTTTTTAATTATATTCGGCGAATTAATTTACGCATGTTCATTCTGAAAAAAAATATCGGCCGCCATGTTGAAAAAAGTGAAGCGATGTAAAATTAAAATATGTTAAATGTCAATGTCTAGTGTTATTTGAAGTTCTATGACGAATTTAACTGGATTCATGGAATTAGGAGGGATTTTAGCGTTATGAATCGGTTGGTTGTCAGCATGAACTTAGTGAACTATATTTGGAGCTAGTGAAACTGTTCATAAAACCGGATAGTCGAAAGTTTGACTATATCATGACATGTGGTCGAATACACGTAGCTTTTGCGCTGAATGTAGAATAAGGGTATTTGTTTACTTGCATTCATTGTATTTGTTTCAAATAATGAGAAGACAACACTTATTAGTCATCAGACGGTAAGTTTATTACATTGACTTTCAGTGTAAATAACAGTCCTGACTGAGTGAAATAATTTGTCTTCCATTATGATTTTGCTGAACAGCAGCCCAAGATGTTAATCAAGTTATTATTTGTTTTAGAATGGCAATGAATTTATGTCTGATTCAGCCATTGTATTGATTTGCAGACGAACTGTCAAAATTATACATGTATGTTGCTATGTAAACAATGAAGGGGAAGTAACTCGAATTTGGTCAAAGGGAAGTAAGTTTTTAGTACATTTGAGGCATCCAAGGGGGAATTTATTAAAAGGAGTTCTTCTTGGACAAAGAATGAAATTATATTTGATATTTTTCACAGTGAAATTATCAAATTTAATTTTCACAGAAATCTCAGTAATCTACCGAAAAGCATAAAATAAACTTTGATATCACACCGAAACAAACAATTATCCTCTATGTTGCCATTTAGGATTATGCCAGACAGGAGAGCGATAATATTACTTGATGAACGCCCAATAATTAAAGTTGTTGATATCAAATCGTTCTATTGCAGATGTTTTGCAGAGAATATCATGACAGGGATACACTGATTTAGCATCAGCGTTATGCATAAGAGGAAGAGACAGCGATTTGTATTTTCAGTTTCCAATAATCGCATGCTATATAAATGAAAAAGTAATTTATAGCTCATTTTCAACAAAACTTCCTAAGACATATGAATGTTATCTATAATAGTGAATATTAGCAAAATATGTCTGTTTTCTGTAAACAAACGTGTTTATGAAAAACGATAACAAAATCAACCCGCACGCACGCACGCACGCTAAGAACAATTTTTAAAGCTAAGTTGCGTTCATATTTTATATGTTTCATTAGCATAATACCTGTAGTATTCGGTAACGTAATAATGGTACAGAAGATGAGCTCTGATAAAAGTGATATTTTCCTGTTTATTTTTTTATCTTGTTGCAAATTTAGCAAACTTCTGTATTTCTTTAGAACAAACACGTGAGATATACAAAAACGGATCCTTTGCATTATTAAATAAGTATAACTGGGTGGTTAGTTGAAACAACCTGCCTAAGTGGAAACTTGTCATATAACATAAATTCATGGGCGAGATAAATTCCGCTAACAAGCATCGCTGACCTCTAATATTTCAATATACCACTGTGCAGTTGCCCCTACCTGTTATATGAACATGTTAAATATTTTTGATGCGAATTCCTTGTTGTCATAAGAGAACTTGAATTGAGAAGCCAGCTCAAAACTTATTTTTGATAAAAAGTGAATGGTAGTTAGAGACCTTTACAAAGTTGAAACGATAAACGAGGCACTTGTAACTTTGAATTTGTTCTATAAACAAGTTAAATCGGATTTTAGCAGTGAATAAATCAGCAACTTGATTTATACAGTTGTCTTTGCTTTCATCTTACTTTTGTTCCTATGGGGAATCAAAGATCAAAACTTATGATATTCGATTTGGGATACTGGCAATAAATCATAGATTGTAGTGCCATTTCTGTAATCAAAATCACATTGCTCACATTAACTAAATGTGAAGTTTAAGACAATAAAAATAACCATGAACAATTAAAATTACATTAAGAAATGGAAACGACCAGGTGACGCTACATTTGAAAGTTGGTCAGTAAACTGAATAAAAAAGACCAATGCCGTTATTACCGAACTCGGTCATGAGATGCCGTTATTACCGAACTCGGTCATGAAATGCCGTTATTACCGAACTTAGGATTTCATGACCGTTCCAACCTTTTTGGTCTGAAGTAATCTGAAGTCGCAGCAACTGATGATAAAATACAGTCGAAGTTATCAAATTAAAAGGTACATATCTGACTGACTCTTCGAAAGGCTTTTTAGAATATTTACTCTTTAATTTGGTAGTTCTAAAATAATTAATAAATATACAAAAATTCAGAATTCAGGAAGTTTAGGTTTAACGGTTTTTGATTAGTACGTTTTATGCGTTTCTATCTGCAATACATGTTTGTTTCTATCTTATCTGTTATTCTTTTGATGTTTAGTGCCTTCTCGAGTTAAAATTAACCGTCATAGTCGATCTGTTCTACTTTTCGTTTTACGTTATACTGCGCTGAAAGGTTTGTGGCGTCTGCGTTATTAAGCTCATGTTTCTGGACCCAGAATGCTTTCACGCTAAAAACGTGATACTTCAAACATTTGCGACTTTTTCTTTCTTTCTTTGTACTGAAATGCATTAAAGCTGTTAAATATAATGGAAGTTTTCCAAATTTATAGGCAACTATTTTACTCACATGAATTCTTTATTAAGGAAACAAATGACGTCAAATATTTTCAAAGGAGAATATATCGCAAGGATGTTAAAAGGAACAACAACAACAACACACAAACAAAGGAGTAAAAAACAACAACAACAACAACAAATAATAAAACTGTTAAACACCTTTATATAATAAGTAACCACAAAAGCCTTGTCAAATTAAAAACGTTGTATTCCCCTTTTTATGAAATAAGTATTATACAGAACATACTTTTAAATGGCAGCATAACATTTCTTAGTACAGATCCTGCTTAATCGAACATTAATATTGTAAACACCAACAAATGCAGGTTGGTCTTAAAAAAGTTGTTTACCGCTTAAAATTGTATGCGTTGTTTTGAAAATTAATCATAGAAACTTAAAACAGTGAAAAAAAAAAAACAACTTACATTTTACTGTCTTAGGAGAGAGTTTCAAAACCGAATGTTTCTCACACAACAGAAATAATCTAATTTAAGAAGCATACATTTGGCAAAGTATGAAATGAAATGATCTTTTATAAGAAAAACTGGACTAAATAAAATACTTCTTTAAAAGATATCACAACGTTTAAAAGACAATCACATACCTCTGTGTCCTATTGAATTTTTCTCTTTCTAAACTATTCTGCGTTATTAGTTCATATATTCTGTCATGTATTAAATCTCTCACAATACCGTTTGTGATACTAATCCGACAACAAGTCCGAAAATGTACAACTGTTACAATTTATCAATGTAAATCAAAATATGTATGACACTGACCGTATCTCAAATTTACATGAGCGTTGGTGAGCGTTCTATCTGGATGCAATGCCTATCTGGCTACATCAGAGGACGAAGGTGTATTGTGCTATTGATTTACGAATAGGATGCACGCTATTCAAGTTGAAAATTCTTTGTGACAGACGTACAAGCTATGCAATTTATACGTTATCGGTGACATGTTGCTGCTAGACAATATACTCATTACAAACCCAACTTTTGCTGCGGCGGCAACGCATTTCTCAAACCTACTGTATCTGCAATTAATATGAGTTAGTGCACCTGCCTGTCTGGCGCACCAGTTAACTAACTGTATTGCGTTTTATATCGTATTGTCATGCACGTCATGAAATCAGATATTCTTTACGTGTTATAGGTAAATTAACGAGCAATTCCAATTTGAGCTAGCAGTATAACCGTAATGATTAATCTCGATAAATTGGAAATGAAAAAATAGATTCCATTCTAAGAAGAAAATCTAGTTTCAGACACATGAGTTGGCTTCATTTACAAATATTTAATTTGACATATCTATTCCTTCAACTTGAAGAACATTGTAAATGATCATTGTGTAGATTACAGAATTAATGTGAATTTCTTAACATATGTTTTCTTTAAAGTAAGGAGAAAAAAATGAAATGGGATTGAACGCAAGACTCCAGTCCGGAGGTAGATGGTTCCAAATGGAAATTTTAATTGATTCCCTCATGCCGCACGAAGCAGTTATCGGACGTTATACAACTATTTTAGATTTTTAACTCTTATTTGTTTTACTGGTCTATTGAACTTTTTTATTATTTATTGAAATCTGTGTCATATCATAAAACGAGGTAGTTAACAAATGGTGAAGAGTCTTTCTGAAATAAAATGATAAAAGCGGTGTATAATACAATGACTGTGACACATGGGTCAAGGTACTGCAGTTTGTTAGATTTCTAGAATATGTTTCGCTTAAAGTTATATTACCACACATTTCCAAAAATAGAACATTATTCCCATTTTATGCAATTATACACACTTATTCATAAACAACTTGCTTTAAAGAAAGTTTGCTCTTTATTTTCACTTATAACTTGACTATGATAGTGGATATCAGCGGATATAAAACACCTACTTTCGTTTTCTGTAACCTCCCTACCATTGCTCAGATTTAGTCGGAAGATGCCAATTTGCAGACATAAATTATTTTAGAAACAACATTTCATTTGCAGGACTTGATAAATTTAGTACCGATAATCGTATTTCTTCCTCTGTAATTTTAAAGCGTTTTCTCTTCTCAGTATTGTAAAGACGTTCGATTACTTTTAGTTTATATATCATTTTGAATTAATTTACGTTTCAGATGATCCACTATAATTGTTGTGTACATCACGTATTCAAAATCGATTATTTGACTCTGACGTATCGTTTTACGGATATTGGCGAAGTGAGTTCGGCATTTTCCGAAGCAATTTAAGACCGGCGAGTCATAAAATATTTTTGATAATTTAATCCTGACATATCTAAAGCACATCTAGCCATCAAAAACAATAATCATGCAGCAATAATCATGCAGCTAGGGTGTTGATATTGTTTTAAAGCGTTCTAGAAATCTTATTTGGTTTATTTTTTTTATGAATATTTTGGCCAGTATTATAACTTTATAACACAGTTCATTGCGGTAAAAATGTATTTTTTGATTACTAACACACATTTGAACGTTATTATTTCTTTTGCTAAACTAAATGTTCACTAGTTATTAGGTTATTAAATAACCACTGTTATATCTCTTATAGTTGTAACTTTGTCTGGCGACTTCCTTAACTGAATTATAAACCAATACGGTTTTTTTAGCAAATATGCAGCTCAGGGTCATTTGAGCGTGACATGATCTGGAGAGCAAGTGTACATAGTCGTTCCATCAAGCCATCTGTTTTAATTCAAATTTCTAAATACACCTGATATAACTTTGAAATGTGTGTTGAAACAAAACAGAAAGAAATACAGAATACTCGTTTATCTAATTTTTGGATTCTTTGAAATCTGGCGTACTTATTTCTGAAGCCTTCTATAAGAAATCATCAACTGTTACATTAACTGGCCTTAGAATTAACAGCAAAAGTTTGGGTATTTAAACAATTTGTTAATTGCTGATATTAATCAAAATTGTTGATCACAAAGTATTTAAAAATAATACTGGAGATATTCTGTACAACAAATATTGTTACAGTATAACCTATCACGTGTTAGAAAAATCATTATACGCAGGCTATATGCATGCAATCTATGTATCATCATGATGGTATTGAAAAATGACAACAAAATCAATATTTACATGTCCTTTCTATAATGTACACAAATACCCTGAAAACTCTATGCATTTTGTACTTTTACCCTTCAGATAAATCATCTCTTTTTTTCAATAATTAACCCAGCTGTATTTCTGCTTGAAATGTTTTATCTCATGGATTTTAAGCATTTTGCATATATTAGCATGCTATATGACACATTTAATTAAAAAACAGAAACCGTTGGTAAAAATACCTTCATCTCTGTCAGATTTGCATTTATAACAAATAATCTCATTTTGTACTCTGTATCCCTGAAATAAAAACAGTTATTTCAGCAGCTCTGATGTGAATCAAAATGATCACACTGTTTAGATTTTTAAAACACCATGAATCGGTTAATGCCCTTTATATTACTCTTCAAATTGTCGTTACTTTATCTCATCAAAACACAATTATTACTCAATAATAGACATGAACAAAGCAATTAAAGGAAAGGATCAAAAGAAACTTTTTCCAAAATTGTTAATAGCACAGAAATAAACACTTAAGAGGTAATAGGTGTACCTTTACAATGTAGAAAATACAAAAAAAAAAAAACCAAACCATGTGATTAAGATTGTAAGAAAGACAATAAACTGTATTATACCATTACTCAATATTCCTATCATTAACTGGAATAAAAGAGCTTATACCCTGAGTTTTAGTTAAAAGTGCATGTATGTCGAAAAGCGAAATATTCCATTTGGTTTAACTTAGAGCATGATATCGTGATATATTTTATCGTATCAGACATTCCATGAACATATAATATTTTTCAGACATCATTAATATCTGCTTCCCACAATCAGTAGTTTCTGAAGAAAGTCGTATATTAGGAACTTTTTTGAATCTTGAAATATTTGAGTTTCGACTCCATTTCGTCCACCTTAAATTCATAAATATGATTTTTGTAACAGAGCGAACGTGCAAATGTTTAAACATGCACCTTATACAAATATTTACAAGCACTTACTCAGTGCTGATGAAATTGTTGGAATCAATCACTCGTTGAAAAAATGTTAAAACTGATAATATTTGCGCCTGACCTGAAATTCACCAGCTTGTTTAATCATGTATCTCCGAAATAAAAGTGCATTTTCCAAAGCAGGAGGAGTTATAAGAGTAAATTGCCTCTTTGTCTATGAAATTTACAGTTTACGTTTGATTTAAATAAAGTTAGAATCTAAAACCTTTAGTGGTGTTCTTACATTATGAAAGAAGTATGACATTTGTAGTTATTGTCATATATCTAAAGCCTGTAACCGGTGTATTATGAGGTGTGCAACCTTTTCAGGGGTTGCTGCAATGGCCGAGTGGTCTAAAGCGTTCTTACTTTGCATTCCTAGGCGGTGGATGTCGTTCGATGCGGGTTCGAATTCCACTGGGAACTTCATTATTTCTATATACAAAAATCCGATCACCAACTTTTCAAAACGCAAAAGTTAGAGCAGGAAGAATGTAAAGGAAACAAACAATTAACGCTTTTTATCACTTTTAAACTAGTGCAAAAACATATTTTTCATTTACAACACAAGCCTTATTAGATAACATTATTATAACATTTGGAAGTATAACATCACAAAAGGGACTCATTAAACGATGTGACCTTCGAGGGTGTATTTTAGTGACTGTATTGGGGTGACCTTTTTAAACACATAAGCCCATATCAGAAGTGTACAAAAAGTTCACATTAAAACAATCGATTTTGGATAACATTTCACTAATCTAGTACTAGTGGGCAGCATTCAAAATCCTTAATATTAGAGGACTTTTGCAGTGGGATTCTTGTAGCCAAGTTTATGAACAATTATTTTACAACTAAACAGTGAAAATGAATACAACTCTCAACAAACAAAAAAGAATATATTTGTAATTAAAAATAATTATGTAAAAATCCTGTTGAAGAGTTCAAATATATTGTTTTCTGATAACTTTAAAGATTTCCATAAGCTCGCCTGATATGTCATTTGCGTTGTAAAAATGATAAATAGCTATGTGGACTTACAAGTGCTTTGGTTCTAGCAATTCTCAACAGTAACAGTTTCTGAATCAATCAGTACGATCGCGATTACTTTCTGTAATAAAATAGAACTGCAATTATCCTGGCGCCAATATCCCCGCATGCCGGTTTATCAGTAGAGTATTGATATATGGGAACATGTTACGTTATGCCACGACTAAAATTAAGTATAAAAAATACGAAGGCCGATGACTCTTAAATTGTGCAAAAAGAGTTATGGTTCTTGGGCACTGCACTTTTCTTCAGTGACATCTATCCATCTATGAAGTTTCAAGTTGATACCTTTAACACTTTTTGAGATATGCTTCGGACAAAAATAAAGTATCAGAACTGTCAAAGGGCAGTAGCTCAAAAATTATTTAAAAATAGTTATAGTTCTTGGACATTGCACTTTTCTTAGATGAGATCTATTTATTAGTGATCCCCCTCCGCCCGTCGTCCGTCGTGCGTCATCAACAATTTCTTAAAACGACATCTCCTCTGAAACCACTGATGTACATTAACAACACTTCACCGGAATGATCTTTGGGTGGTCCACTTTCAAAGTTTTTCAAATGGTTCCGGTCTGTTGAATAAGTAGGTCACAGGGCCAAAACAAGTTTCAAAAATGCAAATTAAAAAAATCTTCTTGTCAGAAAGTATAAGGCCCAGAACTTTGATATTTGGTATATGACATCATCTGTAGGTCCTCTACCAAAGTTCTTCAAATCAGCCCCTAGTGTCAAAATCGGCCCCGCCCCGGGGGACATAAGTTTTCCTTTTATGTATATAGTAAAAATTTAAAAATATTCTCCTCTGAAATGACAAAGGCTAGAGCTCAGATATTTCGCATGAAACATTGTCTAGTAGACCTCTATCAAAGTTGTAAAAATTATGCCTCTAGTGTCAAAATTTGCCCCACCCAGGGGGTCATAATTTTCCTTATATGTATGAAATTTAAACTTAAAACCTTCTTCTCTGAAATGACGAAGGCTAGAGCTTAGATATTTGCCATGAGATATTGTGTATTGGACCTCTACTAAGTTTGTTCAAATTATACTCCTGGGGTCAAAATTGGTCCTGCTCCGGGGGTCATAGATTTTCCTTAAAACATATAGTAAAAACTTTTCTTCTTTAAAACTACAAAGGCTAGAGCTTAGATATTTGGCATGAAACATTGTTTAGTGGGCCCCTACAAAGATTGTTCAAATTATAGGCCTAGGATCAAAACTGGTCCCGCCCCAGGTGGAGGGGGTTGGGGTGGGGCATGGTTTTCCTTCTATACATATAGTAAAATCTTTGAAAGATCTTCTGCTTTAAAACTCCGAAGGCTGGAGCTTTGATATTTCACATGAAACATTGTGTAGAGGACCCCTACAATTATTGTTCAAATTATAGCCCAAAGGTTGAAAATGGCCCTGCCCAGGTGGGGTGGGGTCATAATTTTCCTTATATATTATTATATAGAGAAAACTTAAAGAAGCTTTTCTGTAAGAGCACAAAGGCTAGAGCACAGATATTTGGCATGAAACATTGTCTAGTGAACCTTTTTTGTTCAAATTACATCACTGGGGTAAAATTGGGCCTGCCCTGGGGTCATAGATTTTCGTTATGTACATATAGTAAAACCTATAAGAAAATTATCCTCTAAAGCTTCAAAAACTTACTTGAGCTTAGATATTTGGCATGAAACATTGTGGACCTCTACAAAGATTGTTCAAATTATGGCCCTAGGGTCAAAATTGACCCTGCCCTTGGGGTCATGGTTTTTTATATACATATAAAAAGTGATCTCTTAAACCGAGAAAGCTAGAGCTTAGCTATTTGACATGAAACATTGTCTGGTGGACCTATATCAAGATTTCTTGAATTAAAGCCTTGGGATTAATGTTAGCCTTGCCCCGGGGGACTCAGTGACCTACTTTTTTGTTATTTGATGTACAGTTATGAAATTTGGACCATGTGCACAGTTTCAGATGTAGAATTGAACTTTGTAATGAGCTGGCCTTGATTTCGACCTAGTGACCTACTTTCTTGGTTTTTTGATGTACAGCTATGAAATTTTGACCATTTGCACAGTATCAGTTGTAGAATTGAAGTTTGATGTTAGATGACCTAGATTTTGGCCTAGTTGCCTACTTTTTTGTTATTTGGTATACAATTATGAAATTTGGACCATGTGCACAGTTCAGATGTAGAATTGAACTTTGGTATGAGCTGGCCTAGATTTTGACCTAGTGACCTACTTCCTTGTTTTTTTTATGTAAAGCTAAGAAATTTGGACCATTTGCACAGTTTCAGATGTAGAATTGCACTATAATGTGAGATTACCTTATTTTTGACCAAGTGACCTAGTTTTTGTTATTTGATATACAGGTATGAAATTTGGACCATATACACAGTTTCAGATGTAGACATGAACTTTGATATGAGCTGGCCTAGATTTTGACCTAGTGACCTCATTTCTTGTTTTCAATGTACAGCTATGCAATTTTGACTATGTGAACAGTTTTAGATATAAAATTAAAATTTGATATCAGCTGACCTAGATTCTGACGTAGTGACCTACGTTCTTGCTTTTTTACGTACAGCTATGAAATTTGGACCATGTGCACAGTTTCAGGTGTCGAATTAGACTATGATATTTGATGACATTAATTTTGCCCTAGTGATCTATATTTTTGTTGATTGATATACAGCTTTGAAATTTGGGCCATGTATAAAGTAAAAATTTAAAAACATATTTTGCATGAAGTATGGTCTAGTGACCAGCATTGTTCAAATTCTTGTAATAAACACTAGCTTTCTCCGCTTTCACACAAATAACAGTCTGTCCTAGGTGAGCGCTTCTGGACCAATGGCCCCCTTGTCTTTGAAGTTTCAAGTTGAAACCTCCTTGCCTTTTGAGTTATGCTCCGGACAAAAAATAAGTATGAAAAATTACAAAGGGCAATAACCCCAAAATTATAGAAAAAAGAGTAATGGTTCTTAGGCTTGCGCTTTTCTTCAATGAGATCTATTTACATATGATATTTCAAGTAGATACCTTTATTTTTTTGTTATACTAAGGTAAAAATTAAGTATGAAAATATGGGCAATAATTCCAAAATCATTGAAATAAAGAGTTTTGCTTCATGGGAACTGTACTTCTCTTCAGTGAGATCTATCCATTTAAGAAGTTTAAAGTTGATACCTCCGATAGTTTTTTAATTATGCCTCGGGCAAACAAAACCCGATGGCCGATTCCAGGGTACCCTCTTACAATATCGGTGTGCGGGTGTATAATATAGTTTCTGTCTAACGCTAGACCTTCTTCAGAAACTACTGATTGTGGGAAGCAGATATTAATGATGTCTGAAAAATATTATATGTTCATGGAATGTCTGATACGATAAAATATATCACGATATCATGCTCTAAGTTAAATCAAATGGAATATTTCGCTTTTCGACATACATGCACTTTTAACTAAAACTCAGGGTTAATTGATCATTGTATTTCGTATGTGTAGTTGAAATTTGGAATGTAACAGTAGTTATTGCCCCTTCTTTTCAATGACCGATCCGCTCACCGCATATGAGAAAAGTTTATTGCTATTATTTGTAGAAACAGACTGCTTCTTTTTTGGTAGGTGAACTAATTTTTCGTTGTGAACCGAGCTCGTCAGGGCTCGGAAAAGCTTTATTATATATTCATAGCTAACTTTGTGAATAGTAAAAGATCCTTATTTCTTTCAAAGAATAATCTTTATCAAAAGCTAGCAAATATTAGTGTTTTTAGCACGATTCTTTTTTTGTTTGTCATTCTTTAGCGTTCAGCTTATACGTGACATGTAAATGATGTAATGTTTACCTTCATTCATACAGTCTATGACCTTCATTTATTAACGCTGGTGCCTAGAGATCTTTACAACGTAGGTGCACATGTTGATAGACTAGACCGCTGCTCTTGGAGCAAGCATACCGAAAGTTAGACAAAGATTGATGACAATGTCAGTCACTTATCTTAGAATCTATATATTGGTCATGACATATTGTAGAATAAAACTGAATTATACTTATAAATAATTTATGCATACAGTCATAAAACAGTCATGCTACTTTGGAAAATTTAATTTGATGATCTATATATATATATATATATATATATATATATATATATATATATATATATATATATATATATATATCGACCTAATAAATTGTGATCATTTTAAATGTTGATGTTCAACGTTGGAATGCCTGTAAGGTAAATCAAATATCCAGATTAAAAAATCTCATAAAATCTAATAAGTATAAGAAATGTTACATTATTGATAATTGACACATATCTAAAAAGGGCAACGTCGCAAAAAAGTAATAAAACAAACAAAACAAAACAAAAACCAAAACCAAAAGCTACAAAATCGGAATAAGAAAAATTGATGAATATTTAAATGATGTAAACAGAAAAATCAAGGGAACAAATTGACTTTGAGCTTAATTTGACAAGAATATAATACATTTCATATCTTGTTATCTTTAGTTTCACTGATTCCAGCGCATAAGAGTTTATACATTCAGTTTCATCTTGTATTGATGTCTGCTAGGTACAGGAAGTTAAATTAATATTCCGCAATATTCAGCTAAGTTTTATGAAAATTCTTTGAAAATAAATTTTCAGTATTATTTCGACTGTTCAGAAACAAACAAGTTTTCTGTTTCTTTTTTTATGTAGAGATTATTTTGCTGTCTTTACCGTTTGTTGAGAAGCACAGAATTATGATATGTACTCTTCTTTTCAGAAGTTGTGTCAGTATGAATTTTCCTTTTAAAAAAAGAAAAAAAAAGACACAAGAAAACAAGAAAAGGCCTTAAGTTGCACCTCATTTTCCTATATTTTAATGTGCGACTCCATGTTATTTTTATTGAGAATAACCCCAGTTCAATCCTTGTAAATTATGCATCTGAATTGTTAAGAGGTACTTTTTTCAATTAATTATCAACTTTTTTCAATCAATTATCATAACCATGAGACAAAGCTGGCATTATCTGTAATTATTCATTTAGCTTTAATATTCATAGAAAATGATATATTCTAATAGACATACTGCTTAAAACACAGAAAAGTATCACTGTTAACAGCGAAAAGAAGATCTGTTTATCTTTGATTTCATCATTTCAAGGTAGCTGCTCTCAGGTCATTTCTCCGAGTCTCATGTTGCATTATCTGTTTTAAAAGCCCTTATAGAGAAGCTAATACAGTCTTTGAGGCATTGTCAGCATTTTATCGATTCAACGGCGACGCGATGCATTTTACTGCAAGTAAAGCAAACCAAGAGGCATGTTAATGATAAACTATTTTAAAGCTAGTTTCAAGAAGAAAACCTCTCACAACCAGATGAATAATATCTATATTGATTTTCGGTGGTATTATTTCTTGTCTGCTAGCATAAGCAAATCGCTATGTCAATGTGTTTTAATGCTGTATGCACTGATTGGCGTGAAAGGTCAGCTAGTCTTGCTTTGAAGTTCATAGAACACCGCTTTGAAAAAAAACCAAGCCGATTTGTACAGTATAATTTCATCTACTAAATTAAATGTAAGCTTATATAAACTTACATTTCATAATTTATATATTGAGCCCTATTAATTAAAAATGGGAAAATTTTAGGCCAAGCAGTTCTGCGAGAAGACAGAATAACAGAAATAATGCTAGTATTGTTAAGTTTGAAAGGGTACTTTGTAAACAAGAGGGCCATGATGGGTCGCTCACCTGAGTACTTTGGCTGTAGGTTTTCTGCTAAGCAGTATTTCATTTTTTAATTGAAAATATGTAAGTGCCTACAAACCAAATATGTAAAATATCAGTCAATAAATAAAGATGTTCTATGACAGAAAGTAGAAATATCTATTATAAGCTATGGTGACCTTGACCTTGACCCAGTGACCTCAAACCCTACCCATGGATAGACGTCCATGCAAGGAACCTATATACTGAATATCAAAGATATTGGTCTATAAATGGAGGCTCTATGAGGTACAGTAGATAAATCTATTTTTAGCCTCCATGACCTTTAACCTAATTTAATAATTTCAAAAAGCTTGATAAAGCTTGATTCATGCCAAATTTTAAAATTCTAGGCCTTGTGGTTTCAGAAAAGAAGATTTTTAAAGATTTTCTTCTAAACTGCTATTTAAAACTTATGACCCCTCGGGCGGGGCCAATAGTGACCCGACTGACATTTTTCAGACAAACTAGGTAGAGGTCCACTAGACAATGCTGCATACCAAATATCTAAGCTGTAGGCATTGAGGTTTCCAGTAAGAAGATTTTTAAAGATTGCCTTTTTTACATATTAAGGGCCCCCGGGGCGGGGCCAATTTTGACACCGGGCCAACATATAAACAATACTGGTAAAGGTTCTCAACACAATACTCCACACCAAATATCTAAGGTCTAGTCCTATTAGTTCCGGAGAAAAAATGATTTTTCATGTTTTTCCTATATAACTATTTGTAAACCAAGAGAACCCTGGGGCGTGGCCAATTTAAACCCAGGGGACATAATTTGAACAAACTTGATAGACATCAACTAGACAATGCTCATACCAAATATCTAAGCTGTAGGTATTGACGTTTCCAGTAAGAAGATTTTTAAAGATTGCCTTTTTTACATATTAAGGGCCCCCGGGGCGGGGCCAATTTTGACCACGGGGCCTTCATATAAACAATACTGGTAAAGGTTCTCAACACAATAGAGGTCCACTAGACAATGCTGCACACCAAATATCTAAACTCTACGCGCTGCGGTTTCTGACAATAAGATTTTTTTAAGTTTTTCCTATATAACTCTATATAAAACATTTGAGCCCTGGGGGCCATTTTTGACCCAGGAGCCATGATTTGAACAAACTTGGTAGAGGTCTACTGGACAATGCTGCACACCAAATATCTAAACTCTAGGCCTTGCAGTTTCTGACAAGAAGATTTTTTAAAAGTTTTTCCTATATAACTCTATGTAAAACATGTGACCCCCGGGGCTTGGCCATTTTTTACCCAGGAGCCATGATTTGAACAAACTTGGTAGAGGTTCACTGGACAATGCTGCACACCAAAGCTGTAGGCACACACACACACACTCACTCTCTTTCTCTCTCTCTCTCTCTCTCTCTCTTACAACTCTCTCTTAAAAACAGCTTCTTGGAAGACATAGTGAAGGGTTTTTATAGAGATGCATATAGCTCTATATTTTCGGACAATATCAGCAGCGCAAAACAGTTTACCGAAAGATTTATTTAAATAAGACTCTCACTGATTCTTTGATAATTTGCAGTTGTCTCGATGTGAATCAGAAGATCAACTGCAGAAAGTGACTAAAATACCTTGATTGAACTAGATCTATTTTGAGTTGAATGACCAAAGTGATATTTATGAATTCTCTTGAAATAATTAATTAAATAAAATCTACAGACCATTCCAGCCTATATGAGAATTAAACAGACGCTGCCTCTTATAAATATAAATATATTTATATTTATAGACAGTGAAATAGTATCGTGTTTAAATTTTGATTGTCTTATTTCAACAACAAATGGTAACTATTTACTTTTGTATAAATGAATAACAGCAGCACATTCTTCAAACTGTGCAAGATCAGGGTGGAAACTATTGTAATCTGAAGATATTTACAACATACAAGATTTACGTACATGCCAACATTCCGGAGAAAGCGGGATTATGTTAACAACGTTGTATTTTTTATATATTTTTATATCTTATGAACACGAAAGTCCGTAATAGAAAAAGCAATGCATCTTAGAATACACAACCCAGTGCTGGATTCGAACTCCGATCAACCCCTTACACGCCAACACTCTAACCACTGAGTCAAAGAATCGATTTCCTGACTCAGTTGTCAGAGGTTGTACTTATACAATTATAGGTAGATGTGCACTAGACCATAAACATATCATACACAAGTATTTTTGTTTCTTCAAATGAAATTACATACTATTACATTCATATCAGACATTTATGATTAAGTAGTCTCTCAACCATGGTCTGTGACCCCCGGTACATATTCCGCACAACTACATTATGTACCGTGGGATAATTGACTGCAGATTATTCGTTTTCATGAATATTTATTAGCAAAGGGAAGTAACTCCTCGTCGAATGAGATTCCGCAATGTAAATAGATACTCTTCAGTGCGAAGAGTATGAATAATGACAAGTTACTAAAAATAGATGTATTTCCCAAGATTTAAAAATGGGCGCGAAAAGCAAATTGTAACGAGTACTTTCGTTGGCTGAGATTGCGCAAGGAAAATCTTTCGGAAACCAATGAAAGTGGGTAATGAATTATTCATGAGTACGAAATTTCTACCAACCAATTGTCCCACGGTAGATAAATAGAGTGAAACGGAATGGATCGAACGTGGGTTTCCGACGATGTCTCTCAACATACACTGTCAATAATAAACACCCAGATTACGCTCCTAACATTTCTGGTACAGCTCCTTGATAAGCGAATGATAATCTTTAAGCGTCAACAACTGCGGGCTGATCATTTAAGAGAAATTGATAACTCTTTCAGATTGTTTGCATTGTTCTGATAGTTGTTCACAGGAACCGAAAATAGTGAAAAGTCATACATTTTATTGCTTTAAATGAATGTTTCTCGCACAGGAGAAACAATCTAATTTGAGAAGCAAGATCTTTAATAAAATGTTTGAAATAAAATGATCTTAAAGAAGAAAAATGCATCTAGTAAAATACAATCTTGTCTAATATATATCGGAACGTTTTATATACACACAAGGTTGTATTTTTACACACCCCGTTGTCCTGTTGGTAAACAAAAATTAGTGTTTCACTATCTATATATTTTGACTTTTCTCTCTTTGTATATTCTGTCATGAATGAGGTCTCTAAACAATAATGTATGTTATACTATTCCGACAGCAAGACTGAAAATATGCAACTGTTACAATTTATCACTATAAATCAAAATTAGCATTACACGAACCGTTTTTCAAGTTTGTAGATGTGATGCCTATTTGGCTACATAAGAGGATGACAGCGTATTGTGATATTGATTAATGAAAATGATGCACGCTATTCACGTTGAACTTTCTCTATGACAGACGCCGATCTATTTACTTTACATTATCGGGAGTATAACCATGACGCTTTATTTCGATAAATTGTCTGGAAATGGCAAATCAGATGCTATTCTATCAATCAAATCTGGTCTAAAACACATAAGTTGGCTTTATTAACAAGATACGTAATTTGATATTTATATCCGGTAATGATGGGTTCAAACCCACTGGCGCCTTGCCTGTCTTAACGTCAATGGAATGCCAACGTAAGGTCGACACGCCTTAAGATGAACAGCGCGGAGCCTGTTCCTTACAGTTCTGTCGCATACCCTAGTCTAAGTAGCAATCCGCAGGAGACGGGCTAACGCGCGCGCACGCACGCACACACACACACACACACACACACACACACACACAATGTGTATCAAAAATGGTGTGGGTAAAGAAGTTCATAACTTATTTCTATCAGTATATGTTAGTGTTCTTTTCCATGCAACATTGCAGAGTTGATGGGTGGGTTGAAGTTAATTCACCAAGACAACTTGTTCTTGTTTGTTTTTATGATAACCTGGCAAGTGTGAGGTTGGTGCACCCTAGAACCTGGTTTAAACCCACAGAGGCAAACCGTTCCAAAGGCGGTAATCCTCGGGTTCTTATTTTCGTTAATTGTTTGTGCTGTCCCTCCCACTTTTTTAATTGATATATAAATCAATCTATGCTTTCTTTTCCTAGGGAGGTTGTGTTATTTGACTGTGGTTTTTCCCATTTTCATAGTAATTTACGTAAACAACTATAAAAATTTAAAAAAACATGTCAGTAATGAGAGAAAAATTAAACGATTCAGAACGCCAGGGGAAGATTGTTTCAACACAAAGGATAGAAATCACCAATGCTTCCACCACCAGTTACAGAAGTCCGTTAGATTACAACCCATTTCAAATAGTTTCTTAACTTAAAACTCAATTCTATGCAAAAAAAAAAGATATTACAGGTTACTAAGGTACAAAAATTTCTAATGCCTAATCTTACGAGCTTAAATCCTATCATGTAATGAAGTACAACTATCCACCTATGGAGACTATCCGAAGATCTGTAGCGTAGCCTTGCTTGCTATGTACCTTTATTTATGCAAAGAGAAAGACACTTTAAGTAACAAAGGTGGAAGGAAATACGCACCTTTACTATGTAGTAAATACAAAAAATAATAAAATCAGGTGATGAAGATCGTTAAGTAATACAAAACAACTGTATTATACTATTCCTCTATATTCCGATCGTTAAATAGAATAAAGTAGCTATGAAAATTATATATAAGGAACTATTTGTTATACGGATAAACCGTATATCCGATATAAGGAAGATCAGACTGCATCTCTCTGTAACCGAATTTCACTGCATTGTTTGTATAATAATTCTTGAAATATTAAAGTATCAACTCCCCTTTGTCGCTTTGAAGTCACATCACCTCATACAAATATTGTCAAGCACTAACTCTGCGCTGATGATTTTTTTAGAATCAATCGACCTTTGAGACAAAAGTTAAATTGATGATATTTTAGCCTATACATAAAATCACAAATTTGGTGGATCACGGATTTCCTTATAAAAGTGGATTTGGCAAAGCACACTGATATTTAAAAATAAATAGCATATTTTGTAACATTCATTTATATATGAAATTTACAGTTTACCTTTGATTTAAATAAAGTTAAACACAAACATCTTTAGTGGTGTCCGTGTCTTACTATAATGATACAAGCATTATGATTTTTGCAATTTTCTATACAAAAAAAATCCTTTAAACAACTATTCAAAACGCATAAGTTGGATATGATTAATAAAGGAAAAGTATAAAGCAAAGAAGCATTCAACACTTTTTAAAACTCATCATAAGTTCTAAACTTGATTGAAACGAATGAGTGAAACTGAATGAAATTCACGTTGAATGAAATAGAAATCATTTATTATTCAAAATAATTATGTATACCTGTAAAGCTTAGTGAAGAATTCAAATGTATCATTTTCTGATAATTTATAAACCGTCATATGATAGATAATAATAATAAGTTCGCTTTACATCTCAAAATCGTTGTAAAAATGATAAAACAGCTTCGTGGACTTTTCAGTGACATTGCAATTGTCAACGGTAACAGATTTTGCCTGCAATACAGTTCTCTGCCTACTGCCTATCTGAAACAAACATGACGAATGCGATTAACCCACCAAGAACAGAGCCGTCTTTCTGCGATAAATAACGTTTCAAACGTTGTGTTTCTGTCTATCGCTAGTCTGTCTTAAGTAATACATTACAAAGAGTGGGAAGTAGATATTACTGCAGTTGAAATGGCAAAAAATGTCCATTGATTGTCTGATACATTATATCACAATATCACAGTATACATCATGCTCTAGGTTAAATCAAATGAAACATTTCGCTATTCGATATACGTTTACTTTTAGCTAAAACTCAGGGTTAAATATTTGATCATTGTATTCGTATTTTTTAAATTTAACATTTTATTGTGCCGTCGATGAAATGGCCTGCTCACGAATATATGAAGAAAATAATTGCATTGTTTGTAGGAGCAGGCTGCATGTTTGTATGAGCAGGCTGCATGTTTTTTTAAGAACAGGGTGTATGATTGTAGAAGCAGGCTGCATATTGTAGCGCCTCGGCCGATCAATCACACTTGGCTCAGATAAACTATTGGTAGCGTATTAATGTTTGGGACTAGATATCAAAGTCAGTATAGATCACTAAGAACCAGTCTATTTAAACCTCTTTTAATATTCGTAAAGTAACACGTAGACATATATAGATAATAAAACAGTTCTCTTGATGATGATTTTACAACAAAATATTTTCTAGATCAATCACAGTTGTGTCCAGTAAATAAATCTTTTCATTTATATTGAGTCTAAGAATCCTCTAGAATCATGGATCAGATATTAACTGATTATAACTTAAAGTTATGCATTAAGCAGTAGCCATATGTATTTACTGTAAGTTCAAAATCCTGGATGTTTCAATATTTTAAGGCAAATATATAAAAAAAACATTTAGTAAATGATTACAAAGCTGCTTACAAAATCTTTTAAAAGTCAGTTAAATTATTAAATTTTACCAGCAGTAAAGACTACTATAACTGTAATGTAGACGTACTTCAACTGAGTCTGAACTGACACAGTGTCTACCATGAAAAATCTGAGTGAGACTGCTCCTGCCTCTGGACCATCAGGCCCTTTTATACTAAATTTACAGAATGCCCACAAATTATGATCATAGTGACCAAATATTCAAGGCAATGCCACACTCAACGCCCTTAAACTGGAAGTGCCAAGAAATTCTGGGCACTCTGCCTCAAAATTCTGGGCAGGCCTGAAACTTGAAACTTCTAAATAATTGTGCAGCCAGTTGACCTTTAAACTTAGAAAATATTTAAAACAACAATATTTAAGGATTTTGTCTTAGTAAGCATGTAAATAAATTACCATAACATTGTTTCTCAGAAAATCTTTGTAGTTCATCATTCTAGATAAAATGACCTTGACACTGTAACTATGTAAACAATACCACAATGCATTGCTAAAATACATGTCTGTTTACTTCCTGCTGTCAAAGTTAAACTTTAAGCTAAAATAAAATGAATGAATAAAAACATGTCATCTTATCAAATCACTGTAGCTTAAACAAGAAGATAAATAGCATTTACTTCAACACGCTGTAAAAAAATAAGTAACATCTAATAGTATTTCTGAACAAAATAAATGAGTCGTGAAAACTCATGACAAAGAACCTGTCAAAATTACTTAAGACAATCAGACTTGGCCTTTAAGTCTTTTAAACAGTTTAAAACTGAGTAAAGGTAGAAAATGATTTAACACTGGGAAATACCTTGTTACATTATTTGTAGGAGCAGGCTTCATATTTGTAGGAGCAGGGTGCATATTTGTAGGAGCAGGGTGCATGTTTGTACGAGCAGGCTGCATGTTTTTCAAGTGAACTATTTGGGGTCGTGAACCGATCTTGTCGGGGCTTTGGAAAACCTTAACTATGTATTAACAGCTAACAAAATGAATAATAAAAAAAAATTAAAAAGAATTATTTTCATCGACAGATAAACGTTAGCAATCTAAAGTCTTTTAAACACCATTCTATGTCGTTTCTTTATCGTTTAGTTATTCCGTGACATATACAGAAATGCAATGATTACTTTCGTCAATTCAGCCAATGATCTTCCTGTAAAAATCTTTACAAATTACGTGAACATGTTGACAGAAAAGACCATTATTCTTGGAACAATCATGACAGAAACTAGAAAAAAGATATCTCTGTCAAACTAGTTTGGAAAATAATATTTGATAATCGTCCGACCTAATAAATTGTGACCGTTCCAAAATTCGTGGTAAAACATGAGAGTTCTTGTAAAAGTACATCAGACATCCAGATGAAAGAATCTCATTACATGTATAGGAACTGCGAAGAAATAAGTGAAAATTGATGGATAGCTCTAAAAATTGAAACACTGCAAATAAAAAATAATCAAAAAATCTTTTACGCGTAGGTTGTGGTAGGAAAAATAATTGAATTATACGCAGAGATAGCAATTCTTGGTCAATAATATGTATAAAACTTTTAGATATTATCGAAATATTCTCATAAAAAACTCGGTCTGGTATTTATCGGACTAATGAGATGAAGACATTAAATATTTTGAATTTTATTTAATATCCGGAATTAGAACAATTGATGAATATTCAAATGTTGTTAGCAGACAAAATCTTCAGTAAGAATCGAAAATGTGGGTTATTTGACCAAAACATAATACAGTTATATCCTTTGTTTACTCCGGTGTCATTAATTTTACATTCAATATACCTTTTATCAAAGTCTGATAAGCTTAGGGCGATAATAAGTCTTTCGTAACATTCTGCTTAGTTTTCTGGAAATTCTTTGAAAGTAAATTTCCAGCACTATTTTAACTTTTCAAAAGCAATCTTATGTAGAAAATAAATTAAAGTTTAATTAAAAGTAACAAATTATGTACTTTCTTTCACCTAAGCAGTTAAGTCAGTATCAATTTTCCAATTAAAACAAATTAAGAAACAAACGAAAGGCGTAGGGAAGCAAGTTGCGTTAACATCAGCGCCTCATCTTCCTATGTCTTACTGTATTTCTTTATGATATTTTTATTAAGAGTAATGCCAGTGCAAGACTTGTAAATTATGCATCGAAATTGTTGAGAGGTACGTTTTGGAATTACTTATTATTAACACGAGACAAACCTGATAACTTTTTTCAGCTTTTATCTGGACTAAAATATTACATAGACACGTCTTTATTCATTTTACATCTAATTATCTGAGCTTGTATATTTTGATAGGTAAACTAATTAAAAGAACCAGTTTCACTGTTAACAGCAAACGCACAAATTTGTAATTTTGATCTGTTTTGTTCACTTCCTGCTTCTTTTGAAAGACATAATAGGAATACGAATAACTATATTATAATAATTTTATTTTACAAATAACGTGGTGAAGTTAATATTGCTTTTTATTTTCTTGAATTTATAAATCAAATCTCCATAGAACACTGGTTGAGAAATACCTTGTGGCCGTAGTTAATCTGGGTATCGACGATAAAACTTGCAAAACGTTTTTCTTAATTTGTGGTACATATAGCCCGTTTCAAAAGTTTTTCTGCTGTGCAAAGATTACGTTCTTGATATCTTTAACATTGTTACAAGCTCTAGAAAAGCGAACAAGCTGTGAAATAAACTCCATAAGATGGGACTTTACCATCTTAAAATGGATAATTAACAACATTAAAATCAAAGTAATCTCTTTTACTGTATATTTTAGTAGTAACAAAACCATTTTCAATAGAAAGATTTAGATCTAGAAAGTTTGCCTGTTTCTCTGAAGTGTTTGCTTTATTCAGGTTGAGTTCATTCGGATAATTATGTTTTATTGCCCAGAGATGGAAAATGGTCGTTACGTATATCTAACAAATCGTCAAGATACCTCGAGGTGTTGTTAAAGGCTGTAATAATGCCATCTTGATGTTCACTAGAAAGAGATAACACAAGGTCTCTTTCATAGCAGTATAAAAGCAGATCAGCAACAAGATGTGTACAGTTAGTTCCCGATGGTGATGCCCACTTCCTGTTTATAAACAGAAGTTCCAAATCTAACATAAATAATATCTAGTAAGAAAGAAAGCGACGCGATTATGCCTTGACACGTCTATAAAGTGTAATTATCATAAGGACCATTTATAAAAAAAGTGATTTATGTTCATTACAAGTAATATAGGTTCTGTTTTGTCTTGCAAACATTTTTTTTCTATACGACTGGTGAGCCTGTCTCTTCTTAAATTGTTAGGAAGTAAAGTATACATGTATATATGTAGAAAAATCGTAAGTTGACAAAGAGAACGCCTGAAATTTATTTTTGATTTAAGCTTATATAAAACGTCACCCGAAGTTTTGATAGGACCAAACTAGATTTTTGCCGGTGGTTTAAAAATCTTCACAATACCATATAATATGTTCTTCTATGGCTGTAAGGCAAGACGTAAAGAGAATGGCAAAATTTAGTAGTTGTGCAAGAACTTGAATTAGCGATAAATCTTGCTTTATATGTTGTTTTGTGTATTTTATGCAACCAATACATTGTAGGTGCTTTATCTTGTTTCGATTCAACACTGGTTCTAAATTTTACAATTTGTAGAGTGTGTGCCGAAACAATATCACTCTTTATTGAAGAAGTCAGTATATAAGCATTAGTACTATTTAGCTCTTTAGTTTGAATATCCGTCATACTATAATTACATTATTTGCAGTCTTATCACCAGGTGCCAGTACCAACCTGTTATGAAAGTTATGAAAGTCTTGAATTCCCTTTCTCAAATGACGACAATCAAACGAAGTCGAGGTGGCAATAAAGCAATGTTTCTGTTATTAAAAAGTTCTGCGAGTGTCAATTATTTTGAAGATTTGTTTTTTCCAATTAGAAAGTGCATTAAGTTCAGCATGCTCTCTTTTATACCATTTATTACAAAAAAAGGTGAATGACTCGGTAATTTCTGCACGAGAGACAGTAAAATCAGTTTCCGATGGAAGTCTACATTTGGGACGTTATGAAATTAAAATTACGGATTCTATAGCCTTTGCTAACTTGAAGATCCCCGGTAACGATATGACAGGCAGGCTTAGAGCAATATTTTGATTTTGAACAATCTCAAGATGTTGGTTCATTTTCAACAATCTGTAAATCAAAGGTAACTTTATCGTAATAAAAATTGTGTTTCTGGTTGGCTTGTTATATTTATAACAAACGATAGGTGAATAAGTATTCTTAAAATAATGATTTTACTGTTTTATCTTTTAATATACTTGGAAGTAAATCAAATCAATTCCTTTATTTAAAAAAGAAATTTTCAGGAGAGGTCTTCGATGATCAGATTCCAAATCAATGTGTGGTCGGAGAACATACATGTAAGGTTGGTAGGGCATGGTCCCCCCTTTGGTTTCCATCTTTGATTATATCATTCTAAGGTAGCTGCTCTCAGGTCATTTCTCTGAGTCATCTCTTGCATATGTGAAAATAAAGCTAATACAATCTTTGCAGCATCTGACAGCATTTTATCGATTTCAAGACGACGCGATAAATTGCAATGCAAGTGAGGCAATCCAAGTGTCATATTAATAATAAACTATTTTATAGCTATTTTCAAGAAGAAAACATATCACAACCACATGATTGATATCTATATCGATTTTCAGCGGTAATCTTGTCTGCTACCTCAGACAAAATCGCTATGTCAATGTCTTTTTAATGGTGTAAACACTGATTGTCATGAAAGGTCTTGTTTTGCTTCAAAGGTTTAAGGAATAAGAAAAATTCATTGTTTGTTTTTGGTAGTGCATGGTCCCTTCTTTGGTTTCCATCTTTGATTTTATCATTATAAGGTAGCTGCTCTCAGGTCTTGTTTTGTTTTTAGTACATTGAAAATGCTTTGAAAAATGAGCTGATAATTGTCCTGGGTTATTGTTTCTCTTAGATTATATGTAAGCTGATATCAAGCTGCAGTTCATAGTGCATATATTGAGCCCTATTATTTTGATAAAATATAGTGATATATCCGTTCAAGCAGTTCTTTTATTTAAACTCAATGATTGCAGCACGATGAAACGTCTCAATCATTCCAGAGAGAAATTGCGGAAGGTATAAATGAATCTGAATAAATTGGAGTTCTCATATTAAGAACAGAGTAAGAATGTTGGTTTCTTAGATTGTACTGTGCTAGGTCTTGCACTTAACCTGGTAATAAATTATTTAGGTAATCAGGTGCTATACGTTTGTGCATTTTGTACATTGTTCATAACTTTTGTATTTCTTCTATCTGATAAATTCGCCCGTCCTATCTCTTTGTCTGATACGGAAAACGACTTTGTTAATTCCGTTATAATGCTGTACATTCACACTGTTATGTAGTTACTATAGTAATAATCACCTACAACTTGTTCTTGAGTTTATCAATTTTTTTCTGTCTACATTCTCAGGTTGTATGGTTACATTGGTTACACTGGTTACAATCAGTTACAACTTATTTGTTGAGTTTATGTAATAGTTGTTTTTTTTCTGTCTACAATCTCTGGTTACGTGGTTACAATGGTTACACTAGTTACAGCTGCCCATAATTGAAAATAAAAGCTGTGTTTTCATACTGTTACTATCTACTGTAGTTACAATCAGTTACAACTTTGGTTCTTGAGTTTATGAAATAGGTTTTTCTCTGTCTACAATCTCTGGTGACGTGGTTACAATGGTTACACTAGTCTAGTTACAACTGCCCATAATTGAAAATATGAGCTGTGCATTCATAGTGTTACGTAGTTACAATAGTTACAATCAGTTACAACTTAGTTCTTGAGTTTATTAAATAGTTGTTTTTCTGTCTACATTCTCAGGTTACGTGGTTACAATGGTTACACCGGTTACAATGCCCATGATTGAATATATGAGCTGTACATTCATACTGTCACGTAGTTACTTTAGTTACGATCAGTAACAACTTAGTTTCTGAGTTTATCAAATAAATTTGTTTTCTGTCTACATTCTTTGGTTACATGGTTACAATAGTTACTCTAGTTACAACTGCCAATAATTGAAAATATGAGCTGTACATTCATACTGTTACGTAGTTACAATAGTTAAAGTCAGTAACAATTTAGTTCTTGGGTTGATGAAATAATTGTTTTTTTCTGAGCTGTGCATTCATACTGTTACGTAGTTACAGTAGTTACAATCAGTTACAACTTAGTTTTTGGGTTTATTTTTTTCTGTCTGCATTCTCTGGTTTCATGGTTACAATGGTTACTCTAGTTAAAACTGCCCATAATTAGAAATAGGAGCTGTGCTTTCATACTGTTACGTAGTTACAGTAGTTACAATCAGTTACAACTTAGTTCTTTAGTTTATAAAAAAAGTTTTTTTCTGTCTAGATTCTCTGGTTACGTGGTTGCTGTTCGCTACTGTGCCTGATATGATAATGAACGATATGAATATCTTTTTAATGCGTCGGTTTTATATTTTATTAGCCTTTTTGCTAACGTTTTCACAAGATTTATTGAAATATCGCTTAGAAAGACACCCAGAATCACACTTTAATTGTTATACTGGTTAATGTTAAAAATATTATACATTACAGCTGTTAGACATCGCCAAGTGTGACGATTTGTATAGGCCAGTAGAGAAATATGTGGACGAGGTTCCATCCCCTACCACAGACAGAATCTGAAGGGGAACATTTCCCTCCAAGATATATTGGCCAATCTGGAAGACCTTTCTCCTGAGCAGGTACTTAACAAATAACAAAATATCACATCTCGTAAAGGGAAATGAGTAGCAGGTACGCTCGCTTTTCATGACATTTGCGTTGTAAAAATGATTAATAGCTATGTGGACTTTCAAGTGTTATTGTTCCAGTAATTTTTAATAACAGATTTTGCCTACAATGTATTTCCCTGCCTACTACGTGTTTGAATCAGTCAAGACCTAATGTGAGTACAGAGATTACTTTATGTGATAAATCACGCTTCAAACGTGTTTCTGT
This sequence comes from Cyclina sinensis, assembly GCA_012932295.1. NCBI lineage: Eukaryota > Metazoa > Mollusca > Bivalvia > Venerida > Veneridae > Cyclina > Cyclina sinensis. The sequence goes on from JAAONU010000001.1 coordinate 7,076,490, forward strand.
CTAGGGCTAGCCTATGTTCAGTGATACATTACAAATTGGGGGAAGAAGATATCAAAGCACTTTGATATAGCAATAAAACATTACGAAATATGTTCATGGACTGTACTATACAATGCTCTTACTTAAACCAGATGGACTATTTCGCTATTCGATATGTATGCATTTTTAACTAAAACTCGGGGAAAAGTATCATTGCATTCTATGTGTCGAAAACATTTCTCTATATGAAATTTAACTGTCGTAATTGCATCTTCCTTTCTAAATGGCCTGCTAACCGAATATGTGAAAATATTATTGCTATCGTTTTCAAAAGAAAAGCTGCGTCTATTTCAACCCTTTTAACTTTTTGCGTCGTAAACAGAACTCGCATGGCCTATAGGTAACCTTTACTGTGTCTTAACGGTTAAAGTGTTTTAAACGATTCTATGCCGTTTCAAATTCTTTAGCGTTCAGCTTATACGTGACATATAGATTAAAGATGTAATGTTTACTATCGTCAGTACAGTCAATGACCTTCCTGTATATGTATTTCATGTAAAAAATCTCATAACGCTGCTGGATTTTTTACTTCTAAAGATCATTACAAAGTATGGGAACATATTGACAGACTACGTCGTTGTTCTTGGACCAAGCATGACGAAAATAAGACAAAGGTTGATGACAATGTCTCCCACTACAGTTTTCGAAATATTTACCAAACTGATATATTGGTAATGACTTTTTGTACAAAGAAACTGAATTATAAAATTTTTCTCCATTCTAGGGTAGCTACACTCAGGTCATTTCTCTAAATCTCCAGTGTATTATCTGTTTTTAAAGCTTTCAAACGCATTTGCAGCGTTAAATAGCATTTTAACGATTCAACGGCGACGCGACAAATTTTAATGCAGGTAAAGCAATTCAAATGTCATACTTACGTCAATCTATTTCAAGAAGAAAACCTATCACAACCAGAGGAATAACATATAATGATTTTTCATCGGTATTATTTCTTTTCTGCCAGCTAAATGTCTTTTCAGTGGTGTAAATCATACTGAACACTCGTGAAAGATATCCTAGTTTTGTTTTGAATGACATAGAATCAGCAGAAAAAGCTTTATTTGATTATGCAGAGTTAATGCATCTCTTTGATTATATGTAAACTGATATTAAGTTACATTTCATAGTGCATATATACAGCCCTATTAATTAAAACAAATAGTGATATTGCAGGTTAAGCAGTTCCGCAAGAAAGTAGAATAGCAAAAATAATGCTATTATTATGAGATTTGAAAGGCGTTTGCTGAAAGTTTGCTTGACTTGAAATAATTCCTTTCTCGGTCGCTCTGTCTCGCCAACCTTGAATTAATAACAGCTTCTTGGAAGACATAGTGGAGGGGTTTGTTTTCAGAGACATAAATCAACTCTATGTTTTCTGAAAATATCAGCAGCGCAAAAAAATTTAGCAGAAACAAATCCTGAAAATTTATTTATGTAAGGTTCCCCTATGAAGCTTGTTGGTAATTTGCCAAAAAATGACTGAAATACCTTATCTTAAATCGAACAATTTTTAAATGGATTACCAGAGGAATTAATTTTTTTGAAGACCATTCTAGCTATCAGCAAGTAGCCTCTACATGCTGTTTATCAGGTGACAGTAAAACAATATCGTGTTTAGAACAGTTTTTTAACTTCTTTCTTTTGGACTCTTATACTTCAGTTAAACACCATAGGTAAAACTATAGTTCAATTATAAAATTGTAGGAGCTGCGCACAGAAGATATTTAGTAAAAATAAACAAAGGGCAATAACTCCGCCAAAAATAATCGAATTGCAAAAGCCTGGGTGTATGCGCTGCGGCACTTAATAATGATCATTTTATGAAAGATTGGTGAAAGGTGCGTGAGAAATGTAGGAGTTGTGCACAGAAGAAATATTAAGTAAAATGTAACAAAGGGCAACAACTACGCAAAAAATTTTATCGCAAAGGCCTGATGATAAGTACCGTGTACTTGATAATAATCATTCTATGCAACTTTAGTGAAAATCATAATCGACAATTGTAGGAGTTGTGAAGAGCAGCAACTTAAAGTAAAATTTAACAAAAGGCAATAATTCCGCCAAAAAGGTAGAATGGTAATAGCCAGAGTACGTGCGCTGCGTCACTTAATAATGTTCATTTTGTGAAAGTTGTTGAAAAATCGCACTGGGAAATGAAAGATGAGTTGCACAAACGAGAAATATAAAGTAAAATTAAACAAAGAGCTATAACCCTACCAAACATACCCAAGCCGCAAAAACCAGAGTATATGCACTGCAGCACTGGATTATAATCATTGTGTGAAAGTTTGGTGAAAATTGAATGAGAATTGTTGGAGGAGTTGCGCACAGAAGATTGGACGGACGGACAGACTAACGGAGGGACAGTGCGACTACTATATGCCACCCTTTGGAGGCATAAGAAAGGTTCCACGTACAATTTAATAAGTATCTTAAAAAATTATCTAAATGAATATCAATCTAATTTAGTCGTCTTTGGATAATTTAATATATATCATTATAATATAAATTCTTCTAATCATGAACTTTTCTCATGCAAGCAACGAGCTTTCAAAGTACAGGCGCTGTGTTTAAATATAAATCTTCTGACTAAATGTATGAATAATGTATAGGGTGTTATGAAAGTTCGAATACATTGCTTTAGAAAACTAGTCGAAACTCTTGAAAAATATATAAAAAATGTTCTCAAAACAGTGTTCCTAAACCAAAAAACTAAGTTCAAAGTAGTACCTTTAAATAAGAATATAAAATTTGTATTTTTTTTACCGTCAGCACAACAAGAACTGTTCGCTTCGGTCTTTATAAAGAGATGCTGTCTATTTTGGTCGCAAAATAGTGTGAGCTATTTCCTCGGTTAATTTTTAAGAATTCAAGCAGAATACCTGTAGGCTGCGTTGTTGTCCACAAAGATCTCTAAAAGCCTCTAACGAAGTCATTGTGAGTTTTTTTGTCTCTTTTTCTCCAGGGTGTGCGCCAGCTAACACAGGATCCGGTCATGACACCATCCGTAGCGTCTTTGGTCTAGTGGCTTTGGACATGCTGAGATCTTCAGGGGTTACACAAGGGACCCACGATTTTCTGGTTAGTGTTTAGAGCATGTTTTATATGGAGCAAAGGAACAAAAGGTAGGAGTGGTTCGTAGGTCTATTTCTCCTGCATGGACAGTTTCCTTCTGGAACATTCAACTTTGTCCAGTCCCCCTTTCGGCCTAGCTCTACAGCTATCGCCGACCAATCATGCTCTTCACCTCTTCTAATTTCTGACTGTACCAGGGTTCTCTTCTCTTGTCACTATGAGGCTCCCATATTTTGTGCCTTCTTGTGCCCAGTCCTCCCCTTCTAGTGTTTGCAGCACCCAATGTCTTGATGTCTAAGTCTATTCTATGCCAGCTCTGCTGCCCGATTTACTGAAAACTTCCTACCAGTCCAAACTATTATCCAACCACCACTGATCTTGTTATGTCTGAATCAGGTAGCGTAAAAAGAAGACGCGTCTTTGTATCCGTGTAATCTTCTACAGTAATTCTGACTGGCACCTAAAGTCTTCGAAAACTTGCTTTACATTTCGATGCTCGTATAAATGGTTGCAAGCCATACCACATTCTCGGGTAATTACTTGTGGATTTCTCTTTTCTACAGTACTAAGTGGTATCTTATTTACTGGTAGTTGCCATACTAGTCCCGACATATCACATTGTGTTTTCTTCTAAGTCAATTGTCAGACCTTAACCTTCTTCACTCTGTGCTCCTTGACTTTGCTGATTTAAACTGCAATCGAGCCCATATGACAGTTTCAACAAACAAGTAGTGAAGGTTTCGATGTTACTGTCATGTCATCTATGAATATCAGGTTAGATGGAATACAGTTGCTTAGTTTATTGGCCATGTACCTCCAGCTCCGCTGCCTTGATGACAATATTCGTTGCCATCACAAACAATATCAGGTCATCGAAGTTGTAGCGGTGCACACTCAGTCTCATTTTTTGGGCCAAAACGGTGAAGTACAGTCCTCAAGATGATTTCTGGCGTGATGAAAGTCCTGAGAACACTTTGTCCTTATAACAAGATCAGTAGGATAATGTTCTTTCAAAATGGCAAAATAAGTTGCTAAATAAAACATCTATTATTAAATTATACACAAATGAAGTTTAAAACTCTTTAAAAGTTTGGGTGTTCCCTGCTCAATTAAAATTTTAAACCATTTAGAATTTACCATATCACAACACCTGCTTGTCTGTTAACACATTTTCTGCGACCTAAACTATAACATAACTATATGAGAAATCCGAAAAAAGCAATACTAAAAAAGGAATTTTAGATATTTTGTCCGTTTTACATGTAGCTAATTTAAAGTATTTTACGTGACGAAATTTCACTGTATTTCTGTGAACATACAGATAGGTCTCATATCAAATAAAAAGGGTTTAAATTTATCTATTGGTGCTAAAATGGTCAAAAATGGATTTGTTTGTCAGCTTTAGATTCTTGATATATCATAATTTGAATCTAAAAACAAAACTTTGCATTCAGACATTTCAACCTGTATCCTTACGTGACGATAATATATCGCCAATAAGACGGCATATCATAGCTATACACTCAATTTTCATTTGATTATATATCTTCTGTCTGGTTTAAAGAGTATTTTCATTTAAAACTGAAAATAATCAAGTAATAATCGAAATCAAACGGCAAAAAGTATTTTACGTGACTGTAACTTACGTGACATTTTTTAAGCAGGAGACATTTCAAACAAGATGACAACGAGTCATTGATCTATTCGAGTCTGCAGTGACGTCACAGGATGTTTACAGCCGCCAGTTGTCTTGAAAATCCAAACGGAGAAGCACACATGTGAAGATTCGTGCGGGAATTTTTTGACATTCACCATTGCATTTTATTGTTGTGTAAGTAGAACTTTCATACATATAACATCTGTTTTAACTATGCCATTTTGTAAGTGGATGTACAATTCTTTTTCAATAATTAGCATATGCATACATTATCAACACATATGCAGTATTTAGTTACGTAAAGTTCGTCACGTAAAATACAAAAAGTCACGTAAAATACCATGTTTTGTAAAACAAATTTGCATCCATTTTTCAGAGATATTATATAATTGTGTCTCAAATTTAAGTCATTTTATTAAGAGATAGATATGAACAAATATATATTAGCACACCATGTACCACATTTTGTGATAGGTGGTTGTCTGAAAACAAAATAAAAAAGATATGCCATTGCAAATTGATAAATATAGATAAACTATCGGATTGTTTATGAAATCGGCAGTTATATGAAACAATTAAATGGGTATGTTTTTTGATAATGAACATAGTTAAATATTAGAGAACAGTCACTGAATAGAATAACACATGTAATGAAAATTATCACAATTAAGTGCAAGACCTTTTCGTCACGTAAAATACAAAATAATTGTAAAATACAAACACATGTTAAAATAAAGTTAACTGTAAAAAGTTTTTTTTTCTCTACAGTGTTATTCAAATGCCATAGCTATATCAATATCTTGGATATTTCAGGTAATGGCTAAGTCACATGCTCAACGTCAGAAAGAATACAGAGAAAGAAAGAAAGCAGAAGAAGGCAGTAAATGGCTGGAAAATGAAAGCAACAGAACCAAGAAATATTATGTAAAAATAGCCTGCCTTGATGAACATGATGCAAAAAAGAGAAGAAGAAAGCTAAGGAAAAAGCAAGCGGAATACAGAAAGAAGGAAAAGATGTTAGGTAACAATCGAAATGTCACTGAAAGCAATGTAACAGAGCAACAATCAAGCACAAACCGTCAGATGGAACCCCAACTTAGAACAAGCAATCAAGAAGAGCCTCTACCTAGTGGAAGCAATGACATACAATACAGTGAAATATCAAGTTCTGAATCAAGAATGATAGTGAAATTACCTAATGTAAGAAAGAAGCCAAATAAATCCTCCAAAAAATACAGGAACAAAATTGATTATCTGAAAAAGGTCACAGATAGTCTGAAGAAGAAAAATAAATCTCTCAAACAGAAATTGTACAGATTAAAGAAAAAGAAACTTACAGGATCTGTTGAAAGGAGTCCACATACACCCAGGTCTAAGTCGCACAAAGTAATGAAAGACGCAGGAATTGACCCAACAAAGCATCCAGAATTGAGAAAGAAGCTTATATTTGCAGACTGTCTCACACACGAAATGAAAAGAATCGTTTTACTAAGAAACAAACATTCTCGCTCAGCAGTTAAGAAAATAGTAGCTGGTTGCATTTTAAGAAAGTATAACATCTCACAATATGCAGCGTCGCTTGTTGGTGTACGTGTAAGGTCTAAGAAACCATCATCCAGCATTCAGAAAAATAGTTCTAAAAGCATCACTTATAAGAAAATCAGAACCTTTCTCGAACGAGAGGACAACTGTAGACAACTTCCCGGTAAAGCAGACACAGTAAAAAATGAAAATAAAGAACGCATTCAAAAATATGTTTTAAATGACTACATGAGAAACATATATTTCAAATTCAAAGCTGAGAATCCACACATGAAAGTTAGCTTTTCTACTTTTTGCCGTGCAAGGCCAAAGCATGTCACTTTTGTAAACTACGCATCAAGAATCACTTGTCTATGTACAAGACACCAGAACTTTGCCTTGAAACTACAATGTTTAAAAAAGTACAAGTTGACACATAACACAAGTCCAGATAGCTTTTCCGAATCTACAGATGTTGAAGAATTAAGAGCGAACTTAGCGTCAGGTATCACGGGAGAGTCAGTTGTATTCAAAGAATGGAAAAGGGTAAAGTGTGATGATGGAAAACTGCGAACAAAACTCCTAGACATTCAAAAAGAAAAAGAACTATTCATTGAACAAATAATTACTGAGTTTCAAGACTTTAAAAGTCATGCCAGTCGAGTTAAACAACAATATGAATCTTTTAAACAGATGAAAGAAAGTCTGAGAGAAAACAGTGAGCATGTCTGCATACAGATGGACTTCGCAGAAAATTATAGTGTTAAAGAAATGGAAGAAATCCAGAGTGCATACTGGAATCCAGAGAGTGTCACGCTTCATCCCGTTGTTATGTATTACAATGAGAATGGAATAGTGACTCATTCTAGTATGGTTATTGTATCTGATGTCCCTAACCACAACTCAACAATGGTACAAGCGATTCTTGAGAAAGTGATGCATTGGGTGAAAGAACAATGTGCTCATGTGAAGTATGTTCATTACTGGACTGACTCGCCGACGTCTCAGTACCGGAACAGGACAATGTTCGACGTAGTAGCACGGCATCCAACCTTGTTTGGAGTGAAAGCGAGCTGGCAGTATTTTGAAGCTGGTCACGGAAAGGGGGCATGTGACGGAATCGGTGGTGTGGTGAAACGATCAGCAGATACGGCACTGAAGACAGGAAAAGTAAGCATTACTAATGCAACGGACTTTTTTGACTGGGGAGTGAAAACGAACAGCAAAATTAAGTATGTATTTGTTGATAGACATGAGTACGAAAATGCAAACAAGAGAGCAGAAAAAAGACAGAAGCAAGTGATCACAGTTAAAGGGACTATGAAACTGCATTCAGTAGTTGGTGTAAGCGAAACTGAAATCATGGTCAGGCCAACGACCTGTGTATGTGGTGAATGTTTTACCGAGAGGGGATTTGTCTGGTCCGATGATAATCAGTGTGGGTGGGAAAAACTGAGAATAAGTAGGGATGAAGATGAGCTGGACAAGAACAATAACAGAGTTGACGAAGAAATACCACCAGAGACTGTTGATGGCAGTGAAATAGTAGCCGACATGGATATTGACAGAGAAATGACAAAGGAGAAAGCTACCACAGAAGCTGAGATTGTAGTTGGAGATTTCATTGCAGCTAAGTATGATGGTGTAGCATATGTTGGCAAGGTGATCAATGTTGATGATGATACGTATGAGGTCACATTTATGGAACAAGGGTCAAAAGTAAAAGATTGTTTGAAGTGGCCAACAAAGCCTGACATAATATGGATAGATGCCAAAGATATAATATGTAAGGTGAAGGAACCATTGTTTACTGGAAAAGGAAAAAGATTTTTCAAGATGACAGAAAGTGACAAGGTGAAGATTGACAAAGCCTTTGCAAACTATTAAAAGTATTTTACGTGACAATATCTTTGGTATAATAATGTTACACTGCAAAACCTGAATAATGACTAGTTATTGTAGAGTCGTGTTCACATTCATCATTAATATTGCATAAAGTATATAAACACACAGTTTCAACACGTTTTCCTGATATTTGAATTATAGGACTTTGTTAAGTTGAAGTTTACGTGACAAAAACAGTTCCTTTATAAATATTTGTGTTTGCATAAAGTCAATGAGTAAAAACACAAAGGTATGTCTTATGACTGAGTTTATAGACCACTTTAGGTATATATATTTTTTTTAAATGTTGATTGTTATATCAGGAAAAGTCATCTTTACTTTCATTATATTTTATGTATTTTACGTGACAAATACTATTGGTTTTGAATACATTTTTCATGATAAATAAAAAAAAAACTTTGTATGAATGTTTTAGATATTGACTAGCAGTACCTTGATACATGGTGTTCAATCTTTAATTTTGAAATCAGTGCCTATTTAGTAATCTTATATTAAACTTCTTTACTGTAAATATATAATTTTGAAAGAAAGCTGTACCATCCTTTTGCACCTCCATATATTTTTTTCTGCAGTCATTTCGAAGATTTCATTACTCATTCATTTCTTGTTCTGTTGTAACAAATAGTTACGAATGATTAAATATAACAGAAAAAATATATACCATTGTTAGTTTTATTGAAATAATCAGTGGTTTGGTAGGGTACACGTTAATGTACCGTAAAATACAGCAGTTAATTCACTGCCTTCCTTTCATGTATGTCATGAAAAAAAAAAGAGCTTTCCAATAGGGGCAAACATGAAATACATTACTACAATAGTTCTTCTTACATATAAAGTGTAAATCTTTAGTAAATTAACAAGTGACTGTTATAACATTTTCTTAATCAATTTTGGCCGACATTTTGAGACTAACTGTGCAGGTGCATTGTTTGATCAGCTGGTTGGGATCTAGCTTTAGGCTTTGGCTAGGTCAAACCAGATGACGCTGAAGATTTTATGGATGATTATCGCTTCGTACAGCAGCTTCGTACAGCTAAGGTCTCTAGTTCGCTCCACACTCAAACAGAAACCATGGTCACCGTTTTGAACTGAGGTGTTGATATAAAGATTATTGAACATAAATGATGCCATGCTCTTGGCCAGTATCGAAAAGAATAACCATCGACGCTTATGTGTTATTGAGCTTGAGGCTTATAATGGATGCAACTTTGACCCGGATGACTTATTCACAATTCCAGTATAGCTCTTTCATATTAAGTTGAATGCTAGGCTGTTCATTGTCTCTCCTTGAAATCCAGTGAAAAATAAAACAGATAGAAAATCGACAATGACGTAATCTTCATCTTAATAGATACCGATTTGCCCTCAGTATGCCTGATAAGCAGTCATAATGAAAACAGTAATTCATGCACAAAAGTAAAAAAAAAGAAAAAAATGAAATTCTTCATCTTCTTGCTTCGACAGAAATGGAAGAGCATTTAAAATAAAAATGCACACGAACTTTATGAACAGACTGTTTCTTGATTTTTTGTTCATTGATGATACATTGATTAAGATATCAGTCATACCTACATTTAACGGAAACGATATTGTAAGCCATAAACGAGTAAAAAAAATCACGAAGTTCACGGTTAAATGTAGTAGCAATTATGCAGATTATTCTTTGATGAAATTTATTTATCGTCCTTCAGTGAAGAAATAGAAGTTAAGATGTGTAGTACAAATTTTGTATTTCTTTTCAAATCTGTCGGCTTTTGTTCTTTGACATTACGATTCAGATATCCTTGAGATTTCTGGATTTTATTTTTATAATTTGTGGTACCTTTTATGAACAGTGTAACAGTGCTCTTGGTGACAATGTAATAAAGCTATTTCGACACATTAATATCTGTCTTCCAGAATGACAACTATGAGTGGGGAATACTTTTATCGCACTTTCCTGCCAACCATTCCTGCAGTAAAATTATATTCATTAGATTATTTGTTTCCATTAAGCACAGTCTCTTGGGTTTTAAAAATATGGGATATTCATTTTTGATTTATTTTTATCAAGACAACTTGTCGTGTTATTGTTAGACCATTATATAAATAGAAACATAATTTAATTAGATTTCAACATCAGCCAGCAAAGCAATAAACTGTCATCCCCGACGAACAAAAAGCAGCTGCACATTACATCGGGTGACACAAGAAAATGTATTAAACCAGACATGAAGCCTGTCAAATAATTTGCGAAACAAATGTTTACTTTAGGAAGTAATAGGGTACTGTCCGTGCACTGACATGTCGAACATGATCTTGTCTAAATAAAAGAAACATTTGCTCGGTTTTTTTTGTGAGCTTAACACTATACATGCTTTATAAAGGAGTGCTGTGACAGTAACTCTTCTTATTTAAAATATAACATTATATGTTACAAATATGTTCGGGTGATTTAAAAAGAATGCTTCTTGTGAATGACAATCTTATAAAACCCTGGCAGATTATATGTACGCATCAAAAGACAGTTGAGTGTTTTGTTTCCAAGCCATAAACGTGTTGAGTGCTCTAGATCCTCTATAGAGTTTTTAATTCCGACGATTAATTTCCAGGTTTCAAGCATTTTTGGAGTAATCAGCATTGTAGTGCCTTAATTCATTTACAGAAGAGAACATATTTTGGCAGTAAGAGCAATAAAAGTAAATTCCATTAGAGCAATTTTATCGCTCAAAATTACATAGCATATGCAGGACTGTTACGAGTAAAGGAAAGAAGTAATCACAACATAGTTTAACAAACTTTGATTTAATACAACAAAATTTAGTTCAACAATAAAATTTTACCAGTGAAACAATAATGACTTACAATGTGATGTTTACTAATTAAAAATATCCTACTGTCACTATCTCCATTCACAGAATCCTTTTAAATTGAAATATTATTCCAGCTGTGAATATATTCTAAAGGTGTTGATAATGTCCATGAATTTTAATCCAGCACAAGTTAATCTCCATCAAATTTCAGCACAAACATATATACATGTACATTCAAAGTCACAACTTCAACCACTACTACTAAGTCTAATAGGGTCTTCCTTTTTATGTGCTCAAAGAATGTTTTAGATAATTCTAAAGAATTATCATTTTAGAATATACTGGTAAATTCTACTAGGTTCTCCCACACGTAAATGACTTGGAAAAACCAATAATTTAAAAATAGAATAGGAATTACCCATGTTACAATGCAATTAGGTAGGGGTAACCACAGGCACTAGACACAATCAATTTACCTATATTGCAAAACCATTCTGTGATTGGTTGAGATATTAATCTATAAAACAATAACAAGTGATAATCAGACTGTATTTATCAATTTTTTTTGTATAAAAATAGAATTTGAGTTTATTCACTGTTCAACAAATTTATAATTTTCTTCAAGCGAACGATAAATAAATCGCGTGACCCAAGGGAATTTCTTTAAATATCAATAAAAATTTACTTCTAATGTTCAATTTATAAAAAGAGTGGGGCAGTCTTTTGATATACATGTGTTAGACAGATAATATTTTATCCTAAAACATTTTACAATTTCAACTGTTGGTCAATCATCATTATAATAGTCAATCTTTTGAAATATGAAGTCAATTCCGCTGAAATTGACAATGAAAAAATTGGTATAATGTCACTTTAAACATATTGATGATAATGGTTAAAGTTTCCAGCTTTTTCTACAGATTATATTACACTAAAATTACATAAATGTATAATGTTTTTCCATTTTAAAACATTTGACAAACCAGCACATTTACTATCACACCACTTGTTGCAACCATCACAACAAATCCAGTCATCACCTTCACTATATAACCTATTACATTTTGGACAGAATGTACTATCTTCATCAGACGAATCAGAATGTTCCTAAAGTAAGTTTTTCTAGGCTGTTTAGATGAAACTTTTGCACCTGAAGTTGATGGCTTTGGCTCTTGTTGAGATGTCTCACTGCACTGTCTAGCGTTTTTTGGTAAGGTATGACTTGGCTTCTGCGGAACTCTATCCTCACAGCTCTTTGTCGTCTTTGTATTGGAAACATGAACCTGTTTTCGGTGTTCCATTTTTTTCTAAACTTTCAATGATGTAATGATATCTCTTGTAAATTGCTTAAATAAAACTGAACTAGTAAGTGACACAAAATCATTAAATATTTCTTCTAAAACAATTGCATTATATGTTAAATCATTTAAACAGGACTCAACTTCATAATTCATCATATGCTGCACTTAAAGAGTCAAATGAAACCTCTTCCATTGCAGAAGCTTTGCATATGACATGAAGAAAGCATTCATGCAAACATATTTATGCAAATTACTCCCATATCTGTTCAGATTTTCTCCTGTCTGATGAGATAAAGTAGTTTTGATTAAAAATTCAAAAAATGTATGTTTCATCAGTTATGTTTGTGAGTCCTCTGTTAATGTTCTGTTGTTTCCAGTAAAGTTTCTGGAAAATCTGTTGTTGATGCCTCGGAGCAAGTTAAAAACTGAAAATATTTTAACCTTCTTTTGGATAACTCATACTGATCAGCATGTTTTTATCTGTTTTAAATGCTCTTTTTTTGATTCATTAAATTGGTTTGATAACACAGTTTTGCAACTACATATCCTTCAATGTATCGGACTTTGCCTTTAGCTGTATCTGACATGTTACTACTAAAATGTCTTTGACTACTTCCTGGTGCAAATTCATGCTCTGGAAGTTTTCAGAAGCTTTTTGTGAAATACATTTCTTTTAAATTGACATGATTTCATAACCAACATGAAATACAATATCCACATGATCAGTCTCAGGCAGTAAATTCAATATTTCTGTTTTGTAAAAATGAGATATTAATTGCAGCCGGAATTCTTTGTGAAAAGCACCCTGGTTCTTCAGTGATTGTTTGTCTTTTTTAGAATTTTCGAAAGTTTGTTTAAGGAATGAATATTGGAATTTACAAAATGTTGTCAATTTTTCTGTGTAAATAAGAAATAATCTACTAACTGATAATAAACAACATGTTCTTGTCTACTGGGATCATCACATTTCAGAGCTTTAACTTTCTCAATTAACAAAAGGTCAGCTGGTATAGAAATTTCAGGGACATCTTCAGTCCTTTTAACAGATGTTAAACTGTCCAAATCAACACTTAAAAGAAATTCATCATCAAATTCAGAAAAATGTTCTGACTGAGTGTTTTCATACTGAAAGTCAGATTGTGTTGTTGGTGTATCACCTAAGTGTTGCAGCACAGGTGTTTCACTGCTGGAATCGAACGGAAATCTAGAAATATAAATTTTAAATTAAAAGTATTTATACATTATAAGGAAAACACATGACCCCGGGGCATGAGTTCAGCACTGATGAGTATATTTTTTCCATATCAAAAAGCCTGGAGGGGTGGGGGGCTTTATTAAGGGAGGGGCGTTTAATAGGAATTTTACGGTACTTGTATTGTATAAGCGTACTAGTTTACAGCTTTGGCTATTCATATTGCTATATTCTTGACAAAAGTTTGAGTTGTTCTAGAAATAAAAAGAAAATTCGTGGGGAGGGGGTGGGGTTTCTTCTAGACTGACCTTAAACAGTACCTCGGTGTAAATTTAAGTCTTGCTACAGCCCTGATGCCAAACTGTACATAGTAATGTCAAATATGATATCCTATATTGGACAGCTGAGTATAAATGACCTTTTTCATGTAAAGATAAAAAGCCAATAACAACAAAATCGTTAGAATGAATAATACTTAGAGTGTTGAAGCATATTGCGAAAAATCACAACCTGACTTTTCAAATTATAATATAATGTAAGGTCATATTTAACATTTCCTCAATTTATATAATTTGGACATATAGAATAAATAAGTTATTTGGACATATAGAATAAAATAAGTTATTTACATTGAACAGGTTCATATTATACATGATATATTTGGACTTATATGCAGCTTGAGAAATTATATGAGACTCCCCTAGTGACATAACATATCAAACAACACATCATGTTATTGTTCTAATACTATAAGTGTTGTTTAAAAAAATGATTTGTGCTATTGTTCACAGTTACCATTTAGAAATATAAATAATTTTGACACTCTTGGTACTTTGTCTTTTTTATTGACAGTAATACTATTAGTATGTTGTAAATTGTTGAAATAAAATAAAAACAAAATTTGTTTCAATAAAATAATTTAGGTGAACTATAGTGCTGCATTTAAAGACTATTTAAAAGATTAATCAATGATTTTAGATAGAAAACTGTCGCAAGTCAAGTTACTACAGTGTTGCATATCTTGATAAGAAAGACTTAACAAGGTTTTCAGATGGAAAACTGTTGTAATTTATTTCTGATAAATATCATCATTTTTATCAATGGTTCATAGAAAAACACTTAACTAGCATTTAACTTATGCTGTCTCATATGCTGTATGCATATGCATTATTGTGATTTTATTTATGTAAAAAAAATTGAAAGTTTTCTTTCTTCTCCTGTAAAGTTTTGGAAAATTTAGTTATTACAGTGTTGCATTCAGTCCTCGATATGTGGGTTAGTAGCTTTAAAGTACATGGATATTTGCAATAATACAATAATAAAAAAAAATAAAAAAAAGGAATAATAAATTGCAATTGTCATCTCTATGTTGACAATGATAGCAGTATTTGTATACAAGACATCATGGATACAAATAAACTGGAAGCAGTACTAGATTCCAAGGATTCTGAGGCGATGACATTGGACAGACTTGGCATGGTGCTGAAGAGGATTTTTAATGTTGCATCAAAGCGAGAGTTGTTTGCTGGTAAAAAGCAAGCACATTATCCTTTGAGATGGAAAAAAATTCTTCACAAGGAAGTAGTGCTTTTTCTACTGAGGATGTTATATTGCCTTTACCACCAGGCATTATATTGAAAAATGTTACTGACACAAGTGTAGTAGTGTTTTATGAGACTCCAGTGACAGTGAACAAAAATTCTGTAAATAAAGAAACTGTATTTGAGGAACAGAAATTCTCTGAAAAATTCTCTGTTTTAGTTTACATACGGGAGACTCTTATTGACTTAAAACAACTTATGATTTCCGAGAAATATGAGTGAAACAGAGAAGGTATTGCAACTGTATGTTTAGCAGTAAGAGCCATTATAATCTGTGAAGGTACAACTCTTGATGCAAAAAATCAGGTTGAAATGAAAGGAAATTACATGATTGAAACTATGAATAAAAGTAAAGAGGTAACTAAACTAGTAAGATCAAAATATTGTAAGCAAGCAGTTTCATTTATACATATGAAAGAACCTCAATGTAACTCCTGCAAAAGACAAGTAATAAAATATGTTGATAAAGTGCCTGCAAAAAGTGACATAGATACTATTAAAGATTTGATGCCTCAAGCTACAGAGGCTATGATTACATTGGTTATGTCTCAAATAAAAACTTCCAAGAATGTTGACTCAAGGCAAAACAGGTGGGACAGACAAATTATGACCGAATGCCTAAATTGGTATTCCAGAAGTCCACTTAGTTATATTCAACTAAGGGAATCAGGATTACTATTACTTCCGTCACCTCAGATGATTTTACTTTACAAAAATAGTGTTGAGCATACACCAGGAATATCAAGACAAATTTTCTAATGGCTTGATCAGGAAGCTACCAGAATGAACATCCCTGAAACTTGAAGAGTTGGAGGTATTCTTACTGATGAAATGTCAATTCAACAGAAGCTTGAAATACGGAAGTGTGGAAAGTCAATGGAAATGGTGGGATTTGTTGAAATGGGAGAAGAAAGTCAACACATCTCTGACCTTCGAGAAGGAAGAAAATCTAAAACATTAGGCACACATGTAATACAGTTTTTATTCCAAGGTATCAGTGGTTTTAGATTTCCTGTTGCTCGTTTTGTATTAGACCAAGTGAACGCATGTGATATTTTCATTCATTTTTGGGATTCTGTGAAAACATTGTCACTTTATGGTTATAAATGCAAGTACATTTATATGGATGGAGCAGTCAGTAATCGTTCCTTTATGTCTCTGCCCTTTAATGATGACAATATCATTCAAAGAATGAAATCACCAATGCCCTGTAATCCAACTTAAGAACTAATTTTTATGATGGATCCTTCACATACATTTAAGAAAATAAGAAACAATTTGTTAAAAAGTGGCGATCATAAAAAATGTACAAGACTACTAACATTACCTCTGGTATAGAAATTCAGTGGCAAATGTGGATAGATTCATATTTATTGAGACAGAAAAAATCCAATACAAGTACACAGAATTCTAACTAATGAGCATTTATTCCCAAACCAATCAGAAAAAAATGAGAAATCAGCTTGCAGAAGATGTTTTAAACAAAGACATGCTGAATTTAATGTTATCATAACAGCAGTATTTAGGACCAAAGGGGGTAGTACTTGATGGTGCAGTAGAATTTCTACAGAACACATAAGTTCTCATTGAAATATTCAGAGACAGGCGTACCATGAATGGCTTCAATAATTTAAACATTACAAAACTAAATGCTGTTCAACAGTGGTTCTTTAACTGGCACCAGCAAACAAAATATTCAACATTTCTGATGTCAGCTCAGTGTCATGAAGATTTAAAGTCATCAATCATTGGTTTTGTTGAACTGTGTAAATATATTTTTAAAAATATCCTGGCACCTCAATAGTACCTGCAATGATTAACTCTGATGCAATTGAAAACAATTTCTGTCAACATCGTGGAAAGTTTAATGGTTTAAATACAAATCCTACTGCACTTCAGTACATTGAGAATAATAAATGGTGTTATTCTAGGACAATCAGCAATTTCAAAAAAAGTAATGCAAAAGCAGTTACTAAAATGACCCAAAATTGTGTTTCTCTACAAATAATCTAGTGAGAAATCTGTCAAAGAAGCGCAAAGGTGAAACCTCGTCAAATCAGACAATAAAATGTATTCGTATGTAAATCAGCCTTTATAAATATTCAAGGCCAAGGAGATCCTTCAAAATCAATGAAAACAAGTTTATTCATAAGAGATAATTTTAAGTGCTGTTTGTTTGTTTGTTTTACAGCACACAAACACAGTTTAGGTCATATGGCGCCAAAACCGGAAAGATGATTTGTGCTAACATCAGGAGATGCATAGACATGTATATTCGATCCAATTTTAGTTAGCTCTTACAATCACACAGAGATAAGCAATGGCTGCAATTCCGATGCATCACTATTAAAAACAACCACAGGGTAGCATCTGTCATGCACAAGCCCCCTAGCACCGGGTTAAGCACTACATGAAATGGAGTCAACGCTCCACAAGATCTGCCTATTATTTTTTGTGAAAGCCTGGTGGTTAGACAATATCTCAGTATATAAACAAGTCCACTTCCTGTTTTCCTAGAAAGGTACACAGTTTAAATATATAGGCTCTCAAGACATGTCACATGACAGGAAGTTACAGAAGCTTTTACTCTCACGACACAGTACACCTTAAATTGTATGGGCTTGCATGATAGTGATTTTGATAACACACTGTGAATATAAACTGTGGAAAATCTTGAAAGCAACTGACAAAAAAAATTTAAGAGGTGAACATTTTCTGAAAGTTTTTTGAAGTGTCTTAGTGAGAAATTATATCAAGTGCAATATATCTAATATGTCCTAGCACCAGCTTTACCTGTATTCAGTTATTGTCACTAAAAGTATTGGTTTCCAATAAAGTTCAGGACCATGGATTAAAAAAATAACACTCTTCAAAAAGACCTTATAAACCTGCAGACCAAGTTTGAAGAAATGCACTACTTTGAAAGTGAAACTATAAATAAAGTGTTTTTATCTATAAATTTTACTGATGGCTAAACATGTTACAACACAAAGTTATTGTTGGTTTCAATCTGTTTGTGAGAGGAAAACAAATACTAATTTTAAAACTTTGAAGTTGTTTACCTTAAACTACAACATGAAAAGTCCAGGCTCTGTTGGAATCCGCTGCTTGCTCAAGAAATCAAGCACTGTTGCTGATTGGGAAATAACAGCATTTTTTGTGAAGTTCACTACTCTCAAGTCATCAGGTGATTTCACCCTGCTCATCGCATCAGCTAACTGTCCCTGCTGAAAAATCTGTCTACGGTCAACTTAAACCCTGCAGATGTAAGTTTGAATTTTGCATTCATGCAACAACACTATATATAAATA
Organism: Cyclina sinensis; assembly: GCA_012932295.1. NCBI lineage: Eukaryota > Metazoa > Mollusca > Bivalvia > Venerida > Veneridae > Cyclina > Cyclina sinensis. The sequence goes on from JAAONU010000001.1 coordinate 7,094,884, forward strand.
TATTTATTAATACTTTCTATTTGTAATACTTTAATATTTAATGAAAGTTTCATATTTCAGGAAATTCCTATTTCTTATAAAGTTTAAAGTATAATTCTTAATTGACATAAGTTCATAATTGAAGTGAGAATAATGCTGATTCAACCTACCTATCGAGTGTCATTCCTTGAGCTTTATGAACAGTCATGGCATAACAGAGTTTTAATGGAATTTGATTCCTAACTGCTACATTTCTCTTTGTGGCTGGATCATATACTGAAAATTCAATGAAAAAACATATTGTTTAAATTTCAATGAATAAAAACTATAACCTCTGTAGAGCAACACCCTATGTAAGACATATATTTGGTTGTTGCTGAGAGATATTGGTCTACAGAGGTAACTTTTAATGTGATATCTACTTGGAACTGTTGTTGTGAGGAGGTAATTAATATACTGGCACTTTAAAGAGAATATTGTTTGTAGTTGATTTTGTACAAACACCGGTGCAGCATAGGAAATATTAAAAAAAAAAAACCCTTGAATTAGCAATAGTTTCACAAATTACATAAATACCTGCAAAATTCATCCTGGCTAATGTGGTAACCATGTCAAAGCATTGAAATCTGACAACCAGTTCCCCTACTCTTATATCTATCACTGTACCATGCAACACATTTACCATTCTGTCGGAGAGCTTTCGCAGTAGCATGTACCTGAAAGAGTTTGAAGCAAAAAGTTCATAAAACCATGATATAAAGTAAAAATTTGCATAGAAGAAATTCAATTGATAATCAAATTTTTTAAATTCTTAAGAAAATTTTACATAATCTTATATATTAATATTTATATTACTAGTACATTAATCTCAATTAATTATCAAAATAAAAATTGAACAGTATTTTTTTTTAAATTTTAATTAAGTACATTGAAAGTCGAATATATTATTTCAGTAAACTTACCTTTGCATTTTTTTAGCCACAACGTTTTTTTGAATAGTAAGAGTATCTAAATGTGTTCTTCTTCGTCATCAGTTGTCCTCTAATTCATAAATCTCTCCAGGAAGTCCCATAAGACAGTCCCTGTTGTACATGTCAGCCAGTATGTTTACACAGAATAATCGTGTGGTATCTACCATACTGATCAAAGGTCTACTAAGTTTCTTGACATACTTAAAAGTCTCTTCATCCACATCTCCTTTGGCAATGCTATGTACAACATTTATAAACTGGTTGCCTGTCTGTCTCATCACATCAGTTAAAATATGTAATGAACTGGGAATACATCAGACTGAAAGCTAAAGTCTCCAGCATCACAATATCGGGAGTTCTTTACAGGTGGAAGCTGTAAAAAGTCACCCACTAGTACTATTTGTACACCACCAAATAAACAACTTGAATGCCTTGAATGCCTCATAACCCTTTCCAACTTTTCCAACATAACCTGACTGAACATGGACATTTCATCAATTACCAATATATCAGTCCGTCTCATTCTTTTTACAGCTTCCATGTAGTGGTCATCCAAGGTATCAATGAGAGCCATTATCTCCTGAGCTGTATATCTACCATCGCCTAAGCAACTCCATTTATGCACAGTCATAGCCTTGAATGTCTAAAATGATATCAGTTAACATCCATTAAAAATCATGTTATACAACAATATGTACTGCAAATAAAATTTCCAGAATATTACAAATTACAAAGCTATCAAACATGATTTAATTAAAACATATTTTTACATTAAATTTTATTCAGTAAGTGTTAGAAAATACTAAGGACTTCTCTAGGGCTGTCAATGAATATCACAATATCGATATTCATCATCCGATACAATATCGATACAATTTAAAATTTACTTATTTCTGTTTGTGAATATACCTCTCTATTTTGCCTAATAAGAGAAGTCACTTTTTTCCAGTTTTCTTGGCTAACTTGAATTTTAAACTCCATTTTCAAATGTCAGTGACAAAAATAACAGAAAACGCAAACTTTCTGTTATATTGTAGTATTTGTAATGTCTAATACAAGCATGCATGGCACCATGATCCCAATTTATGACAAATATTTAAATGTTTTTCATTGTATCTACTATCAAAGTCGATATATCGATATATCGTCGACATTTGTCTCTCGATATATCGATACAAAATTTTCCATCATTGACAGCCGCTAGACTTTTCACTGGTACGGAGGGAAGGTTAAAGCTGTTTCATTAAGCAACTGAATTAACATTGGAATGATATTAATGATTATGACACTGTATCACACATAATAAAACATGGCACTGCACAATTACTGTTATTCAAAAAAATTTGAACGTCTGAGTTGTGGTTCAATCAACAATAAAAAGTAAATATGTATGTAAACCAAATTAACGAATGATTGTGTAACTTATCATTTATAAGTAGGGGTGTCACGGTTTGCAAAAATGTTAATCGTTTAAAGGGCGACTTAATAACCGTGTTAAACATTTACAACTGTTACAACACTAGCAGAATAGCAGAATGGCAGAACAACTTTTCAAAATGAGGTCTATTAGGGTTTTATAGATATCTACACAAATTTACCTTTCGTCTGTCTGTCCGTCATTCCATCTGTTCTGCTATTCTTCTGGAGTTGTTCTGCTATTCTGCTAACTTCACACAGACAAAACATACAACAGTATACGTTCAGTTGATGAAAATTGATATAAGGATTCATGGTAACATGGAAATTACGAAAGTTAATTTGCTTTCATCCGCGTATTAAATTTCTGGTTGCTATGGTAACAGAAAAAGTAAAAATACGGCATCAACAGATGGATCTTTTTATCACTGAAAACGTATACGAGCTAGGTTATTGAAAATTAGTTTATATTAAATAGATCGAAATATGGAAAAAATTCGTCTGACTTGTCCCTCTGGTTCGTGAAATAGATCTTTCAGCCAACAGAGGAACTTAAAACAAAATTAAAAAAAAAAAAACAAGGAGAAAAACTTCAGCAAAATAGTAGAACAAGTCGAGCACATTGGCAGACTCACATTTATCTGTTGAATGAAAAAACTTCAGCAGAATAGCAGGATGGCAGACAATCCAGCAGAGTAGCAGAACAACTCCAGCAGAATAGCAGAATGGCAGAATAGCAGAACAACTCTAGCAGAATGGCAGAACAACTCCAGCAGAATAGCAGAATGACAGAACAACTTTTCAAAAAGACAAAAAGTCTATTAGAGTTTTATAGATATCTACCAAAGTTTACCTTCCGTCTGTCTGTCCGTCTTTCCGTCTGTTCGTCTGATTGTCCGGAAAACTGGACCTCGCGAAAACTTAAAACCGTATAAGTTAAATTGATGAAAATTGACATATGGATACATAGTAACATGAAAATTATGAAAGTTAATTTGCTTTTATCCGCGTATCAAAGTTCTGGTTGCTGAAACAGTAAAAAGTACGGCATTAACAGATGAATCTTTTTATCACTGAAAACGTATACGAGCTTAGTTACTGAAAATAAGTTTAAAAAGATCGAAATATGGAAATAATGTGTTTGACTTGTCCCTCTGATTCGTGTCATAGGTCTATCAGCCAACAACGGACAGATAGACGGAAGGTAAAGTATGGTAGATATCTATAAAACTCTATTAGACTTTTTGTGTCGCTTTTTCGATGAAACGGCGATACATTGGGATCGCTTTGTCCGTCGGTCCGTCGCAAAAACTTTACGTTGGCTATAACTTTGCCATTTCATAACAACTGCTATTCTGCTGGAGTTGTTCTGCTATTCTGCCATTCTGATATTCTGCTGGAATTGTTCTGCTATTCTGCTATTCTGATGGAGTTGTTCTGCTATTCTGCTGGAGTTGTTCTGCTATTCTGCCATTCTGCTATTCTTCTGGAGTTGTTCTGCTATTCTGCTAACTTCACACAGACAAAACAATAAGCTTTCTCAAAACAGATTCCATCATCTGTCAACCCACAGTTATCTCATGCTCTCAATGGTGCGCTGATTTGGCCATATTTTATTAAGATTTCGTTTTGCTTGCTACCAGAGACTATTCTACAATTAGTTGTCGAAAGAATAGACGATCTTGATCCCCATGTCAAGCAGACGACTATCTTCAAGCTGGATTAGAGTAGATTCTAAATGATTCTAAACGGCGATGGACCTCTACAGATCAGAAATCATTAAACAACCAAAGAACCTCAGTCTGTAAAGCAGTGGGGCGAAACAGGCGGCGACGATAAAATGTTTCATTTGTTTAAGGATTCCGTTTTCAGTTATAACGATTTGTTATTTCGTGTTATTATGTAGTCTAATCTCGTAATAAGTACATTACTTCGATTTACGAAACACTATTTCATTAACTTGAGGTAACATGTTTTAACAAAACAATGTTTTTACACAAGATGAATTTGATACGAACATTTCAAATGTTACTTAGAGAGCAGAAATGTACATTGATTGATAAAATCCGTCTCTATCAGTTTGGACTGTAAGAGGTTTAGTTCGCGCAATATTTTAAAACATGTGTGCAGACAGGCTCTTTTATTTGTTTAATTTAATTCTGTTGATGGATTAACCCTCGAATATGCGCCACGTGGTGTTTAAAAAAATCATATTAACAACTACGGCTATTATTGTTTTAATATTTACCAAGCGTTCACAAAAAGAATTTTGTTGCTCAATGATGAAATAGCAATAAGAGTATCAAATTACATCTTTTATTAGTAAAACATCTTGTCTTCGGTTATTCAAGAAGTTCAGGCTAAGTTTTATCCTAATATACAGTGTATTTCTTGAAAAAAGTATGTCAGTGATTAGTAGTTGTTTTTAAAAAATACATCTCAGACGCTTTTAAGATCTGAATTATTTAAGTATAGGTAAATGGTCTAAAATAGAAAGGCACTGTTTAACTTTACACGCCTCCAAATTTAAACACTTGCTGGCATGACACATTTTAAAGCTACAGTCTTTTTATGTGTTCAAAAATCTTATCTCTTATAAATACATTCATAAAAGGATAACACGATTTGTCCTTAAAATGATTCAAGTGACGACATATAGCGACGAAACTATAGCTTGTATTTGTATTGTTTCAATGGATAAGTTTAAAGTTAAACTTGTCAAAATGAATCCTAATATTTCTAATTCAATGTTAGCTGATACTTGTCCTGAGAATAACATTACAAATTTGATTACTCAATAGTCTCGTTGCTCCCATTGAGTGAAATTGCATAATTATGGAGACATGGTGAAAATTATGAATGGCCCAGTCATAAATTCAATTTACATCAATATTGGAAGCCTGAATGGTATATTTTCATTTATATATGTGTCACAGAGGAATCCAGTTTCTGATACATCTAATTCACATGATAATTGAATTGTTACTGTGTTTCGAGCATTTATCTTGCCTGGCATGCATCATAGTCATTTTGAACTGTAATATAATTTCAAAGAAACAGAAACTTTTAATGCTTTTAAGATTTAAAACGTTAGCTTTTCTTTCGAAAGGTTATTTGATCAAAGCTGCAGACATTTACTATTTGTATCTTTAAGTCATTTATTCTGACTAAAGCATCCAGTTTATTTACAATAATCTATAAATGTCCTGAGAGTTGAACTATATGCTGCAGAGTGGTAAACTGACTGTTGCCAGCATGGCCGCTATGACATGAACTGCTGTGATGAAAAACTCCGTTGTGTCACAAGCTTACTTCTTAATGATTTAACTTTAATCCACCCACTGACGAATGTTTACAATATTGGTCTTCAGTACAAGGCAATTTTCTTACATTGAATCGAAAATACAGGTCAGTTTGAATGAAATTGTCCAGAGATCAGTACTCAAATATATGTCCCGAATGTGCTTTGACCATGCATTTGACTGGGTTAAACTGGAATTCCGTCTGGTTACGAACTACTTTTGATAACCTGATCTTAACTTCAGTCATGAATATGTTATACAAGTCCATTCAAGTAAGACACGACGTGTCGTTTATAGATTTTACATATCTGATAAGCAATAATCGACAGTCCTAAAAAGTAGGATCAAAGACCGTCAGAAGAGCATATTGCTGCCATTCTTAAAGCGATTTCTACATGCAGAAACTTTAAATCTCCTGAGTATTTGTGAAAATTTTAATAAAACGTAAACACAGGGATTGGATGTCAAAAAGTCTGTTTTCCTAATCAGTATTATGTTTTACTGGTCATTAAGACTTGTCAACAGTGTACTTTTGTATATTCTACATAACGATCCCTGGACAAATTTAGGGAATCGTGTTTGTAAGTACTTATACAACGAAATAGCATAATTACAATAAGTACATTGCTATAAATATTCTAAAGAGCATTGTTTTGGCAGGTTGTTCCTGACTTTGATACTGTAGTCATGTTCAAAGGTTCGAACCAAAGTGAATCGAACTCTCACTGGTCTAACTAAAAAGTGTTAAATGAAACAATCAATTAGTTATTGAACACAAACTCTATTGATTTTAGTGCATGCTTTATCAAGCTTCTCAAAGATTGTCGAATTGGCATCAAATGTACAAATGTCACTATCATGGTCAAAATTTGTGTTTCAGGCTAACAAGATAGTAACAACATGTATTAACTAAAGTTTTTTTACTAGCGTGGTGTGTGGTATTCCTAACATATGCTAATACACTGTTTCCACTTTTACTCTTACCAGAATTTCTTTCAAAAGCTCAGATCTTTTTCAAAATGTAACCAGACAGGCTGAATACTTGTTTTGTGACAGTTCGGTATCAGTTTAACTCAGAATAGTCAAAAAAGTATAACTCAGTTTTCCCATCATTCAAGATAGAAAGAAAGACAATCGAATACTGCACTCTAATGAACATGTATTATTTTGCTACACAAAGTGAAGTTTACATATTGTCTTTAAATCGTGACTGGATGTCCATTTATGGCTGTTAACTTTAATTTACTCAAGTGTAGTTGATAAGAATTTCGGTCAATCACTTGAGACATTGTCCTTTTATTGAACCTAAACGTGTTTTTTTTTTCAAATGAGAAAAATAAGTTTTCAATCTACTATCACAATACATGTTTTTTTTTAAGATCTTTAGGGATATTGAGAAATGGTTCCGAGTATAAAAAATACGGAACACTTAAGATCAGTTACCTTTGTAACGGCCGAATCACTAGCTGTATTTAACTTATTGATACGGAACGTTACACTGCCAAATACTTTTACAACTTAAACATAACAGTTATTTCATACATTTTTCTCTACCATTGTAACAGTAGTAAGTAAAATACAACAAGAAATGTGTCACAGACACGAATGCTCCCCAAAAAAGGCAATGGTCACAGTCATGGTATCTTATAACTTGATGTTACCTTGATCATTTATGCAAAAAAAAGCAGTCAGTGGAAACTAGAATTGCCACTGTACTGGCGCCAATACCCCCGCATGCCGCTTTTTCAGTAGGGTATTAATATATGGGAACATGTTACTTCATGCTCCGGACTAAAATAATGAATGAAATATTAAAAGGGCAATAATTACAAAATAATGCAAAAAAGTGTTACGGTTCTTGGGCACTGCGCTTCCTCTCAATGAGATCTATTTATCTATGTAGTTTCGAGCTGATACCTTCAAAAGTGTTTTAGTTATGTCCCGGACAAACAAAACCCAACAGCTCCAAAATTATGCAAAAGATAGTTATGGTCCTTACATACTGCACTTCTCCTTAATGAGATCTATTTATCTACGAAGCTTCAAAATGATATCTCCAACGCTTTTTGAGTTATGCCCCGAACAAAAATTAAGAATGAAACATTTCAAGGAGCAATAATTCCAAAATAATGGTAAAAAGAGATATGGTTCTTAAACAGTGCACTTCTCCTCAATGAAATCTATCTATAAATATTCGAGTTGATACCTCCAATACTTTTTGAGTTATGTTCCGAACATAAAATCAAGTATGAACATTTTCAAAGGGAAATAATTCCAAAATTCTGCCAAAAAAAGAGTTATGGTTTCTAGGCTCTGCTCTTTTTCTTAATAAGAGCTATTGAAGTTTCAAGTTGATATCTCCAATAGTTTTTGAGTTATGTCCTGGACAAAAATTAAGTATGAAAAATTCAAAGGGCATAATTCAGAACATTTTATTCCAACTGAAAATTCCTAGCACTATGCACAACTAGGCTTCATAAAAATCACTTCTGTGAAGGTTTCATTAAAATCCAATCAGTGGTGTTTGAGAAGAAGTGCGCACAAGATCATAATCTACAGAGCATTTGTATAAACATTCAAAGGGCAATAATTCAGGAACTATTATTCCAAATAAAAAATCCAAATACTATGCACAGCTAGGCATCATGACAATTACTTCTGTGAAGGCTTTCATTCAAATCCAACCAGTGGTTTTTGAGTTGAAGCGCGGACAAGATTGTCGGATGGACAGACGGGCGGAAGGATGGAAAGACAGTGCGATTACGATATGCCGCCCTTCGGGGGCATTAAAAGAGAGCCTTGGTGGTCTTTATCGCTTTCCTGAGTCACTTTCGCCTTATAAAAAACTTAATGATAAAATATAAACCGTCATATATACTCAATTGTTGACCCCCTGTAACTTAGTTTCAGTCTTGTAACTGTGATTATGAAGACAAAAGATTATAAAAAAAAAACATTCTTTCAAGCAGATTTCTTAGATCTTGAGTAAATAATGTGACCTCTAGAATTTTAACGTCTTTCAACAGAGATCTGAGCTGATGATCTTGTTTTCGAACCAATGTAATTCAGTTCCGTCTTCACGAAACACATTATCAATACAGATACCCTGAGCAAGCCACGGACGTCAGATTACCAATTCTCACACTTAGCAAAGAAACGTAAATTCTAGACAGATGTTAGTAAGTCACTTCCTTACATATTTACTGCCGGCCCGGCTAGCTCAATCGGTAGAGCATTGGATTGTCTATCTTGACGATTCCGGTTCAGTCCCCATCAGGGCCGGCGAAATTTCTCCATGACAATTGATCTATAGGTCATTTGTCCATCACCTCTGAAGCAAGTGAGGATGTAGTCAGTCACTTGCGGAGAAATTGGTTAGTAAACTGGATGGATACCCAGGAACACTGTTTAGGTGGACTCACCTCCGGGATATGACATAGCTTGTTAAACTGGCGTTAAACCCCAATAAAATTAAACCAAACATATTTATTGGAGTTATTTCTCTTTGACTACACATATAATTTCAGCCTTGTACTTAACAAGTTATAATATCTTATAGTTAATATCTCATTTAAGAGTTTTGTCTTTGTACTACACTTATTTCATACAAAGACAAAAATCTCATAGCATAAAGGACAACATATAAAAGACCATTTTTAGAACATGCGTTCCAAATTTGTTCACACTATAGTGTTAATTGGTAATTGTCTGGCAATTGTGCAAATTCACTGTCCTTCACCGTTTGAAAATTTGCAGACGGTTTATTTTTTCCTTCACATAATTATCAAAGTAGCAAAGCCCAATTTTGAAAGGTTCTTACATTGCAAATTTTACCCTTAGTTTGGATTACCTCAAAATAAGTCATTTCAAGACAACATTCAGTATTTACAATGCTACGTAGTAGAAGAAATCAGTTTCAAGTTTCCTTTGACTCCGTACTTTAACTGATGTTTTAACCTTCCACGTCAATTTTACCCACTTAACGACCGCATGGTCAACTAAACGCCTTTAACTGACCTAGTTTCATTTTGATATACAGTTGAATTTTTATCTTTAATAAAGATGTGTGTATATATGTATAAGATAGCTAGTTATAAGATAGTATAATTAGTTCTCTGGCCACTTTAGTTAGTTGATAAGACATCATGAGGGTGTTTGTTCTTCTGACGGTAGTTGGACTAGCCTTTGCGGTGCCTGTAGTGGATGAGGTAGACTTAGATCTAAAGTTTTGATATTACTGAATTAGTGTAACAAACAATATATTTACAGTGAAAATAGTTAAAATGACGTTTTTCCTCATAATTAACACAAACAACAACACCTTTTCAATTGAATGTATTTTATGCTAAAATGTAAATGACACAGTGCGTGTTAAGCTCAGACCTGACTCTAGTATAAGAACTCAAGTAGATGTAATGTGGATGAACAAGCTTTAAACAAAACCTTTGTTTTTCAAGGCTTTATTGAGCTACGTGGCTAATTATTTAATTAAGTTAACATGTTCTATCTGCTTTTTTTATCTTTAGTGCTTTCTGTAGAATGCTTAATCCCAGTTTACTAATGTTATATCATTGATCAAAGTGTCTTTTTTTCACAAAAAATGTTGTCTTTTTAAAAAAAATATATCATTAAGAAAAACGTCTTTACTTGAATTCAGTAAAGTTGAGTACGTTTTTTTTTTTTTTGTCGGACTGCCCCAATCAAACCAAATCAACTGAAGCGTACATTTTTATTAATATTGATCTCAAAAGTGATGTCACTCTTAAGAAAAATTAAAATGATTGCTCAACATGCCTTAAGTTTTCAGCGTTTAATCAAAACTTGATTATCTTTACCGGTTAAATGCAAATTCTAGCAATGCAGGTACAAGGCTATTGGTGTTTTTTTCTAGTTTTGTAGTATATTTTTCTTTGTCATCAGACCTTTGCAGTGTACATTTCACAACATTATTTTTGCTCTTTTCATATTTATGTTTGTATAAAACTTAATCTAATCTAAAACTTAATCTAATCTAGACGTAAGGGGACAGTTTTTGCAATAGTTTTTCCTATAGTTCCAAAAAACAGTTACAAACAAATAAACAAATATAAGGTATGTGTTCTTTTTATTACACGATACTTTACTGACAATATTACATTTCAGACCCAGGCTGGGGTAGAGGTCATCTACGGAGGTTTGTATTTCCCTTCTTTAAAGGCGCGTTCGTCATTTGGATTTATATTGTACATGTTAACATTATTAAGCTTGTTTTCAATTTTGCATTAAATCATCTTTTATTATTTATAAATCAAATGCAACAATCAAGCAAGAAAAGTCTTTGACCGTCTTTGACATACTTGTGTATCTTTTCAGAAGTTTCACACGTGTTATGCGTACATTTGCAACCATAGAGCATCCTGGTGTTGCAAACTTTGTATTATTTTTTGCAGTAATTCTTTAGTTATTAGACAATAACATTTCAATTATTAGTATTTAATGTACAGTGCAAAAAAGCCGGACAATATGCTTCGTCTACTATATACATATATAGATGATATCACATATATGCTTATCATGAACTTTTTCAACTTATCGTCACGAAACAAAACCAAATAAGCTCTTGCTTATCAGTTTTTATTAGGTCATCAAGGACAATCTGTTCTTCAATAACTCACAGATTTATATCATTTGATTTTTTTTTATCTGTCTGTGACAGAATCGAACCGAGCAGACTAGGTCCATTTATCTTCAGAAGAATTATAATAAGTGGTGGATTAAATAATCTGAAACGTTTCAATTGTTATATTATGATTAAATTGATAACTAGGGTCCAGTTTACCACATCATGAAAACCAGGCTACTCGCTACCTTTTAGAAACATTTTGCTGCAGTTTGACTCAGTTTGAAAATTAGTCAAAATACAATATTCACACAGTAACGGTGACAATATAGATTTTCAGCATAGAGTAGGGTCTCTGAGTTTTTTCCACCATTTCAAAGTGATATTTTAATATTATCTTACCTTATTCGAGATTTCCAGGAAACCCTATAAAAAGTTACTGAAAGAACAGTTACAAATTTTCTATGATATACTGCGATACATATTTTGTAAAACTTTTGTTACAAATTATATGTAAAATTGCTATTCTAAAATCCATTCTTCTAAAAGCATATGTTTGTGCAAAGATCATATTTTATAATTTAATATGACTTGAAATGATAAAACTAGGCTGGCTATAACTTCTTTCAGAAGACGCTTCAGATAACCCTGAGGAAACTTCAGGCTATTTCGAAGGAGATATTGAACTGCAGCCCGGAGAGAACCCTCTGGTTGGTCCTCTTTTATTTACTGTCACCTTTTTGGTGCTTGTTTCAAGAATTTTAAGACAAAGGTGCATCTTTTAACATTTTGTTAATGGTGATTGACAAAATGTTAATGGCGCCCTACATTATAGAGGTTATAGAGATTTATCCTTGCACTAGAAACAAATATATTCTAGCATATGAAAGTGCACTGCTAGTTACTTATGGGGATTCGTGCAGTGTTAGGGGAGTTATGGCCCTTTAGAGTTTAGCATTTTTCATCCAGCCTAAGACGAATATTATCTATAGTTTTCATTTTTACAAAAAAATCATTTTCAAAATGAAAGGCTTCGCAAATGATTATTTTGTAGTATATTAATTCTGTCGCAAATATGGCACTATATTTTGTGAAATTCAGCATTTCTTACAAACGTTTGTCATGCCTAACTTCAGCGATATCCAGAGAAATGACACATCACAAGAATATTCAACAATATGTGAAGTTGCCAAAAAAGTATTTTGGTGCAGGTTCACACAAAATGTATATGTCCTGGATTTTTTAACTTTACCAAATATTTGAAGTTACGTGTCTGAATATTTTGACACTTGTTATTCATTATTATATGACGCATTACTGCAGTCTGTAGTGTGGTAGATAAATTTTGTCAATAACGAATTTGGTAGTTTTGGACAGTTTTGCATATTTTACCTGCAATAATGGCGATTGTTTTTATTTAAAATGCATAATGAAGAATGTAAGGAATTTTTGTACTATTATTACTACATTATTTACTATTGCAAAATTGCGCTCAAACGATATGTCAATATATAGACTTAATATTATTCACGTAAGAAATAGACATTTCCCTGAATTTGTAAAAACACATATCAAAACTACCATTTCCACATTATGTTCAGATATATAAATTCTATATTTAAAGCACAGGAATGCTATAAAAGACAGGCGAAGAAGATGGGCCAATGGTATTGTTCCGTACGAGATCTCATCAACCTACCGTAAGTTGAACCCGATTCACGGATTTTTCCCGTATTCACTGCACTTAAAGTCATTGTGTCTTGTAAATTTACACTGTTGCATTAAACAAACACATCTGCCAAATTATTTGAATCAATTTATTTGAACGAAATGGGGGCCAATTTGCCAGTATTGAGCTTATTTTGTTTAAGTGAACCGCAGGTAACTTAGAGCGTTGGTTGGCTAATCTGTTAGCAAAGCATAGACCATATTTCTCTGGATAAACAACAAAGTCAGTCATATAAAATGGTTACACTATTCGTGCTTACTACAAATAACTGTGTTCGATAATTCTGTCTTAATAGACAATACACACACGTCGCTATGTTCGAACAGACTGCAGTTACATTGTGTTTGATCATACAATTTACTGTGACTGTATTATTATAGTCAAGATCGAATTCATGTCGAACAGAAAGCATCGAAAAATGTCCTGACTTTAATTTTGACTTTGAGTAATAAGCTGCACATCGTATGAACAGTAATGTATCTTTCACCTAATGAATATGGACGTAACACCCAGAGCACTCGCGATTGACTGACACTGATATTTAGAATTATAGGGCTACTTAAAGCAGGGACGTCTTGACATTTCATCAAGTTGTCAGCACATTTAATCCGTTTTATACCCCCTTTCAGCTTCTACCGTACAGAACATCTTCCATCAAGCTATGCAAGAAATCGAATCTAGGACCAAAGTCAATGGAAAGACATGTATTCACTTTAAACCCCATTCTGGAGAATCCGGATTTGTAAAATTTGTGACCGGATCTGGGTATGATAAAATCATCTTAAGCAGGCTAAATTCTGCTTGAAGTATTTTGCAATGATAAGGGTAAAATGAAATTTCAACGTTATGGAATAGTTTTTTCTTGTGTGAAAAAGAAATCTGTTAACAATATTACTAAAGAGTGCACAGAACAGATGTTATACGGCGTTTTAAAACTTGAAATGCCTTTCATTTTTGTTAGACTGAAAGTTAGTAAGCTCATTTTAGCTATATCCATGTCGCAGCATTATATTAAATTGGGTTTGGTTTTATAGTTGCCACACCCCCGTGGGATATATTGGCCGTCAGTCGAGTGTAACCATTGGCCACGGTTGTGAAAGAAAAGGAACGGTGATGCACGAACTTCTTCACGCGCTTGGATTCTGGCATGAACAGAGCCGGTCTGATAGAGACAGCTATGTGAGAATTCACACTGAAAATATACAGAAAGGTCGGTGCTGATTAAAACACATTATAACGTAGTTGGATAGAAGTAAGAAAGGCGTTGTGGTTTGCGACTTTGTATTGGTACATAAGTTTTGGTTGTGTGAGGTGTGATAGATCTGGCCTATCGAATAGGTGTAAGCAGTTATATAAGTATTTTAAAAATAGTAAAGGTCATCTCCTCAGAACAGATGATGCTTACATAGCAAATTCAAATAAAGAATTCAAGTGACAACATAGAGTACCTTGATATGCAATATTTAACACCACTGTAGGCAAAATACACACGTCCACTACTTAAGATGATAACGTGTTCTTAAAAAAATAAAACAAGAGTGACATCTTTAAACATAATTAACAGATTCCTGGGTTGACTACGTTATAACATTGAAAATTTATAAAAATTTAAACGTAAAACTGATGACATACGTAAAAGTCAGTAAAATTAATTTTAGATGTATTTAGGAAGATCGGTAAAGGTACTTTTAAATAAAGAAAAATAAAAAAGTATAATTATTATATGCTTAGGACAAGAAAGGGATAAGGCTTGTGTAGAAAGAAAATCGGTATCACGAAAGTGTGCTTTATTATGTTGTAGGTCATGAAGGTAATTTCAACAAATATCCGACCTCATACATTGATATGCTGGGTCAACCCTATGATTACGGCAGTATCATGCACTACAGTGCTTATGCTTTCGCCATCGACCGCAGCAAGATGACCATCGAGCCTCTACGTAGCGGAGTGACCATTGGCCAGAGAATCAGACTTAGTGACACAGATGTCAAGGAGATTCAGCTACTCTATGACTGCATTCAGAACGACGGTCATACCAGTGCTCCCGTTAGTGGCTTTGTGACAGCCGCACCAGCCTCTACAGCACAACCACCGAGCGGATGTAAGTTGACTTATCGTCTTACCATATTAACACGATTGAATATGTTAGTTCAGATGTGATTCCGCATCCATTGCAAAAATACTGTAAGATTTCAGTTAACAGAACAAAAGAACTGCTCTAGGCAGCTTAATGTTACAGTTTTTATAGATAATTCCTATGGTTGTGAAAGCGTTTATTTACTAAAACTCTGGATACTTTTCAGCTGACGTATGTACTTTTGAGCATAACTTTTGCCACTGGACGCAGTCACACAATGACCAGACTAACTGGAGAAGACACGCTGGTTCCACACCAAGTGCCAATACTGGTCCAACTGCCGATCATTATGGATCTAAAACTGGTACACTTACCTGATTTCTAGTATTGTAAACCTTCATGCTAGGGTAACTTTAATCTTATAAACTTATCGCTCCGCTACTTTAACTACTTCTACCTTATCGCTACGTAAGTTCATTTTAACTTAAATCTAGTAAACTTATCTGTACCTAAGTACAACCTATATAAATCCGCCGGTAAACTTACCACTACCTGAGTTTCTGTCACTAGCATTTACCGGTTTACTGCTACCTATAATCTTGTAAACGTAATTCTATCTAAGTACATTTGGAATAGAACAAAGAAAAATAACCAGAGAAACGTAACTTGCGGTACTATTTAACTTCATCTAATAAACTTACAACTAATTAGCCGTATTTAATTCTAATTAAATTTGATCATTTTTCCTTACATAAATATATCTCAGTTTATTTCATTACAGGACATTATATATACGTGGAAGCATCTGGACACAAAGGGCAGTCTGCCAAGCTCGATTCCAAGCTGTACCCAGGGGGAGATTATTGTGTGGACTTCTACTACCACATGTATGGTTCTGAAACTGGCTATCTTCGTCTAAATGTTATATCTGGCACACACGAATACCATTTGAAGCAATGGAGCGGTAACCATGGCAATCAATGGACTCACCAAAGAATGAACGCCCACATTCACACAACCGGAACTTTTCAGGTGAAGTATATATAACTTTAATGATAATTCTGCAAAACAAATACCTGCCAATAATGTATTTTACATAGTATTACAAATATACATTGCAGAAACGGTATATCAGAGGTCCATGGTGTTTTGGAACACATAATCTCTTGTAAATGTGTCCCTCTGTAAAGCAGTGCAAATAAAACTTCTAAAAGCATTGAGTGATTTTCAGTGAGTTAAAGCAATGTGCACCTCAAGGTTAATTACAACAAAACCGTGACTGGACAGTACCTTTGATTTATTTTTAGTTTGAGTTGGAGGCACACACTGGCAGTGGTTACCATAGTGATATTGCTATTGATGACATTATTGTACATCCAGGCAACTGCTAGCAGAGGAGGGCAGTACTTTTGTTTTTCTGAAATAGTGTTTACAGTAGAATTACTTTAATAAAGAAAAAAAACAGTTTGTTGCACACTTCTTCAATTAAATAGGTGTTAAACATGTTAAGGCAAGTTTGACATATTTCATGTATGTTGCAAGATAAGAATGCCTCATTTTTGGAATTTCTTTTATCAGATAGGAGCTTAAATGATTACAATTAGCTTTTATTCGACATGATCCTTATCGTGCAGTGAAAAGTTACCTGTAGAATATTATTATCGAAAATTATAAACTAGGAGAAATTGAAACATTGCTACTGTTTTATATTATTTCTCTTGTCAAGAGCAATAATTTTCTTGGAGCTATACCTTCTGCCTGAGAATTCACAATTTTTATTAGAGAACACGATTTATAGCATTAGCAAAATGGTGAATATCAGGAATCTGTTTGGATTCACTGAGGCTGATTTTTACGAAGTACGATTTGTGTGAAGATATGTGTGTTTTGGGTATTTTAGGCAAAAACGACACATTAAGCTGTGTTTCTCTAGGATGTTCGAGTTTTTGCAATACTGCTACTAAATTTCGCCCATTATATAAACATATGTACATTTCAGCTGATTAACTCATTTAATAATTCTATAATGGCCACCAGGAAGATACATGTATTGAAATGCCGCATCGCAGATTATTTCGAGCGGAAGTTCATACCTCTATGTGAGATCTGATAGTTTGTGACGAACTCGCATTCAGCTTGACTAGGTTGAATATTAGAAACAAAGATAATCATTAAAGTTTGATGGTCAGTATGTCATATCTGTAAATTCCACATTGAGAAATATGTTGCACGATTATCATGATTCAGTTCAGATCAAAGCGTTTTAGAGCAGAAAGAGTGTTGACTTGATAAGGCTTACGTAAGCGAAATGGTAATTTGTTGATAAGCACAATGCCCGTTTCTAGTACGGCAACATTTAAACGTTTAAGTAAATACTTTAATGTGCTCGATAATAGTATTTGTGCGGCCTCACCAAATTTTAACCGCGGAAACGTCGATGTGTGCTCTTATACGACTAAGTTATTCGATGTTATTATGTAAGCGGCATTCGACACCACAGTTCTGATTCAAAGAAAGAAAGAATAAAGACATGTGTCCTATAAATAAATCTGGCTTTAAGGTGACCCGTTTTTGGGGGTCATCTTTCGAAATCTATGTGGTGACAAAATAGGAATACCTTTGGGAGTCTATCAGGTGACGTTAGATAACAACAAAGAAATATATTCAAATATAGTTTACCTTTCATGACAAACTAAATTATGGAGATTAAAAGTCTACAAAATTGTTCATCTGTTCGTCTAAGGAGCGCTCATATAATCTATAAAATAGCATACGCGTTGAGTATATTTATGAATATCTTTTCGGAAATAACAATATCGTTCTTTTTACAAAAACAAATCGGCATTTTCATCGCCGACAGGCAGTACATTCCTGAACAGAGACAGTGTCCAGGGTAAGAACACTGTCTAATTAACTTTGAAATGGTGGTCTTACAGAGAACAAGCAATGTCTGTAAAAGCAGATTCAGGCCTGAAAACGTTTCATAGTCAGTGTCAGTAATTAGTGTATCCACCTCGGGCCTTTAGGCACTCTCTGCATCGTCTGGGCATGCTCCTAATGACACATCTGATCATTTCCTATGGTATGGCATCCTATTCTGCTACAAGAGCATGAGAAAGCTCTCGGACGTTCTTCACAGGGTTCGGACGCGAAGAAAGTCTACGAGAAAGCATGTCCAAGACATTCTCTATAGGGTTAAGATCGGGAGACCTCGCTGGCCAGTCTATGACGTCAATACCTTCATCATTAAAGAAGTTCCGGACGATTCTTGCAGTGTGCGCTTGAGCAGTACCTTCTACTAAACGAAAGGTTTCACCTATTGCACCAGCATATGGCCTAACAATTGGTTCTAGGATCTAGTCCCGATATCTCATGGCGTCAGACTACCTCCTGGAATCGCATAAAGGTCTGTGCGCCCATCAATGGATATCCCTGCCCACATCATAAATGACCCACTGCCAAACCTGTCATATGGAATAATATTACATTTCGCATACCTATGTCCTTGGCGACGCCACACCCTCACAGGCCTGTCACATGTCGAAACATGGTAGCGGCTCTCGTCTGTGAAGAGCACAGATCGCCAGTGGCGCAGTTGCCTAATGACGTGTTCCTGGGCAAACTCTAAGCGAGCTCTCCAGTGAGCTACGGTCAGAATTGATCCTCTGGCAGGTCTTCGGGCATCCAAACCATCTTTATGAAGACAATTTCGGACAGTTTGAGTGGACACACGAACCCCTGTAGCTTGCCGGAAGTCAATTTAAATGCCAGTAGCAGTACACTGACGATTCCTGGGGACCAAAGTTCTCAGATATCGGTCCTGGCGAGGTGTTGTAATGCGGTGACGACCTTGCCCAGGTTTTCTTGTAAATTCTCCAGTCTCCTGATAACGACTCCAAAACCTGGCAATAACGCTACAAGAAACGTATAGAACGGTGGCCATCTCACTTTGCTTAAATCCATTTTCGATCATCTGCACCGCCCGAGCAACATCAGTAGTTGCTAAATGACGTCATACACCCTGGACCGTTGTCAAAAGAGCAGATACAGTAAAAAGTTGCACAAAAACATTCATTTTGTCAAATGTCTTATTGTGAACGAACTATACACATGCGAAAGTCTAAATCTTATTCGGGGGTTACACAACAAAAAGAAAAACAAAATACCCATGCTTTGTAAATTTATTGTAAACTGCACGGGTTTCTCGAGCATATTGACCATCGATACCTACAAACGAAATTTGCAGCGAATATCTAGTATGGTGGGCATTTTACGCCATAACATATTTGAGCAGTGTATATTCGAAAGACATTATACATACAATAAGAGTAAAACTTGAGTGGCAGGTTTCATACAGTTTACAAAAACATTTTTTGAGATAAATCCCCCTTTTTAAATTGGATGTTTTCCGTAGCATATCTTTCAAGTGCTTTTAGACAAAGTGGACAGAAATGTTATTTTATCTTAGTGTGAAATATTAAAAACATTACCGAACTTTTTGACAATAAATTAGTTGTGACAAACTTTGATATTGTATAAACCTTTAAAAAGCACATAATTTACAATATAAAATATAAAATACATAAATGTGATAAACTTTAAATTGATATACTAGTAAAATTCAGTTATACGTTCTTTGACTGGTAACACTGATGCTACGGATGCAAACCGAGCTTAGGGATCCTTAAAAGTTCTAAAGAAAACCTAATGATATCAATTTGGCACCTGTGAAAAGGAATGTAAGACAAAATCACCCCCGTACAAAATTAAAGTAACCATTCAAGTTAGTAACCAAAGGTTAATACAAGTAATTGGTAAATCTTTGAAAGGGGGATTTTTTCCAAGATGTGATGGGGCATTGGTCAGGCCATGCAAAAGCGTGAAGGGGATTTTGTCCACCCATGGGGGATTTTGTCCGGGTAAATGAGAGTTTTTTGTCCGTACACCGTGTAAAAACACGATGCTTTACCAGTAAATAAACTGGTAGACATGACCTGGCTTAAATAATTGTATTTTGGAATTTGCTGGCCAAAATAAAAATGATATTAAAGCACCTGTAATGAGAGTATGGGATCACTTTTTGGGTAGTAAAGAAATATTACAAGTCTCTGTTCAGTATTGTTTTCTCTTTATAGTGTTTCGATGAATAAAACAAATTCTCACGAATGGTCCATTTTTCCATCATGTGATTTATCATTTGGTGATATGTGATTCATCAGTAAGCATTCTGAATTTATAAAAATAGCGAGAGAAACATAAGGACCGCCTCATTAGAAAGCGGCAGTAGAGTGACTTGGTTCGGACGACACTTGCTGGTACCTTGAGTTAGTATTTCTATATATATTGTCTCAAACTTGTGAATATTCATGATACTGAAAAAATGTATTTCTTAATCTTACTCATTTGTATTTAAGCAGACAGTATTAAATGTTATATGTCTATTTCTAAAGTTTGTGACTTAAAGCTGTTATTTTCAAAAGTCTGTGACTTAGCCAGACTATTTGCATGTAACTAACCTTGTATTTTCTGTTCCTTATTAAGCGTTATTTTTCCTATTTCTACTGCATACTCGTATTTCTCTTTTTTTGTTATCGTTTAGTTCCCGATTTCTCAGAATACTTTACGTCGTACAAAAATCTACACATGTTAAATATTACCTTAAAGGAGAAGAATTCTATAAGACTTTATCTTCTGTTCTAATTCTTTTCTTGAAATATATGTTACTGATATGCGTATATCATCGTATATGTTTACTTAAAAATATTCTGTAAATGAATATCTTTAAACTAAACATAAGTAGGTAGTGTAATGTAAATTTTATATAAAACGGATATGTATCCGATATATATTTGAAAATAATCTTTCTGAATTACCTCTCGTTAACCAAAAAACTAACGAATATTTATGTTAGCCTGTTTACCTGCATGATTAAACGTCCCTTAAATCAAACTTGTAAATGTCAGCCATCCTACATATCTTAAATTGCACATGTATCTTTTTTTTTATCCCCTGCCGCGTAGCGGGGAGGGGATTATAGGAATGGCTCTGTCTATCCGTCTCTCGGTCCGTAACTTCGTGTCCGCTCCATAACTTTTAAACTCATGGAAAGTATTTAAAATAACTTGGCACAAATGATCACCATTATAAGACATTGTGCAGAGCGCAAGAACCAGGTCGCTAACCCCAAGGTCAAGGTCACACTAAAAGGTCATATAAAAAAGAGTCCACATTTTTTGTCCGCTCCATTACTATTAAACTGCTTGAAAGATTTTTAAATAACTTGGCACAAACGATCTCCATTATGAGACGATGTGCAGAGCGCAACAAGCAGGTCCCTACACCCAAGGTCAATGTCACACCTTAAGGTCAGATATAAAAAATCAACATTTCGTGTCCGCTCCATAACTTTTAAACTGCTACAAATGTGAGGTCCAAATGTAGCTGCCCATTGTCCGTAGAAATCATTATCCTATGTCATATTGGGAGACGTAATCTTCTCTCTTCACACTTATCCATCCCAATATTCTACTGCGGAAGGGAATAAAGCTGTCCTTCAGACTGCCTTGTTACAGAATAAAATCACACTGGAGATAAAGTTGCCTATACATAATTTCAATAAGTTCAATTTTAGGTTAAAATATTCAAACATTTATGTTTGTGTCATTGCTTCATAAAATTTCAAATAAATACAGCGCCTCTTTGCTGATGACACAAGTCATTACATAGTTGTTAATGACCCACTCAATGCAGCGAACAATGTGGGCTACACAATGGCTAGTTGACTTCAATCCTGCTAAAATCAAATCCCTACTAATATCTCGAAAAATCCAAAAGCTCCGCTTTTTATGAACAATGCACAAATATCAGAAGTTACAACACATAAACGCTTAGGTGTGACAGTAGCCAACGATGAACTGAATCTATTTTATCAATCGCCTGGCAACGTATAAACTTTATGAAGCGTCTCAAATTCATTCTTGACAGAAAGTCTCTTGGACAATACATCTTACCTTCATCCGACCTATATTAGAATACTCAGATGTAATCTCGGACAATCTAACATTACACGACGAATTTGAATTACATAAAATACAAGTAGAAGCCTTTAGAATTATATCTGGAGCAATCAAACTTGTATCCTTTGAAAATCTTTATGAGGAAACCAGTATTGAACCGCTTAAAGTAAGAAGAAGGAAACCAAGTGTCACTGTGTTATAAAATGAAGCATAAACTTGCACCAGAATATATCTCTTCCTTTGTACCAGACATTGTAGGCTAAATGTCCAATTGCAATCTTAGAAATGCCCAAGTTACCAGAGCAATTACCTGTCATACTCACAACTTTGTAAACTCTTTTTTACCATTTGCAATTAATGACTGGAATGATTTAAATCAGGAAATAAGAAACTCACATTTATCTGATACATTCAAAAGCAAATTTTTACTACGTGTGACAACACATATTTCAAACAAGACTTAAAATGTATTGCAGCTCTTTTAATGAACACCTGCATACTAAAACCATAACCGACAACCCTAGATTTTGTTTACAAGATTTGTGCAGAATATGAACATCTATTTATTTATTTCATATTATCAAGAATAATTATATTCGTTATAAAAAAAAAAAAAAAACAAAAAACAACAAAAAACAATAACAACAACAACAATAAAAAAAATTAAAAAAAAACACACACAAAAACATTACGAGGGATTATCAGCAACGTAACCAAGTACTGGTCTGTCTATATTCTATGTATTCTTGTTTATTCCTTTATTAATCTTTTTCAACTCAGTCTAATAACGACTTTAACATCTATTTTCTAATTCTACCACGCTATTTTTATTTTCCTATGATCGCTTATACCTCGTGACTTTTTGACTGATATAATTTTAGCAGAGTTGTGTACAATACATATTACTTTTATATATAATATTATGCAAAACATATGGTTTGATATTTAAGCTACAAATACAATTTTATAATATACATTGGTTAGCGAAACTAGTTGTAGAAATAATATAAGTTAAAGGAGACAGTTTTCAAATAAGCTCTAAGCTTTCTACTCGATCCTCATTGAGTTTTTTTGTATATGTACTGTTATATACTTTTTTAATAAATACCGTTTAAACTAAATATATTCAGCTTTTTAACAATTTCAAAATTCATTTCTAATAGCGTTAAGGAAAACTAGACATCTAACATTAAATTCTGTTCAATATTTCGTGCATTTTCATTTATTTTACACTAACAAATAGACGTCGAATTTTATTAATAATTTTAATCTGTGCTGCTCTTTATCAGTGAAAATAAAAAAATAAAAAAATCAACACTCCGTCATGTGCAACATTCACATGATGTTTTTTTCTGTAACGCCACATACGACTGCATATGCATGAAGCTATTTTAACTATATGTCGAAACATAAAACTCAACGACTTAGGAGATTTAAAAGTATAAGTTTCAGTTGTACACTAAGCGAGTTTTTGTTGGTATATATTCCATATATTGACAATCTGAGAGTCGATGTGTTTTATATGCATATTTCAGTCAAACGAATAGAAAATACTATATATATTTTTTCTAAAAGACAAACAAATCATGAAAATTTACTGGTTGTTGACTTACTCATAGATTCAGGTAAGTTTTTTAAAAAGTTTATTTATGTAAAAGTTTAGTCAAATATGTTATAGCTGTATGTATCAAGAGAGATAGAAAAAAGGTGTTATTGAACCAAAATATAAATTAAAAGGCTAAAAGCTTAGATTGTCGAGTGTAAAGGTTTATTTCTGAGATACATTTTACCGTCTTTAAAAAAAATAACATAAAACCCATATTGCAAGACTAGTCGTATAGCAAACATACATCAGAATGCATGAATGCACAGGCTGCACTAATTGCATAGCAAACATACATCAGATTGCATGAATGTCGCACAGTATTAGTCGTATAGCAAACACAGATCAGATTGCATGAATGTACACGCTCACTGGTCGGATAGCACACACAGATTGCAAAAATGTACAGGCTGCACAAATTGCATAGCAAACATACATCAGATTGCATGAATGTCCACAGTATTGGTCGTATAGCAAACACAGATCAGATTGCATGAATGTACACGCTCACTGGTCGGATAGCACACACAGATTGCATAAATGTACAGGCTGCACTGATTGCATAGCAAACATACATCAGATTGCATGAATGTACACACAGTATTGGTCGTATAGCAAACACAGATCAGATTGCATGAATGTAAACGCTCATTGGTTGGATAGCACACACAGATTGCAGAAGTGCAAAGGTTTATTTCTGAGATATATTTTATCGTCTTTTAAAAAATAACATAAAACCCATATTGCAAGACTAGTTGTATAGCAAACATACATCAGATTGCATGAATGCACAGTCTGCATTGGTCGTATAGCAAACATAGAATACAT